>SJYQ01003216.1:0-74217 GCA_006410935.1 Redunca redunca
CCCGGAAGCTGGTGGGGCGTCCAGGCCACGCTGAGCTCTGGATTCCCTGGCAGGGGAAGAGGAGGAGGGCAGAGGAATGTGGCTTTGAGGAATGTTTAACCCAAGGCAGAAATAGCACTCTGCTTTTTTTTTTTCATTCCAAGCTTGGGTTTTCAGCTAGGAAGTGGGCTCAGAGTGCCATTCTCTCTTTCTTCAGCCTCTGGCTCCCCGACTGCTCTAGCCTTCTGGGGGCAGGAAGTGGCCTCTTTTTTTTTTCTTTTTAAACTAGGAAACTGCTGTGGGAACCAGAAAGGACCCTGGATTTGGAGGAAGGCAGAGTTGCCGTCTCTGGGGTCGCGCAGAGTCGGACACGACTGAAGTGACTTAGCAGCAGCAGCAGAGTTGGTTGGGTTTACATCCCCAGTTTTCTACTTCCATTGTAAAAGACCCTGATGCTGGGAAAGATCGAGGGCAGGAGGAGAAGGGGATGACAGAGGATGAGATGGTTGGATGGCATCACCGACTCAGTGGACATGAGTTTGAGCAAGCTCTGGGAGATGGTGAAGGACAGGGAAGCCTGGTGTGCTGCAGTCCATGGGGTCACAACGAGTCAGACACAACTTAGCGACTGGACAACAACTCCGTTTCCCAGGCCTGTGATCACTGTGCACCCTGACACCTGCTTTCTCTTCTAGGGGTGGGGGAGGAAATAGGATCTGAGATCTAGTGACCTGGTGGGGGTGGGGGATGAGACAGGATTTGAGATGGCTTGTCAGTAGTCAGGAGATCCCCCTCAGGGACCAGCCAGGCCTGGGTACAACGCCCGGCTCCTCTCATCAGCTTTGCGATCTTGGCCTTGGCCAAGCCCTTTCTTATGGAGCCTCCTCACTTGTCTCTAAAATGGGCCGGTGACGGTAGCCCCGCCTCCCGGGGTGGTGGATGGAATGAAGGTGGAAAATGCTGGCAAGAGGGCCTGAACATCCTAGACTCGAAAACCCTTCTCTGAGTCCTGGGGGCCTCACGCGTAAAATGGGAAAACGCACCCCGCTGTGGGCCTGCAGCTGGGTGACACGAGGGTCCTCGCCAGGGATGAGTGCCCACTAGGACAGCTTTTCATCTGACCCTTCCATTTGCCTCGTTCCTCTGACCCCGGGGCCCCCACCCCCGCCCACAATCGGCTTAAACCAGTGCCCAAGTCCCCTCCACAGAGGTGCCCGGGGCCCAGCCAGTGCCTGCCCCAGATCTGGCGATGAGAACATGTGTAACCCACCCTGCTTCCATCGGGCTGTGGGCACCTTGTGGATGGGACTGCGTCTGGTCTCATGGTGCACTGCTCCATCCCTGGTCCTCAGACAGAGCCTGGAACACGTTTGTCGGAAGGAAGGAAACAAACCCATCAACGCACACGCTAATGGATGAGGGACGTTTCTTCTCATCCATCTTGGGTCTTTGCTGTTCCTTTGTCTGGCCTCCTCCCACCTCCTGGCTGGGGTGATGGGGGGCTTGCCACATCTAGGGGAGAGGTGGGCCTCAGAAGGCAGGTGCTGGGAGGCTGGGCCTCAGCAGGTCAGGCCTAGCGAGGACCCCAGCCCCTCTCTCCTGCTGGGGCTGGGGAGATGAGGATGGGGTCCAGCCAATCAGCTCAGCCCCTCCTTTGAGGCCCCTCCTGCCCCTGTCTCTTTGTAGGAACCACAAGATTCCTTTTCAAAGGCAGGAGATGGGGCTATTTTTGGCACTGTGGGGGAAAAAAAAAGAATGCTTCCCTTCTGTTCAAAAATATATGGTGTGTGTGCTGGGCAGGCAGAGAGCTTGGTGGAGCTCAAAGCCTCTGCTGGTGGGGAGGGGGTCCTGTCCCAGGCCCCCGTGGCCCTGCCACTCTCCACGGCTTGCTAGCCCACACAGCCACGTTGGGCAGCTATTGTTTCCTTGCTAGGCCTGAGCGGAATGGGATCTTAATTAAAACCAACAGTAGTCGTCAAAATAAAGGAGAGGAGCCTGCCAGCTGCTCCCACCTTGATGCATGTGTCCTCCGCCCTGGCTCCGTGGAGGGGGCTGGGTGGTCATGAGAAGCATTCTGGGCACATCTCCGGGAAGGAGGGCCAGCCCGCTGTGGGAGAACGGGTGGAGGCCCTGGGTGCCCCTGCGGGCGAGTCTGGCCAAGGGCATCCCTGGGCCACTATGCTACCCCTCACTCCAGAAAGTCATGGGAGTGCCAAGACACAGGGTAGATTGGATGGATGGATTTCTGGCCCTCCTGGTATTCAGTTTGGCAGGGAAACAAGATAGAGTGTTGTGCAATGCCACTCGAGTTGATCGGGTCTGGGGTGCACCTGGGAGGGCTTCCTGGAGGAGGCAGTGTTTTAGAAGAGACGGTTATCACGTACAGATGTGAGCTGAACCATAAAGAAGCCTGAAACTAAAGAATTGATGCTTTCGAACTGTGGTGCTGGAGAAGACATTGAGAGCCCCTTGGACAGCAAGATCAAACCAGTCCATCCTAAAGGAAATCAACCCTGAATATTCATTGGAAGGACTGATCCTGAAGCTGAAGCTCCAATACTTTGGCCAGATAAGAGGATAAGATGGTTGGATGGCATCACCGACTCAATGGACATGAATCTAAGCAAGCTTCGGGAGATGGTGAAGGTCAGGGAAGCCTGGCATGCTGCAGCCCGTGGGGTCGCAAACAGTCGGACAGGACTTAGCAACTGGACAACAAGGGTAGGGTTGCCGGATATGCTAAACAGCTATTCGTTGTTTACGTGAAATCTGAATTTTTATTTGCTCACTTTGGCAGCGCGACCTGAGGGAGACCTAGGAGCTGAGAAGTCACGGGGAGGTTTGGGGGGAGGGGTGGTTTATGGGAGATGCTGAGAGTGCTTCACAGAGAAGGAACAGTGTGTTCTGGGTCTGGAGGCATCAAGCTGTGGCAACTCTGAGGCCCTGGAAACCCGAAGGAGCAGGGGTGGGAGTGTAGAGGGGGCTTCCCCGGAGCCAGAGGCCAATCAGGGAGCCCTTCCGGGAAGCAGCTGACCAGCAGGGCAGGGCTACACCCAGAGGCCACACTGGTGGGGCCAGCCTTGGGAACAGGTGAGGACACGGGGTGCAGGGCGGGAGAAGGGGGCCCGCCTTGGCCGGAGGAGACAGCAGCATTTGCTCAGGGCTGTGGTCCTGCCCCTGGGGGGTTCTGGCCAGGCTGGCAGGTGTGCCGGTGTGGCTTTCTCAGAGTCCCAGTGCTGGAGTCCAGGACAATGAATGACCGACTCATAGCTCTTAAAGGGCCAGAGCTGGAGTCGGAACCCTCAGGGCCTCGAACCCTGGGCTCCTGGGGCTCCGCCCTCACAGGCCCTGGGATGTGTGCCCTGGAACCCTTGGGGGCCACTGTAATGAAGGCCAGCCCGGCGTGTCCCTCCCCTTCCCAGGGATAGGGACAAAGCAAGCAAGTGGGGGCTGTGGGTCAGAGGAGGCAGAGGCCATGTGCCCCAGGACGGGGTGGATAGGCGGAGGGCGACTATCCATGGCTCTTGTTGCCCCTGCCCCTCCCAGGCGCTCATGTTATTGGCCCTGGTTGTCCTGCCCTGCCTTTGCGGGCTGTGACACCTTTATTCATGATAGTAGCAATTGCTAGCATTTTGGAGTCTTTGCTGTGCTCCATCTGCCTGGATCGGCTTCTTCTTCTTTTAAATATTTACTTGGCTGCACTGAGTCTTGGTTGCGGCATGTGGGACCTTTCATCTTTGTTGCGGCACGTGGGGTCTAGTTGAACCTGGGCCCTCTGCATTGGGAGCGCAGTGTTTGCCACTGGACCACCAGGTAAGTCCCGTGGCGCTTCTTCTGGCCTAATGCTTTGTTCCTCTTGAATGTTCCCTGGCCCCTTCTGGTGGTCCCCAGATCTCACCATGCTCTGAACTTTGGACATCAGCAGCCCCAGTGCTGGCAAGCCCTTTCTCTCTGCCTGCTGAGGTCTGATCGCCTTTATAGGTCACTGTAAGTGCCCCGTCCTCGGGGAGCACGCCCTGACCCCTACTTGGGTCAGTTTCCTGCTTTACATGACAGATAATTAGACAGCCCTGTGGTACCCTGCTGTAGGTCAGTATCTACAGTTCCATCAGGGCCTTGGAGGACAAGGACTGGTGTCTAGGTCACTGTCGCATTCCCTGGCCCATATGAATGCTCAGAAATTAATTGCTGGATGAACGAAGGGGTGAAAAATCCTGTTTGTTCCTTCTAACCACCCTGGAAGGAAGGTTTTGGCACCACCACTACAATCCCCATTTTACAGGTGAGGAGACTGAGGCTCAGAAAGGTGAACTTAGTTTCTCAAGGTCAGGTAGGAGCTAAAGAATGAATTATTCGACTCAGAAATAGACCCTTCCTGTTGGCCAGGTGCTTTAGTCCCTCCCACAGCCTCTGACCTCGAACCCAGGTCTCCCGCATTGCAGACAAACTCTTTACCAGCTGAGCCATAAGGGAAGCCCCTGACCTTGGCAGGTGCTTGGAAAATATTCGTGAAACTGGGCTGCACCAAATCCCTGAGCACTCCACTCTGCTCTGAAATGTTTGAGAGGTTCTCCCCCAGGAGTCCTGAGAAATCTCGAATGTCAGCCTTTCCCCAAGGTCTCAAAGGAAGCAGAAGGTGTGGTTCGCATCCTTCAGGACCAACCACTCTTTTGGAAGATTCAGAGTCTGTCGGTAGAGAGGACTTGAACCAGGGAGTCACTGGAGTCTTACCTTGGGGTGTGTGTGAGTGTGTGAGAGAGTGAGGAACACACGCGTAGTCACCAAGGCCAGTCCACTTATCAGCCAGAAGTGACTGCGTTTCAGACAATAAAGGTGGGCATGTCCACTTTCCAATTTACCCACCCAGAGCGAGCATGACGCGCGCCTGCCACGAGAACGAACGCGCGCAGAGCGCCTCCTGCGTGCTGGATGCTGTTCTACGGTTGTGACGTGGGTGGACCCAGATCCTGCCCACAGATCCAGCCGCTGGGGAAGGACAAAATTGGAAGACGCAGGTATTCCTTGTCCTGTTTCTCTGTTGTCACTGTTGTGAACATTTTTGCCAGTTCCTTCTAGTCTCTTCGCGATGTATATAGGTTTTGGCATGCTCAGTTTTCAGAGGAGGTTCAGAGAGGTTAACCGACTCATTCAAGGATGCACAGCTGGGACGTGGGAGAGCCGGGATTTGAACCTGTGTCAGTGTGCCTTGGTCTGGTTCGCTTATCAAAGCAAGTCATTAACAGATCAGCAGATACTATGGACTTCTGCTTCCCAGACCTGGTGGCCCTTTTCTGGGGATTCAGAGAAGCCAAAGATTCAGAGGGACAGATGGTGAAGTGCAGGAATCAGGCAGAGTGTTAAGCAAGGTTATTCTCAGAATGCATTTGTGTGATGTTTCAGACACCACACTTCCGGACAAGCTCTGCTGTCACTCAGACCCTGGCTCTGGCTCCAGCTCCACTGCAGGCTAACTTTGGTCCTTGGGCAAATGGCTTTTCCCCTGGGGTCTCAGTTTCCTGATCACTATAATGGGGATAATCAAAATCCTTGCCTCACAGCATCATTTGGGCACCGAATGAGCTTCAGGCATGAGACGTGCCTTGTCTAGGACACACACACAGTCATGCCTAATATATGGCAGCTCTTCCGTCTTGCTATTCCTGGAAGCCACGAGACAAATGACATCTTCCTGCAGTTTGACTTGAGAACATTTTGGGAACAGTTATTCAACTTACATAGAAATTAAAATCAATGCATTTTGAAACTTTAATTTTAAAGTGAAACAAACATCTGTAAATGATGAAGTAGACTGCAAAATCTATTTGAACTAAGAAAAATTTGAACTAAAACACATGACTTGAAACACACCTTTTTTTCCAGTGATTTCCTAGACTCTGCCCCTCTCTCCTGGGGTGGGGGGTCCTGGCGCTGTTCCCTCAGGGGATCTGGGGAGGGCACCTTTGGGGAGACCTTGGACTCCTCCTCCATGGACAAAGCACTTTCACCTACCTGTGAGTGGGTCAGACTGAACATTCCTATTCCATTTGTCTGAGGAGAAAACTGAGGCTTGGAGTGGGAAATGAATCACAAAGATTCAAGCTCTATTTGGGAAATCTGAAAGCCAGAAAGGTCACAGCATCCAGGAGAAAGATGGGGTCCTGGGGGCCTTAGTCTCCAGGAGAGGTGCCACCAAGGGGCGCTTTGATGGACAGGAGCTGCTGCTCCCCAAGTCCCATGCACCCCAGTGCCTGGCCCTCAGTGGGTGCTGGGCGGGGGCTTGCCGTGGCCTGGGGGCACGGGATGGGTGGCCCTCTTCTCGGGGATGACCATCTCCAGGCTAAAGCCTTCTTAACTTTGGGCTCTGGAGTCACGTCAACCTGACCTCCCACCTCCACTCCTCCACTATTGACCATGAACGTGACCTGGGACGAGGGCCTTTGCCTCTTGTGAAGCCTCAGTTTCTTCACCAGTGAAGTGGGCTGTTGGGGACCCTTCACCTCTCAGCATAAGGGCTTGTGCAGCCCCAGAACTCAGCCAGTGGGGTGGTCTGGAGCTCAGGGAGGAACCTGAGGGGCCACGTGGGATCAGGGGCCTCTGAACTGGGATCTCAGTGGCCTGAGCAGCCTCTCAGGCCTGGGTTCCCTTGAGGGCTTCTCCTCTCTGCGTCCAGTCTTAGCCCGGGCCCCACCACCTGGCTCCGCTAGCCACTTGTCCCATCCTGCCACAGCCGCAGTGAGACCCCTGACGTTCTCTGCCGATACCGTGGCTGTTGGCACGCGAGTCCGTGGCTCCGTGTGGCGCGCTCATCACGTGCTGGGCTCAGCACCTTCAACCTCTTCTTGCTGGCTGCAGCAGCAGCCCTATGATGGAGGAAGAAACCACGGCTCAGAGAGGGGACTGCACTGACCGGGGTCATACACAGTGGGTGGACCCGTCCCCGCAGTGGGAGAGAGCCCAGCTTCTCTGGGGCCACGGTCAGGGTCCTCCAGGCCTGAGTTCAGGGTAGCGAAGAGCAGGCCTGGGAGCCTGGGGCCTGGCTGGGCCCCTTCCTAGCCGAACCCACCCTCTGTGGTCACGGAACTGACATCCACTCCGGGTTCCTGAAGTCAGGGGGCCCCGTGCTCTCCCCACACCCACAGTGGGCCCTTTGGCAGATGAAGCAGCCCTGGGACTGCTCAGTCATCCTGCCACCCGGCACCCTGATCCCTCTTTGGAGGATGGGGGCTCTGTGAGCGGTTAGGGAGCAGGGGCCAGGAGCGGTCAGAGCTGGGTCAGCTCATGGGTGACTGTGAACGTGGCTGCCTGCGCACTCCAGGAGCCTGGGGCTCTGTCAGGGTCTCCAGAGTCCCGCGTGGAGGGTAGGGTGCAGGGCTGGTCGCTGTAACAGTGGCTCTTGGCTCTGGTCTTTATCTCCCCAGGGCTGGCAGCCTGAGGCCCTGGGTCCTCCCCTTCAGCGAGCCTGCACAGAGGGTGCAGGGTGGTGGGCAGGCGGGGGGTGCCCTGCGGCGGGCAGTGGGCCCCCACCAGCCGGAGCTCAGCCAACGAGGGTGGAAATAGCCGTGGGGGCTGGGCCGCTGCCCCCCACCCCGGGGGAGGTCTGAGCGGGCTGGGCTCTGGGAGACTGGCTCCTTCAGGGTGAGGGCAAGGGGCTCCCGGAGCACCCGGGAGTGCTGGGCGGGAGGCCAGGCCTCCTTCCTGATGAAACTCAGGCCGGCCCTGGAGCCCAGCTCCCCCGCAGCTGGGCATTTATGGAAAATAGGCGCGGGGCGGGCTGGAGGGTGCCGGGTCCGCTCTGTGCCCAGCCCGGTGGAGGCACGGACCGATCTCATCACAGGGCAGTGGCAGTGGGAGGCGCGCCTTGCCTCTCCCCTAGCGGCAGCTCTGCTGGAGGATCTTGTCACGGATGAGCCTGCCTGCCGCCCCTGGCCAAGGTCACCAGGTCGTCTGCTCCAGGGCGGGTGCCCACCCTGCTGTCTCCTCCCAGCCCCCTTCTGGTGTTCCCCCTTGGGGCCTCCTGCCTGGGGGCCTGTGAGCCTCCACGGTCATTGACTCGTGGAGGTGTGGCGGTCTCAGGAGCCCCCCGCCCCCCACCCAGGGGGGAAGCCACAGGTGCCCCCAGGTGGGGGGCAGCTAGGATTCATCTGCTCCTCCCTGGAGCACCGGTGTGTGTCCATGGGGTCTATGTGGGCTCACCCCAGGGCCTGTATGTGACCCATGGGTCTGGGACAGCTCGGGTGGGGAGTGATCGGGGCTCGGGGAACTTGTGGCTCCTGGGGGATCAGAGAGAGCCCCGCTTACACAGCCCTCGGGTAGCCGGCCCCTACCTGGTGGGAAACCTCGGAGGCCTTATTGAATGCTCTTTCTTGTCTTCCCATCGCCCTGGTGCCACCCTTCACACTTAGCACAGCAGGTGACGCTGCCATGAGCAGTAGGAGGGGCAGGAAAACTGAGGCCCAGACCTGGGAAGTGACAGGTCACGCAGGAAGGGAGCCGCGGAGCCCTGAAATCCACAGTGTCCCAAGACCGCCATCCTCCCTACGGGTGACTGCCCCTTGAGGAAGGGCGGGGGTCCCTGGCCCTGGGCTGGGGGGGCCAGGCTGCGGCGGTGCAGGGGGCTGCGTCCTGGCCCACTAGCACATTCCCTCCCTTCTCTGAAGAAGCTTTGCTGGGAGGGGAGGGATGTGACCAAATTAGGGCCGCTGGCCGCTGCCGGGTGGGGCCCAGATGGGAGGATGGGAAGAGGTTGGCACAGCCCTGGGCTGGGGTTGGGGGGCTCTGGGCCAGCCCTGGATGGTGGGGGTGTTCTTGGGTTCTTCAGGGACCCAGGATGGGTGGGACTGCCTGGTAAGGTGAGAAGAAGGGGTGCTCACAGGTTGGGGACCCAGGAGGGGAGATCTGGTCTGGGATGAGGGTGCATTTGGGCCATGTGGTCCGTGAGGGGTCCCTGGGCTGTCAAGAGGAGCTAGAAGTCTGGAGGGAGGGGTGTGGGGTGCATGTGCTGCCCCCCCGGAGAGCACAGAGGAGGGCTCTGGGTGGGGACTTGGAGAACCCCAATATTTGGGGGCCGAGCAAAGAAGGAGAGCCCCAGGGCCAGGGGGGGAGCTTTGGGGCGGGGTGCACTTCTGGAAGGAGCAGGATCCTTGATGTCAGAGGGTGGGATTCTGTGATGATGGGTTGTGGGTGGCCAGGTCCAAACGGCCCCACATTCTCTTTTTGTGTGAATCAAACTGGAGGTTCTCTTTTTGTGTGAATCAAACTGGAGGTTCTCTTTTTGTCTGAATCAAACTGGAGGTTCTCTTTTTGTCTGAATCAAAACGGAGGCCCCTTTGCTGATGGGTTTTCCTTCAGCCGCCTTGGGGGCGGGGGAGGCATGACCGCTTTGTCCCTGCAGATGGAAAGGGACCCCCACAGAACGGCCCCCCACCCAGGGGGGCTGCCTACAGGGGGTCCTCCAAGTGCCTCTGTGGGGGCTGCAGCCCCTGCTGTCTGTTNGCCCAGGAACGCGGCTCTGGGCGTGGGAGGGGAGCAGACCCCCACCACAGCCAGGGGTGAAGACTGGGTTGGGGGGCAGGGGCTAGGCCCCGCCTTCCATGCTCAGCCCCCAGCAGGCCTGCTCTAGCTCCGCTGCCCCCGGTGCTCAGGGCAGGTCAGCGGGAGGGAGTCCCAGCTGTTCTCTAAGCTGGGAATTTTCTATCCAGCCCTCAAGGAACCCTCCAGATGGTTCTGCCTGCTAGGCGTCTCTACCCATCCTTCAGATGAGGACCCTGAGGCTCAGAGAGGATAAGTCACTTGTTTTGGAGCCAGCCAGTATACCAGCGGTCGAGACAGGCTGCTGACCCAGAGCCTCTCCAAGTTTGGGCCGTGTGGTCTTAAATACCGGTTTCCCTAATGAGCCTGGGTGCCTGGAGGCGGGAGCGAGCTGGGGAAAAGCAGCTTGTTTTCAAAACTGGCTGGAGCCAGTCGTAATGGTGAAGGTAAACACGTCGTGAGAAACATGTTTTAGGACATGTTCCCAACCCAGCCAAGTGGTTTGGTGACGATGTGGGAATCAACAGGGTCTATTCTCTGCCTCCCATGTCGGGACACTGGGGCTGGGCTTTGAGGGTGATGTTAGGAGAAGCGTTTGACCACTGGGGACTTAGCATCCATCTGGGAAAATGAGGGGGGGAAAGGGCTTCTAATGAGCTGGGTACCAGACATCGCACCGAGCACTCTAACTTCATCCGCCTTCTCTCAGAGGGAGACTGTTATTTGTCCCGTCGGTGGTTCAGACTGCCACCTGCAATGCAGGAGACCCAGGTTTGATCCCCGGGTCAGGAAGATCCCCGGAGAAGGGAATGGCTACCCACTCCCCTATTCCTGCTTGGAAAATTTCAAGGACAGAGGAGCCTGGCAGGCTACAGTCTATGGGGTTGCAAAGAGTCAGACACAAGTAAGCAACTAACACTTTAACGTTCGCAGATGAGCAAACCAAGGCTCAGAGATGTGAGTTCATTCGCCCAGGGGCACACGCCAGCCTTCTCTGCCGTCTGCCCTATTTTTCCAATGTCCTGTAACCCCTTCTCCCTGGCTTGGCCCTGTAGGCGGTGCCCTGTCTGACCCTCTGTTGTATAGTTGATGGGAAGAGAAGACTCCATTTAAACTGCGCTTCCCACCCATGAAGGGGGTTCTCAAAGAGGGGGCTTCCTAGAAAAGGGACATCCTAGCTGGGACTTGAAAAGTGTTGTAGGGGTTACCCAGGTGACAGAGGCAAGGGCAAGGGTTCCGGGCAGAAGGAGCAGCCGGTGCAAAGGCCTGGAGGTGGGACCGATTAGAGAAGCTTGAGGGCATCGCAGGAGTGGGGCGGGCAGGGGCTGGGGGTTGGTCACTCTGAAAATGACCTTCATGCATCCTGGGCCCTGAGCCCTGAGCACGGACCTGGGACCTGCTGAGTCTGTGGTGGATGCATGTTAATTTCACACTTGAATGGAGACTCGGGGGGATGGGGGGATGGGGCCAAGCAGGGAGCCTGAGCCTGGGAATGTCACTCTAGTGTCTGGGCAGAGGGCGAAGACGGAGGGACCCTTAACTGTCCCCTCGCCTCCTCCTCCCTCCTAGTGCCTGTGGTCCTTGGGGCTGCTGGGGGCATGTTCCCCCGGCAGGACCTTCAGCTCTTCTGGCGCTGTGAGGGGGTGCACTCAGGCGATGGGCTGACGAGGCCAAAGCTTCCCCCCAACATTTTATCTGGAAAGCTCAAGAGCAGCTCTGGGGCCGTGAGCACCTGTGTGTCCGTCGTCTCGATGTGCCAGCTGTCAGCATTTTGCCACATTTGCTTCCTGTCTCTTTCTAAATATGTGCATGTGTATTTCTGAACCTCTCGAGGGAGGCTGCAGGCATCCTGATTGTCACCCCTAAATACCTCAGGGCACATCCCAAGGAAAGAGGACATGGTCCCACGCCACCTCCGTACCGTAGCTGCTCCTAATGAGCAGTGAGTCCATCCGGGCATCTGAGTGCCCGCCCGTGGGCAGCTTCCCCCACCATCACCATCATCTCTCTCACACCCACAGTTGTGGTTCAGTTGCTCAGTCGTGTCCGACTCTTTGTGACCCCGTGGACTTCAGCACGCCAAGGTTCCTTGTCCTTCACTATCTCCTGGAATTTGCTCAAACTCAGGTTCGTTGAGTCGGTGATGCCATCCGACCATCTCATCCTCTGTCGTCCCCTCCTCCTCCCGCCCTCAGTCTTTCCCAGCATCACTTCCAGTGAGTCAGTTCTCTGCATCAGGTGGCCAAAGTATTGGAGCTTCAGCTTCAGCATCAGTCCTTCCAATGAATATTCAGGACTGATTTCCTTTAGGGTGGGCTGGTTGGATCTCCTTGCAGTCCTAAGGGACTCTCAAGAACCTTCCCCAACACCACAATTCAGAAGCATCAACTCTTTGGCGCTCAGCTTTTTTTATAGTCCAACTCCCACATCCGTACTTGACTACTGGAAAAACCATAGCTTTGACTAGATGGACCTTTGTCGGCAAAGTGATGTCTCCACTTTTTAACATACTGTCTAGGTTAGTCATAGCTTTTCTTCCGAGGAGCAAGCGTCTTAATTTCATGGCTGCAGTCACCGCATGCAGTGATTTTGGAGCCCAAGAAAAGAAAATCTGCTAGTTTCCACTTTTTCCCCTTCTATTTGCCGTGAAGTGATAGGACCGGATGCCATGATCTTCATTTTTTGAATGTTGCATTTTAAACCAGCTTTTTCACTCTCTTCTTTCACCTTCGTCAAGAGGCTCTTTAGTTCCTCTTTGCTTTCTGCTGTGAGGGTGGTGTCATCTGCACCCAGAGTAGCTGGTCTTCGACTCCAGATTCAGGACCCATGCCAGGCATTTCGAGTTGCGCTTGATGGCTTTGTCTCTCCAGTCTTTTTTCTTTTTTAATCTGGAACAATCCCCTGCCTCGTTTTCTACCTTTTTGCACTGACATTTAAGTATCCTGGACAGTCGTCTTGTCGAATGTCCCACATTCTGACCTTTGTGGAGCGGGGGCAGGTGGCCAAGCCCCTCTGAGATCTGCCTGCTGCTCGCCCCACCTCCAACAGACCCCAGGACTATAGGCAGTGAAGCAGTGGCAGCTGCCGGGCCTGGCATGGGGCCAGGGGATACCTGTTTCCTGGCTAATTAGCTGCGTAAAGCAGGGGCAGGGCCTGTCTCCCCCTTCCCAGCTCACAGCCTGCAGAACTTGGCTACCTGCTGACCACTCTGTGCTCTGTTTTGGGGGCCTTTGTAATGGGGAAGGGGCAGCCAACTGTGTCTGTGTCTTGAGGGCTTATTGGGTATGGGGACTGGTGAAGGGCACAGGGGAGGAGGTGGAGGCTGAGAGGCCCTGGGGTGAGGGTACTGCTGGGGGATGGGGCAGGGGGCATGGTCAGGAGAGGGTCGGGACTTCTGAGCTGAGAGATTCCAGGGAAGTCTCCTCCTTTGACCTTGAGGGGGGGCCTTGCCTAAAGTCAGTGGTGGCCCTGCTTGCTACCTGCTTGCTACCCTGCTCTTCCTGTTTATATCATATGATGCCAAGGTCACATAAGGTCACATAGCTCATTGGATGACTCGAAGTGGGGGGGGGCGTCCACTTGGGCATCTGTCCTGGGCTCTGAAGGCACAGTCCTGGCCCTTGGCCCCACCCAGCCACCTCAGGTAACTCAGCCAAGTAAGCAGGTCTGCCTGAGCCTCAGTCTCCTCATTGGGAAAACAGGATCACACCTATCTATGGGATTTTGTGCCTATGAAGAGCACCAAGCACTTTAATCTTCACAACTAGCCCATTTGACAGATGAGGAAACTGAGGCTTAGGGCGGGGAAGTACCTCACCCAGGGACACACAGCTAGTAAGCTGTGGAGCTAGGTTTAAACTCGGGCTGTCCATTCTGGCTCCAGAGTATGAGCCCCTAAGCTCCTGGCTACACTACGATGGATCTCCTGTGTCTCCAGGTTGAATATTTAAGGATCAGTCCCTTGGCTCCTGCTGCCCTTCTCTACCAAGTATGGGTGGTGAGTGTAGGGCTGCCCAGTCTCTGTTAGGCCAGGGAGGATTTCCCTCGCCACCCTCCTGCCTGATTCCCTCCCACTCTCTTGTTCAGTCACTCGGTCATGTCAGACCCTTTGCGACCCCATGGACTGCAGCACTCCAGGCTCCCCTGTCCTTCACTGTCTCCTGGAGTTTGCTCAGCCTCATGTCCACTGAGTTGATGATGTCATCCAATCATTTCATCCTCTGTCGTCCCCTTCCCCTCCTGCCCTCAATCTTTCCCAGCATCAGGGTCTTTTCTGATGAGTTGGCTCTTCGCATCAGGTGGCCCAAGTATTGGGGCTTCAGCTTCAGCATCAGTCCTTCCAGTGAATATTCAAGGTTGATTTCCTTTAGGATGGACTGGTTTGATCTCCTTGATGTCCAAGGGACTCTCTACCCTCTGCCAAAACTCTCTTGGAAAATTGCATTCTTTTACACCAGGTCTGGCTGTTCCTGGTAACCTTCGACTCTCACTGTTGCCTTGCTGCCTCTTTTAAATTGGAGTGTAATTGCTTTACAATGCTATGGTGGTTTCTGCTGCACAACATCGAGAATTAGCTATTTGTGTCCATATACCCTCTCCTCCTTGAACCTCCCTCCCCGACCCCATCCCATCCCTCTTGGTCATCACAGAGCCTTGAGCTGAGCTCCCTGTGTTATGTATATGGCAGCTTCCCACTAGCTGTCTGTTTCACACACGGTCGTGGATATGTGTTAACGCTGTTCTCTCGGCTCATCTCTCCCTTTCCTTCCCCGTGTCAAGTCCGTTCTCTACTGTCTGCGTCTCTATTCCTCCCCTGTAAATAGGTTCCCCAGCGCCATTTCTCTGGATTCCACATGTGTGTGTTAATACATGATGTTTGTTTTCCTGACTCTGTATGACAGACTCAGCGTTGTGCCGATGGACAGGGCATCTCCTCCAGCCTCTTGCGGGAGGAGAGTGCTGACAAGGGAGGCTTGGTGGAGTCTTGCCACCTGCCCCAGGAGTCTAACCACCAGGGTCCGGCTGTGGGCCGGTGGCTGAGCCACAGACTTGAATGCAGACCCTCGCCCTCCCACTGCACGTCCTGCCGCCTTTGTGCCTCAGTTTCCCCATCTGCAACCAGGGCAGAGTGGCGGCTTCCCTGGGAGCATTGTCAGGGTAGCTGAACCAAAGCACAGAAGCCCGCCCTGCTCCAGATCGAGGCTCGTGGTGGGTGCTCGGGACTTGGCAGCTGTTACGAGCTTGCTCTGAACGGTTTCTTGAAAAGTGACCTCGATCGAGTCTGATCAGGCACACATGGTGAGATGGACCCCCTTGGGCCTTCCTTCCCACTTCGCTGGGAAGGGATTTCAGTTCTTTTACTCACCTGACCTGCACCCAACACCCACCTTCCTGCTTGTTCACTCATCCCATTCATTCTCCAAGTCTGTATTGAGCACATCTGAGTGCCAGGCCCTGTGCTGGGGACTCAGGAGTATTCACACCTGTTCTGATTGAATTCCCAGGACAGCTAGTGTGGCAGGCATTGTAACTGTTATTCCCATTTTACAAACAGGAAAACTGAGGCGCGGAGTGCTGGAGGTGCTCTCCCAAGGTCAACCCCCACCCTGGGAATGAGTGAGGCCTTAGAGGTGGTTATATGTTCTTGTTCACTGACTTTAGAGAAATTACTGGTTTTGTTCCAACCCGAACTGATTCAGTAGTTTCCAGAAAAAACTTTTTTTTGTTGTTTATTTCACGGTTCAATAAAGAATGACTATTTGGGCTCGGCTGGAGGTTCTGCTACTTTATATGGCTCGTTCTAGCTTTTCGTTCACGGCTCTGTTCTTGCCTTGCCTGTAAAAAGAACCTGGGGCTGAATGCTTTGAGGGGCCGGAGGGCTGGGTGGAGGAGGGGAGGGTGCTGGGTGCTTCCAGGGCGGAGGAGGGGATTCAGCCTTTCTGCCCTGGCCCTCCATGTGCTGGCAGGGTGGCTGAGTGCCTGGGGACACCAGTGACTTCTCTGACCAGCCTGTCCCCAGGGGCACTGGATGGGGACGACTGATCCTCCGTGTTGGCCCAGGCACACAGCCCTGCCTGCCTTGCCCAGGACAGCAGGGAGAGGCCAGCTCCTGCCTGCAAGAGGCTGATCTTGACAGTCCTCCCAGTAGCTCAGGGGACGTCTGGAGGGGATGGGCCACGGTCGCCCCCTGGGGTCAGGATGGTCAGACTGAGACTGCTCACCAGCTGGGGGTAGGGGATGGCAGGCATCTTCTTGTTCAGAACAGGCGGGTGTCCAGAAATGTCCGGACATGGGCAGAATGGCCGTGGGTAGGGGCGGGGAGGGCAGCAAGGAGGCTCCCCTGTGTCTGTCTGTCCCCTAGGACACCTCCCTGAGCTAAAAAGCCACTTTTCTCTTTTCTCTTGCAGTTACTGAGAAGGAAGTCCAGCAGTGGTGAGTAGCCGCGTTTTCCCAAAACTGTTGGGTGGGTTGGGAGTGTTGGCTTCGTGCTGATGGGCCGGCAGCCTAGCTGCCCAGGACAGGGGCACGTGGAGGGCCCTCTGAGATGGCTTATCCACAAACAGGTCCAGGCAGCCTTGGGTTCAGATTCCTTTGTTCACAAGGAACTGACTTAGATCCAGTTGAACTGTGGTTGGGGGTGGTGGTGGGTTGGTGGTGACCCCATGCCTCGGATGGCGTCTCTGAGGACCACCAGTGTTAATTTCAGACCCTGCTCACCCGAGGAGGGGGTTTGACCCAGAAGCAAATCAGGAGACTGGGTCCCAGGCCCAGCTTTCTCACTGAATTATCCCATGGTCTTGAGAAGTCTCTTCCCCTCTCTGGGGTTCAGCCACTCTCTCTAATAACGCGATTGAATAGATTGGATCAAGGATGGTAGATAGTTTTCTTCTTGGATGCCAGCTCCGATCAGTCCACAGTAGCTGCCTGGACTGCTGTATTAAGGAGGATTCTGAGGCCGTAAGTCATGGAGCAAACGGAAGGGATAGCAGTGAGGAATCAGTGAGGTCTGTGATGGATTAGCGATGCCTGCCCCGGGGTGGGGAGAGGAGAATGGTGTGCTGTCTGTCACTGCGGAATGTGGAGCCTCCAGGGGAGGCTCACTGTTAGGTGAACCTGAGTTGGGCATGGATAGGTGAGCAAGGAGGGGAGCTTGGAGACCTTCTAGAAAGTTTGGTGGCTTAGAGTCCCAGCCTCGCCTCTTCCCATCTCTTTGGCCTCTGAGCCTCCGTCCCCCCGTGTAGGAATAACGAGGGATTGAAGTGGGGTAGTCCCTGTGAGGGTCACAGCCCAGGGCCCGGGGGCTGACAGCCGTTGACAGCTGNAGAGCCGGGCAGGTGCCAGGTCCCCCCCGGGCAGGCCTGGATCCCAGGTGGTCAGGAGCGCAAAGCAGGCCACAGTGATGCGAGGCTGGGCTGGGCCACGTGGGCTCTTGCCACCCGCCTGGCTTCATGTTGGTTGCCCTCTCAGCTGCCCCCAGCTCTGTATTCACAGAGAGAGGAGGCTGGGGGCTCAGGGAGGCGGGGCTGGTGTGAGGTCTGGGTCCACAGCCATCCCCTTGACCATCTTGACCATCTCATTTCCTGCCCTGAGCTCCATTCACCGCAGTGGAAGATTGAAGACCTCGATGGGGGCTGAGTAGGAAACCGCCGACAGTGGTCCCCAACCTTTTTGGCCCCAGGGGGACATTTCATGGGAGACAGTTTTCCCATGGACCAGGAAGCAGGGGGATGGTTTGGGGATGATTCAAGCACATTCCATTTATCTTGCGCTTTATTTCTAATCTGATGCTGCCACTGACCAGACCAGAGGTACCGGTCTGCAGCCCAGAAGTTGGGGACCCCTGCCATAGCAGGCCCCAGGCCCTTACAATCGATTGTGACATCGTGGTCACCTGGAGAGTGAAGGGAACATGATCCCGAATGGGAGCAACAGGGTGTAAATAGTGGCCCCAACACGGTTTTGTGATGAAGAATGTGCAGAGGAAACAGCAGATGGGGAGGAAACTGGCCGGAGGCTGGCGGTGGGTGTGTTGGGGGTGGTGGCCTCACGGATTATGGGTATTTTCTTTCTCTCACATTTTCTATTTTATAAGTTTTCCGTAACGCTTTTTATTATGTTTATAATAACCAAATAGCCTGATGGCATTGTAACAGAGACAGTGGGTGAAGCAGGAAGAATTCTGCAGCCGCCTTGACAGGGCCAGCTGTCAATCCTGGATCCTTGTCCGCAGTCGCAGCCCTGGGTCAGGAGGCTGCCTCTCCTTAACATCTATGGGCGCCTCCTGTGGGCCAGGTGCTTAGGACAATGCCGTGAGGTCAGGCTAGGAGCAGCCCATTTTACAGATGAAGAAATTGAGGCTCTGAGACACTTGCCTGGGTCACCCAGCTGTGTGTGTGTGTGCGCACGCGTGGAGTCTGAGTCCAGCTTGCTGGCCTCCATGGCCAGGGGTACAGGGGCTCAGCCCTGCCCGCTCTGGCTTTGGGAAATCCTACAAAGCTGAGGGCTGCGGAGGGTGGGAGGGTGAGAGGACTTAGAAGGGGGAGGGGAGAGGTGCAAGGCAGAGGTCCCAGCTGCAGGGATGTCTGTGAACCCCTCCTCCGGATCGTCTGAAGGCTGGTCTCCAGGGAGCTGGGTGGGGAATGCCATGGGAAAGGAGGTGTTTGAAAAGATAATGGGGACAGTTTGCCAGGGATGCTGCGGCAGGCAGTCCCAGCTGCGTTTGGCTGATTGCAGCTGGGGGTTATCCTTTCTTCTTCATCCACCTATTTATTTCCCACTTTTCACACTGCAGAAGGCAGCGTCTGCCACACTTAACCCTTGGCAGGGAGGTGGGTGGGTATGGCAGGGCTCGCTTCAGGCTGGGTCCCAGAGGACAAGGCTCTGTGGGATCTGAGAGCAACGGATCCCAGGAAGGCCTGGAAGGCCGGGGCCTTGGGGAATGAGGCCCTGGTGGCCTTGGGGCCGCGGGGCCTGCAGAGAATGGGAAGCTGAGCTGGAATCGGACCCGCGGGTCGTGGCCAGTGTTCATTTGTTCACTCATCGCTCATTCATTCATTCATTCACACCTCATTCATTCACTCATTCCTTTATTCACTCATTCACTCACTCCCTCATTCCTCCACCCTCATTCATTCATTAATTCACCCTCATTGCTCCTTCACTCCTTCATTCACCCACTCATTCACTCATTTGGTCATGCCCTCCTTCACTCATTCACTCACTGTCACTCATTCCTTCACTCACTCACTCATTCACTCCCTTATACCTTCATTCATTTGCTCACTTCCTCATTCATTCCCTACTCTCATTCGTTGCTCACTTTCATTCACTTACTCCCTTGTTCCTTCATTCATTCACCCACTCCCCCTTTCCTTCACTCCTTCATTCATTCATTCATTTATTGGGCCATTCATTCAATACATCTTTACTGAGCACCTACTCTGCACCAAGCACCCTCCCAGTGCCGGGGGCAGTAGGGACTGGGGGAGATGAGGCGCTGGAGTCTCCCAGGGGACCCAGGCTGGCACAGTGGGGGGGCAGACACAGGCTGCTGCCATGGTGGGAGGCATACAGGAAGGAGTGTTTTGTAAGTGGCATTCAGCCTGCAGTGTTTTTATGAAATGACAGATTTCTCTTCCTTCCCTTTCCCTCTTAAAGAGGCGTCAGAAGGCAGTTGTCGAATCTAGGCTTTTCTTCGCTCATCTCCACCCTGTCATGGAGAGCTGACGCTCAGGTGCAGTCAGCCTCGTCAGACGCCTGTGCTCTGGTGGCTAGAAACCGCGTGTGCGGAGTTCCAGGTCAGGGCTGTGTCCTGGACTTGGCTCCATGGCTTCTCCTCCAATTCCTAAAGAGAGTTAAGACCCCTGCTCTGAGACAAGATAGTGTGAGGACGCTTAGTGCCTCCCCTCTCCCCCGGCCTGACCTTCACCAGCATCAACGCCAGGATTTCTGTCGCTTCTACCACTGGGCTGGAACCAGGCAGAAGGCGCCCAGGAAAATAGGCCCGTGGAGGTTTTGGGCCACGGCTGGTGACTGGCCGCACACAGAGGTGTTGGTGGGGCTCCAGCTCAGGCCCCCCGTTTGCCCGCTGTGCAACTCGCTGAGCCCCTGCTGTGTGTCTTGGGCTTCCTGTGTAGCTGAGTTGGTAAAGCATCTGCCTGCAATATGGAAGACCTGGGTTCAATTCCTGGGTTGGAAAGATCCCCTGGAGAAGGAAACGGCAACCCACTCCAGTATTCTTGCCTGGAGAATCCCATGGACCCTAACGGGCTGCAGTTTGTGGGATCGCAAGAGTCGGACATGACTTAGCGCTGTATTTATTTTTTTGCTGTGTGTCAGAACATCCTGCAGATTCAGGGTAAACTAGAAGATGTGGGGTTCCTGCCTCAGTAGACTCAGTAGACTCTGTGATGCACTCACTGGCCTGTCATCACAGAGGCTACGGGCACCACTGCGAGGCCCAGGCCAGGGACAGGGACACACTGTGAGTGTGTGTGCTGGGGCCTGGCTCTCTGGGGTTGGCAGAGAGGGCTTCTCTAGGGCAGATGCACTGAAGCTAAGAACAAAAGGGGGAAGGAGGAGGGAAGGAGTGTGCTGGGCTGAAGAAATGCCATGTGGCGGCCCCGAGCCAAGAGGAAGTATAACAGCTCCCAGCCTCGGTTTCCCCATCTGTACAATGGGTGTAATAATCCCCACTTCCTGGGTTTGTGGGGACGATTTGGTGAAATGGTGCCTGGAAGTCACACAGCCTCATGTCTGTGCATGCGTGCTAAGTCACTTCAGTCATGCCCAACTCTTTGCCACCCTATGGACTGTAACCCGCCAGGCTCCTCTGTCCATGGAACTCCCCACACAAGAATACTGGAGTGGATTGTCATGCCCTCCTCCAGGAGATCTTCCCGACTCGGGGACCAAACCTGCATCTCCTGTGGTTCCCGCATTGCAGGTGGATTGTTTTACTGCTGAGCCCCCTGGGAAGCCCAGGTCCCTGTTGTTAGGAATCCGGGACCACTGGAAGGCAGACACTGGGGAAGACTCTCTCTCTGCTCTGGGGGGCCCCCGGAGACCTTCTAGTCCCCTGGCCCTGCACTGGGGCGGCTCTGTCCCCGGGGGGATGTCGGCATTGTCTGGAGACACCTTGGGTTGTCGTGATTGGGGTGGGGCTGCTTCTGGCCTCTGGCAGGGGGAGGCCAGGGAGGCCGTCAGATATTCTGTCTCGTTGGACAGGCCCCCACGACCAAGAATCACCTGATTCCAGATGTCAATAGTGTTGGTGGAGAACCCTGATCTAGTCCATTTATTTTACCAGCAGAGAAACTGTGGGCGATTGCGGGAAAGGGCTTTCCTCGGGCCCCTCTTACAGTGAGACACGATGAGCCAGGACTGGAGCACAGGGCGGGCTCCGGAGGTTTCCAGGCAGCTGTATGTCTGAAGCAGAGAGAGAGGGGTGGTGGGGAGAGAGGGAGGAGGCCCTGGGCCTGTTGGAACCTGAGCCAGGGCGGAGGATGGGGGCGCAGTCACGTACGTCTCTTGTTATCTGGGGATGGAATTCCTGGGCAGGAACTCGGTCATGAAGCGTGCTTGCGGTGGGGAGGGGGTGTGTGCCTGGGGTGTGTGTCCCGGCTCTGCCAGCCAGGGGTGCTGAGCTGCACCTTGGAACCGGACCTTGGCAGGAAGTCCTGATCTCAGAGCCGTGAGGGCTTGAAGAGCAAATTCAGGGCCCTGGGGGGCACTGGAGCATCTGGGCCCAGACTCCTCTCTTCTTCAGCGAGATGGGGTGCCCCATCTTCCGATGATGGGGTTACAGTGTTTGGAGAGCAAGCACTTGCCTTTACATGCAGCTTGGCTCACAGGAGAGGCAGATGAAGAGCGAGCCTGGGAGGCAGGAGTCCCGGGACCGAGCGCTGTGTCTGCTGTGTGACCTTGGGCCGGTCTTTCTCCCTCTCTGGGCCCCCAGTTTCCCATCGATCCATGGCGGGGTGGGAGTGTACCCGTAGTTCTCTAACCATCTGCCTGGAGTTCTCAGATTCTGACCAGGGTCTACGGGGCTCCGGAAGAATGCCCGTGACAACTCGGCTCTTTTTATTTACTTTATTTGTGTTTATTCATTAATTCGTCCAGCTCATTCATTGAGCTCAGTGGACATTTACTGAGTCCCCATTACGTGCAGGCCCTGGGCCAGGCACGGGGGCACCGTGGCGTCAGGGAGTTCGCAGTCGGATGAGGGACACAGCCTGAAGGTATGCGTGGTACAGTACGGTTCCTGCTGCCTTGGGGTCTTTCTAGGGCTGGGGGAGCAGATGAGCAGTGCAGCCCCCCCCCCGGGGGGGGGGCTGGGCAGACTTCCTGGAAGGAAGCTGGGACCTAGTGGATGAGTGCGTTAGCCAGGCAAAGAGGAAGAGAAGGAGGTGTTTTGCAGGCCCAGGGACCCACAGTCCGAAGGCTGGGAGGGTGGCTGGCATGGCCAACTCTGGAAAGTGCCACAGGGTGTAGAATATGGGCCTGAGGGGGGACAGTGGGCAGGGGAGGCTGGGCCATCGGGCCGGGGTGGGACTGCTGCCGATGGCACCAAGGGGGCTGAGCCCCACAGGGACAGGGACTGTCCACGAAGGCTTAGCCTAGCGCCCAGCATGGGGCTGTTGTCAAAGGTAATGAGACAGGGCAACTGAGACTGTACTGCCTCCCTGGGCCTCTGGCCCCTCGAGGTGCCCCAGGGGGTGGGTGGAAGGGCACATGGAGGCCCAGCCTCCTTTATGACCCCTTGCTTGTGATGGGCACTACCAATGATGAGAACTCACACTAGCTAGACCCCGAGCCCTGCTCCATCTCCTGGCTTCCTCCCGGCCTCTCCTTCACCCTTGAAGGAACGCTGACATGTTAGCAAGAGTCTTGTCTTGCTTTCTTTCTGATGTCTGACCTCAATCACTTAGGTCCCAGCTTCCCTGGTGGCTCAGATGGTAAGGAATCTGCCCGCAATGTAGGATGCCCAGGTCCGGTCACTGGGTGGGGAAGATCCCCTGAAGAAGGGCATGGCACCCACTCCAGTGCTCTTGCCTGGAGAATCCCACGGACAGAGGAGCCTGGCGGGCTACAGTCCACTGGGTCCCAAAGAGTCAGACACACCTGAACGACTAACACTTTCACGATTGCCAAGGCCCCCTCCTTCCTGTGCCTTGCTCGTCCCTTCCCCCAGCCCAAGCCCCGCAGATTGTTCTCCAAGGGTGGGGGCACTGTGGCTTCCCCACAGGCTCCAGGTTGGCTCCCAGTCATGCGTCTCCAGTAACTTTCCCAGGACCTGATCGGAGATTGGCCCCAGTAGACGGGAGAAGTGTGGGGCAGCTGGGGACATCTTCAGGGCTGGTGTCTCTGAGCATCTGACCCTCTCAGTGGATACTTCATACCCTGCCCTCAGCTCCAGTCTAGGCTGCGAGGACTTGCAAATCTCTCCATGACGGACCTCAGTTTCCTCATCTTTAAAATGGCCTTGGGAATTCCTTGGCAGTCCAGGGGTTAGGACTCTGCACTTTCACTGCCAAGAGCTGGGATTCAATCCCTGGTCGGGGCACTGAAATCCCACATGCCACACCATAAAAAAGAAATGGTGGGAGGGCCATCGTCCTAATACTTTGCTCATGGGCCTGTTTGGGGGTCCCAAGAGAATCAGGTTTGCAAAGCTCCCAGCAGACAGTGGCTGAGCGGAGGTAACAGCTGGTAGCCGATAAAAGCTGATCCGTCTTTCTACCCCCATTTGTACTGGGAATCCTTCTCAGAGGAAGGTATGTCCTGGCTGGTGTTGCCAAGCTCCATGCAGGAGCCAGCTGGTGAACTGATTTAAAAGAGCACTGAGGTCATGGTACTAAAGATCCTGCCGTCGATTATTTTTTATGTCCAGCCCTGTGCCAAGGATGCTGTCAGCATCTCGCACAGTCCCTGCATGGCGGACGTGACAGCTGTCGCTGTTTGTAGAGGAGACGAGTCAGGCTCAGAGAGGTGAAGCCGTTTGCCCGAGGATGCACAGCCTGCAAACGGTAGACCCAGGATGAAGGCTGCGAAGCCATGTTGCCATCAGCTGGCCAGCTGTCTGGAGGGTCCCATGCTGGGCCCTGGGAGTGCAGGGTGGACAGGTCCAGTTGGAACCCCCCGAGGTGCCCTGGGAGATTGCTGGGCTCCTCCCGCATTGTTTCCCCAGTTCCCTGGGAACAGAGGCAGGGGAGCGGGTGTGTGCACACCGGAGGGGGTGCAGGCATGTGGGAGGAGCCAGCTGCTAGGCCCCAGATGGTGGCTCTGCCCACCAGCACCACCAGCCTGCCCTGCTCTAGGAGGGGCTCAGTGGAGAAGGTGGGGGAGGCGGGAGTGCCTTGCGCAAGAGTGAGGCTTCGAGGAGGTTGTTTGTGTGAGTTTTGTGTTAGGCACCTGTGTGGAGCAGGGGGCTGAGTGGCCACCTGACTCTTACCCACTGGGAGAGATGAGGCTCAGGGAGGTGTGGCCACCTTTTGCCAGTCACACAGCTAACGAGAGGCAGGGGTGGGATGAGCCCAGGCCTATGAGGTCCAGGTCTGTGCTCACGACCCCATGTGACACAGTTTCCCAGGACAGGGCCTCCGGCTTCCGGGGCGCTGGGTGGGAGCTCCCAGCAGGTGGTGCTGCTGGAGTCTCCTTCACCGTCTCTCGCCTGGTCTCTGCCTCCAGGTACAAGGGCTTCATCAAGGACTGCCCCAGCGGGCAGCTGGACGCAGCAGGCTTCCAGAAGATCTACAAGCAGTTCTTCCCATTTGGGGACCCCACCAAGTTCGCCACGTTTGTTTTCAATGTCTTTGATGAGAACAAGGTGAGCTGGGTCCTGCACCAGCCCGGAGTCCCCTCCCACCCGCCTCAAAACCAGCCCAGAGTCCCCTCCACCCTCCACAATCAGCCCACAGTCCCCTCCTTCCTGAGGCGTCTCCACATCCATGCTCATCCGCTGATGTTCCCTTCGGAGAAGAAACACATGCACATATACACAGATGCACACACATGCACGCACACACACGAACACGTGCACTCGTATTGCACACAAATGCCTGCACGTGTATACGCTGCACGAGCTCCAGTGTGCACAAGGCACCCACAGAGATCCATGTACGCACACACATACCATCCACACAGACGTGTGTGTATACACACGTGCACGCATATACATCTGCTTTGACCCTTTTCTTACAAGGACAAAATCAGATGCCTTCAGGGATAATAATAGGATTTGTAATCGTAACAGACACTTACTGAACCCTTACGAGCATTGTTTTTACCGCGACCTTACAACCGACTCCCAGTAAAGGATGCCTTTTACTTACCCCCGCTTAACAGACGAGGAAACGGACAGTCATATGCTATGAGACCCTTTGTGCCTGGCTTCTTTCACTGAGCGTGACGTTTTCAAGGCTCATCCGCGTTGTAGCGCGTCCACCCCTGCGCCCCAGGCGACGGCCACCCGGACAGTCGGCATATACCTGCTGTTGGGGCATCTGCAGTCCTCCGGACTCCACCCCACGCCGGCATATTTCCTGGCTTCCCCCGTGTTCGTGGTGGACGTCCTGTCACTTGTCTTCACGCTCCATGCTGTCGGGCACTCAGGCTTGTTTCTTTCTGCTCTTTCGTGACCTGGCCTTCTCCGCAGGCTGCCTGGCCCTGGGAAGACCTCCGGTGGCCTCTCCTCAGCTGCAAACCAAATAGGATCGAACAGTCTAGAGCCCCACCTTCTTCTCACACCTCTGAGCCTGTGGTTCTAGGCCGAGGAGAAGGGGGTTCTGGCGGCCCATGTGCTATGCTGATGGAGCCGCTGGCCGTTCCTTCCGCCAGCTGCGGAGTCAGGCTCTCCCCTGGCTCGAACTGTCGCTGTCCCTGTTACTGGCCTGTCCCATTTCTAGTCCTCCCCTCCCCCTCCCCATCTTCCCCGAACCTCATCCCTTCCCTCCTATGCTCTGCTCTTGGCCATCCGTCCATCACCACTCGTCGGAGGAGGGGCCTGACCAGCATTAACCGAGGCCATGCCCGCCTTTCTCTCTCCTACAGGACGGGCGGATCGAGTTCTCCGAGTTCATCCAGGCGCTGTCGGTGACCTCGAGGGGAACCCTGGATGAGAAGCTGCGGTGTAAGTCCCGCTCCCTGGCGGTCGCAGGCTGGAGGGAGGCCAAATACCCGGGCCCAGGCCGTCTGCCTGGGGCTGACGGTGGCACAGATGTCCTGTCCTTCCAGGTCAGAGGCGGTTTCCCAGGGGTGCCCAGGCAGGAGGAACATGGCTTCTTTAGGCGGGTGGACAGATGGGGCAGGAGCAGAGGGACATTTGAGCAGGTGCAGACATGGGAGGTTCAGTGGTAAAGGCATCTGCCTGCAACCTGACCCGGGTTTCATCCCTGGGTTGGGAAGGCCCCCTGGAGGAGGAAATGGCAACTCACTCCAGTGTTCTTGCCTGGAGAATTCCATGGACAGAGGAGCCTGGCAGGCTGTAGTCCATGGGGTCACAAAGAGACGGACACGACTGAGCGGTTAACACACACAGGCATGGGACCTCGGGCAAGACAGCGTGAAGCTAAGAGCTCCGCTTCCAGGGCTGGACCCACCGCTTCGGAGGCTGTTGTGATGACTGATCTAATTCATTCACTTATGTACTGGTTCAGCCAACAGGTACTGACCAAACGTGGCAACGTGTCAGTACTGGACAGAGACCGGGACCCACTGGAGCCTCAGACAGACAGGCTCCTGCCTTCCTGGCTGTCAGTCTAGCACGGGGCATTGTCCATAAGGTCCCAGAAAACTGCAGCCAAGGCAGGAAGCGCGAGATGTGAGCTGACAGGACAGGAACTGACCCTGTTGTGTGTTGGGCGCTGAGCTGAGAAGAGGGAAGCTGGCTGGGAGAGGGAGGAGGGAAGAGGGCTCGTGGCAGGGGAACAGCATGTGTGAGGCCCTGAAGAGGGTCAAGAGAAGGATTCAGAGGGGAGAGTGAGGGAATCTGGAGAAAAGACGAAGACCGTGGGCTAGAACTCACTTCTCCATGAATGCAGAGATCCAAAGAATAGCAAGGAAAGATAAGAAAGCCTTCCTCAGTGATTGATGCAAAGAAATAGAGGGAAACAATAGAATGGGAAAGACTAGAGAGCTCTTCAAGAAAATTAGAGATACCAAGGGAACATTTCATGCAAAGATGGGCTCAATAAAGGACAGAAATGGTTTGGACCTAACAGAAGCAGAAGATATTAAGAAGAGATGGCAAGAATACAAGAAGTACACAAAAAAGGTCTTCGTGACCCAGATAACCACGATGGTGTGATCATTCACCTAGAACCAGACATCCTGGAGTGTGAAGTCAAGTGGGCCTTTGGAAGCATCACTATGAACAAAGCTAGTGGAGGTGATGGAATTCCGGCTGAGTTGTTTTAAATCCTAAAAGATGATGTTGTGAAAGTGCTGCACTCAATATGCCAGCACATTTGGAAACCTCAGCAGCGGCCACAGGACTGGAAAAGGTCAGTGTTCATTCCAATCCCAAAGAAAGGCAATGCCAAAGAATGTTCAAACTCTCGCACAATTGCACTCATCTCACACGCTTTCTCCAAGCCAGGCTTCGACAGTACACGAACCAAGAACTTCCACATGTTCAAGCTGGATTTAGAAAAGGCAGAGGAACGAGAGATCAAATTGCCAATATCCGTTGGATCATAGAAAAAAGCAAGAGAGTTCCAGGAAAACATCCACTCTGCTTCATTGACTACACAAAAGCCTTTGACTGTGTGGATCACAACAAACTGTGGAAAATTCTTAAAGAGATGGAAATACCAGACCACCTTGCCTGCCTCCTGAGAAACCTGTATGCAGGTCAAGAAGCAACAGTTAGAACTGGACATGGAACAACAGACTGGTTCCAAATTGGGAAGGAGTATGTTAAGGCTGTCTATTGTCACCCTGCTTATTTAACTTTTATGCAGAGTACATCATGAGAAACGCTGGGATGGATGAAGCACATGCTGGAATCAAGATTGCTGGGAGAAATATCAATAACCTCAGATATGCAGATGACACCATGCTTATGGTACCGCCGTTATGAAGAGGAACTAAAGAACCTCTTGATGAAAGTGAAAAAGGAAAGTGAAAAAGCTGGCTTAAAACTCAACATTCAAAAAACTAAGATCATGGCATCAGCTCCCATCACTTCATGGCAAATAGATGGGGAAACAATGAAACAGTGTCAGATTTTATTTTTACAGGCTCCAAAATCACTGGAGCTATGAAACTAAAAGACGCTTGCTCTTTGGAAGAAAAACTATGACAAACTTAGACAGCATATTAAAAAAGTGGAGGCATTACTTTACCAACAAAGGTCTGTCTAGTCAAAGCTATGGTTTTTCCAGTAGTCATGTATGGATGTGAGAGTTAGATCATAAAGAAGGCTGAGTGCTGAAGAATTGATGCTTTTGAACTGTGGTGTTGGAGAAGACTCTTGAGAGTCCCTGGGACTGCAAGGAGATCCAGCCAGTACATCCTAAAGGAAATCAGTCCTGAATATTCATTGGAAAGACTGATGCTAAAGCTGAAGCTCCAATACTTTGGCCACCTGATGGGAAGAGTCAACTCATTAGAAAAGACCCTGATGCTGGGAAAGATTGAGGGCAGGAGGGGACGGGGATGACAGAAGACGAGATGGTTGGATGGCATCACTGACTCAATGGACATGAGTTTGAGCAAACTCCAGGAGATGGTGAAGGACAGAGAAGCCTGGCGTGCTGCAGTCCATGAGGTCACAAAGAGTCGGACACAGCTGAGCGACTGAACAGCACCACTTCTCACTAAGACATCTTCACCGCTTTGCAGCGGCACCAAGAAAATGCAGCAGTTTCTTTTAGGAATAAAAGAGGATTTTATTTATGCAGAAGCTCCTCCCCCTTTCCCAGGCATGTGATTTTATTTTCTAAGGTGACCCTAGCAGGATACAGCATCGGCCTGGAGAGGGAGTGACTGAGAGCAGGCAGAGGCTGGTGGGTGGGGAGGGAGAGTGGTGGCTTGGGAGACCCTGCTGGGGCCTCGGTCCTTGCAGACCTGGTGTCTCCTCTGCATATATATATACATATATATCTTCAATAACTAGTTGAAATGGTGCCTGTGTCCCTTTTGTGTGTGTCTGTCTGTCTGTCTCCTCCCATCTGTGTTGATGTAAACATTCACTGGGCTTCCCAGGGGGCTCAGTGGTAAAGCGTCCGCCTGCTAATGCAGGAGACGTGAGATTGATCCCTGGGTGGGGAAGAGCCCCTGGAGTAGGAAATGGCGACCCACTCCAGTATTCTTGTCTGGGAAAGCACATGGGCGGAGGAGCCTGGTGGGCTACAGTCCATGGGGTCGCACAGAGTCAGAGATGGCTGAGTGAAGAGACAGCAACAACAGATACTCATTGACTGGACGAGTGAGGGGGCTCTTGGCCGGACTGCATGCTGCGATGCAGGGTGGGACGGCTCCCTTGCCCCGGGCCAGGGGTGACTCCATCCTGGCTGGCGATTGCAGGGGCCTTCAAGCTCTATGACTTGGACAACGACGGCTACATCACCAGGAACGAGATGCTGGACATTGTGGACGCCATTTACCAGATGGTGGTGAGAGACTTGGGTCGTATGGGGTGGGAGGAGGCCACCTGATGTCCCATGTAGGGACAGGACATTTAGTGACTGGGCCTGGCCCAGAGGAAGCAGCCCCTGGGGCAGCTCTCCTGCCAGGGGTAAGAGATGGCCAGATGAGGGTCACTGCCCGGGGTTGCTCTGTGCAGATGGGGGCTGGGGTGGATGGGATGTTCTGGAGCAGAATTACAGATGGTGGGGGCATTGTAGGGAGTCGGAGGGAGGGAGAGGCAGGCCTCATCTGGAACTGCCCCGGTCTTGGGGGGCATGTTTTTTTTTTTGGCTGTGCCCCAGGTCATGTGGGATCTTAGTTCCCTGACTAGGGATCGAATCCTCACCCTCTGCATTGGAAGTGTGGAGTCTTAACCGATGGACCATGTGGGAAGTCCTGGGGTGGGGGAGAGGGAGTATTTTTGAGCAAAGGGCCTCAAGTCAGGTGTGGCAGGGGCCAGTCCCTACCTCATCTGTCCCTGGCAGGGGAACACCGTGGAGCTCCCTGAGGAGGAGAACACCCCGGAGAAGAGGGTGGACCGGATCTTCGCCATGATGGACAAGGTGAGACCCCTCACACAGGCTCCACTGACCACCTAGGGGTCTGGCCCCAGGTAGGCATCATGACTGCTGTGATGCCCACTGGTCTGGCTGGGAGCCATCCCCTTTGAACATCAAGGGTTTTAAATAAATTTGTCCAGCTCTTTCTCTTTGATCCATTAAGATTCTCAACCTTATGAATTTTTTTCCATGGACCAGAGACGTTGGCATTCTGGACAAGTTGGCTGTGGACTCCTCAGAATAATGATTTTTAAGTGCATTAGATAAAATCCATGGGGTTAAGAAGGGAGCTATTTGGAATACAGCTGGCAAGACCTTTTTAAAAAAAGAATTTGTGATGTGAGCTTCTTTATGAATCCATTGGATAATAAGATACAGAGGGGGGTTTAAGCATCCCGTAATACCAAAGTGGGGCGATATGTACCCGTGGTCCTACAGCAGCCGTGATGTGTCATGAAAATGCCGAGATCCCCATGATTGATAAAGTCACAGGTACTTCCGGTCCCATGGGGGATCATCACCTAGATTTATGATGGAAGGAAGGGCTCAATTTCAGTTAGAAGTAGCAAAAAGGACAACCTCATTTTTTCCCATTTTAGTTCACAGACCTGCTGAATTCTGTCCACAAACCCCAGTTTAAGAAACCCTTCTTTTTAAAATGAGTTTGTTATTATTATTATTATTTTTTACAATAGGCCCTTGTTGGTTATCTATTTTAAATATAGCAGTGTGTCCTTGGCAATCTCAAACTCCCAGTCTAGCCCTCCTCCTACCCCGCTGCTGGTAACCGGGGGAATAAATTCATTCTCTCAGTCTGTGAGTCTGTTTTGTAAATAAATTTATTCTTATCATTTTTTTTTAACTTTTTATTTTGTGTTGGGGTATAGCCGATTGACAAACGATGTTGTGATGGTTTCAGGTAGACAGCAAAGGGACGCAGCCATACAGATAACATGTCCAGATTCCCCCAAACTCCCCTCCCACCCAGGCTGCCACATGACATTGAGCAGAGTCCCCTGAGCTATACGGCAGGTCCATGTTGGTTATTCATTGTAAGTCCAGCAGTGTATATGTGTCAATTCCAAACTCCCAATCTATCGCTCCCCCGACCCTTCCCCTGCTGGTAACCGTAAATTCCTTCTCTAAGTCTGAGAGTCTGTTTCGTAAATAAGTTCATCTGTATCAATTTTTAAAGCTTCTGCATATAAACAATATCATATAAGAAACCCTTCTTTATACCAAAGTTTTAAAAGTGGAAATAGCATTGTTTTAAAATTGTAATTGGATAGCAGGATGGTACGGAAACCCAGTATTGCTTACCTTCAAAAAAGAATACGAATGAGAGTGACCTTGGACTTATTATTACATCCTGGTTGGGTGCAGGTGCTTGTCCTGAAAGCTTTGAGCTTGAGGCCTGACTTCCTTAATTAAAAAAGTGAGATCAGCTCATGTCAGAGAGGCTCAGACACCGAGGCTCAGTCGGCGCTGGGCTCCTGGTGACAATCAAAAGACGCGTCCACAGAGCGTGGGCCGAGATCCTAGTTTCTTGCAGAGTTTCAGTGCTATTCAACAGCAAGGTTGAATAGCAAGGTGTTAAATCTCCCGCCCCCAATCAGACCTCCCTTATTTTGGGAAGCAAAGCGCACACTGGGGTCAGATTGGGTGCAAACCCGGCTTCCCCAGTTAGCAGCCAGGGGACCCTGGGCAGGTGACTGAGCTTTAGCATCCTCACCAGTAAAATGGTGATAAGACCAGCCCCTCTTCTTAGACCAAGCACCTGTGTAGCGTGAGTGGGACCCACAGTGGGCACCCCTCGAGGTCTGCCTGCTGAGTTTGTGGAACCCTCATCACACCGTCCCTCTCCGGGTGGTGGGGTGGGGGGGGTAGCCTCCAAGGCCTTTTTCTTTTGCTCTCATGTGTCTCCTTGAAAGATGCTCCAGAGGAAGGAATTCTGGCCCGAATCATTTCTTCCCACAAGAGATCCACCAAAGCCCTCTTACGTGGGTTCCACCCAGCCTCCTTGCCGATCTCTGGAGCCCGGTGTATGCTGCTCCAGGAACGGCTTAAACACCCTTCCAAAGGTGACCCCAGAGACACGCATCAGGCCCTCAGCCTTGGGGGATTAACACGCTTTGTGGGGACAAACAGCAGCGAGGATGATAACTATGGCCCTCAGGTGCACTGCCAGTTGGCCAAGCCCTTTACAACAGCTTGAGCTGAAGGATGGCTCACCCCAGATGCAAAAACAGGAGCCCCAAGAGGTGGGTCGCCCACCCAAGGTGAGCCAGCCAGGAAGTGCCTGGGTCTGTCTGTGCCCGGCTCCTCCCACCTAATGAGCGGCGTTGCCTCCCTCCTGATCTAACTTTGGAAGCACTCTGGGGACCAGCCCTGGGCTGGGCTTGGGGAGGGCAGGCGTGTTCAGGGTCCCAGGAGGCTGGCCACCCTCCCCTCTACCCGCCTCTCTGCTTACAGAACGCCGATGGGAAGCTGACGCTGCAGGAGTTCCAGGAAGGATCCAAGGCCGACCCGTCCATCGTGCAGGCACTGTCCCTCTATGATGGGCTGGTATAGTCCAAGGCCCAGAGCTGGGGTGAGTGGAGGGGGCCTGGGGGGTAGGGTGGGGGCAAGGGGGCACACCCAGCCAGAGGACACCTGGGTTTGGCAGATAAGTGCCTGGTTCTACCAGGGGCACTTGGGGGCTGGCCAGGTGAAACACAGCTAGTGGGGGAGGCCCAGGAGGCACAGCCTTCAGGTCAACCAGGGCTCCTCTGTCTTTGTCGTTTTTATATACCTAGATTCAGCCAGAGACTTGAATAAAAAAAGTTTCCCTGGGTTGCAAACACTTTGAAAGAACGTCCCAGTTCTCAGTCAGGGCCAAGGGCTTAGGAGAATAGAAGTTTCTCATCCCTTCTCGGTCAGGGTGGCTGAAGACCTCAGCTTCTGACTCTCTTGATCAATCGCTCAAATGTGGTTTCTCTTTTTTAACCCATAAGCTTTTGGTTTGTTTCTCTTAGTGCGGGGATGACAGCCCACGGAGGCTTCTGTTGCTGGCAGAGAACTGACCCCATGGTCTTGTCCAGCTGTTAGCATCTTGTACGTGTCTCCTGGACGATGCATTCTGTCGGTACGGACCTAAGAGTTGAATTGCTGGAACATAGAATGGGGGTATATATTTAGCTTTAGTTGGTACTATCAGACAGTTTTCCAGCGTGGTCGTACCATCCCTTACTCCCACTCGTGCTGTCTGGGTGCTCCCGGTGCTCCACTTCCTGGCCAGCGCTGGATCGTCTGTCTTCTTAAATTTCAGCCGTTTTGGTGAGCCTGCAGTGACAGCTTGTTGTAATCTTTATCTGCCTGTCTCTGGCGAGCGCTGAAGTCAGGCACATTGGACGAGCGCTGAAGTCAGGCACACTGGACGAGCGCTGAAGTCAGGCACACTGGCATATGTGAAGGTGAAAATCGCTCAGTCGTGTCAGAGTCCTTGTGATCCCATGGACTGGGACTGCCAGGCTCCCCCTGTCCATGGAATTGTCCAGGCAAGAGTACTGCAGTGGGTTGCCGTTCCCTTCTCCAGGGGATCTTCCCAACCCAGGGATCGAACCCAGGTCTCCCGCATCGCAGGCGGCTTCTTTACCATCTGAGCAGGGAAGCCCAAGAATACTGGAGTGGGTAGCTTATTCCTTCTCCAGGGGATCTTCCCGACCCAGAAATCGAACCAGCGACACTCCTGCATTGCAGGCGGATTCTTTAGCAGCCGAGCCCCCCGGGAAGCTCATGTGTGCACACTCAGTTTTACCATCACCTTATGTGCAGTGCTGTCTTAGTCATCTGTTGCTACATACTGAGATCTTGCAAAACAGCAGCCGGAAAGAATAAATATCAGGAATTTGGATACAGCTTTTTTTGGTGCCTTCGGCTCAAAGTGTGTCATGAGGATGCAGCTGAGCTGTCAGGAGGATGATAAACCGTCTCAGGTGGCCCAAGAGTATCCTGGATTTAGCACTGCAAGTCCTGTGTCCTGGGAAACCCCTCTGTGTTAGGTAAACCAGGGCGATCACTCACTGTTAGCCAGGGCTGTGGTCTCATCTGAAGGTGTGGCTGGGGGTGTCCCACTTCTAACCTCACTCATTTGGCTTGGCAGCCTCACCATGTGCCCCTCTGCACAAGGCTGCCTAACAGCATGGTGACCGGCTTCCCTGAGGGTGAGATTTCTGGGAGGCAGAGAACCCAAGGTGAAAGCAGAGTCTTTTTATAACCTGATCTTGAGAAGCAAGATCCCATTGCTTCTTCCTCAAGAATGCCTTCACTACTTTAAGCTATTTGTATTTCTATATACATTTTAGAATCAACTTATAAATGCCTGTGCGCGCACACACACACACGCGTACTTGGATTTTGATTGGGATTGAGTTGAATCTCGGCTTCCCAGGTGGCGCTAGTGGTAAAGAACCTGCCTGCCAGTGCAGGAGATGTAAGAGACTTGGGTTCAATCCCTGGGTTGGGATCCCCTGGAGAGGAGGGCATGGCAACCCACTCCAATATTCTTGTCTGGAGAATCCCAGGGACAGAGGAGCCTGGTGGGCTACATCCATAAGGTCGCAAAGAGATGCACACGACTGAAGTGACTTAGCATGCATACAAGAGTTGAATCTATTGTTTAACTTGGGGGAAATTTGGCAACTTTATAATGATGGATGTTCCAGTCCATGAAGATGGTATATCTCTCTGTTCCAGGGCAGTTCAATTCAGTTGCTCAGTCATGTCCAGCTCTTTGCGGCCCCATGGACTGCAGCACTCTAGGCCTCCCTATCCATCACCAACTTCCGGAGTTTACTCAGACTCATGTCCATTGAGTTGGTGATGCCATCCTTTGAATTTTTGCCTTGGTAACATTTTGCTATTTTTAGCAAAAAGGTCTTTGACATCTTTTAATAGATTTATCCCTAGGTATCTGATGTTTTTGATGGTGTTTTAAGTAGTAATTTTAATTGTATTTTCCATTTGTTTCTGGTTTATAGAAATTCAGGTGATTTTTTAAAAACTGATCCTGTAACCATGGTCCTGCTAACTTCATTTGTGAAATGTTAGATTCTGCCTTAGATTCTTTTAGATTGTCTACATTCTCTTTCTTCCTTTCCCATCTCTCTGCCTTTGTTCCTTTCTCCTGCTTCCTTGCTGGTTGGGCACTCCAGCCACACCGGAGTGATGAAGGTCTAACTCTCAGGGGAAAGCTTTCAAGAGTTTCCCATTAGTTAGGTTATTTGTTATTAGTTAGGCTGTTAGATAGATTTGATCAGATTTAGGAAGTTTTCTTCTTTTCTAGTTTTCTAGGAGTTTTTTTTTTTTTTTAATCATTAGTGGTATTGAATTTTATCAAAATTTTCTGCATTTATCAATATTCTTATATGGAGAAGGAAATGGCAACCCACTCCAGTATTCTTGCCTGGAGGATCCCATGGATGGAGGAGCTTGGTGGGCTACAGTCCACACGGGTCACAAAGAGTCGGACACGACTGAGCGATTTCACTTTCACTTTCACTTTATATGACTTTTCTCTCTTTCTTTGTTGTTAAGACGATTAATTACACCAGGTGATTTGTGTGAATATGTTGTATGGCTCATCCATGGAGTCCTGCCCATTTAAATATTCTATGTTTTTTAGATATTCTATGTTTTTTTTTTTCTGTTCTTTTTCAAATTCTTTTCCCACTTAGGTTGCTATATAATATTGAGCAGAGTTCCCTGTGTTATACAGTAGGTCTTTTTGGTTACCTGTTTTAAATATAGCAATGTGTGCATGTCAAACCCAAACTCCCGAACTGTCCCTCCCTTCCAGCCTTACCCCCAGGTAACCAAAAGTTCATTCTCTAAGTCTCTGAGTCTGTTTCTGTTTTGTAAATAAATTCATTTGTATAATTTTTTTTTCAGTTTTACACATAAGTGATGCCACATGATATTGTCTTTCTCTGTCTGACTTTCTTCACTCAGTCAATCTCTAGGCTCATCCATGGGGCTGCAGATGGCGTTATTTCACTCTTTTTAGTGGCTGAGTCATGTTCCATTGTGTGTATGGACCATAGCTTCTTTATCCGTTCATTCGTTGATGGGCGTCGTAAACAGTGCTGCAGTGAACACTGGCGTGCACGTATCCCTCTGAACCATGTTTTTCTCTGGATATATGCCCAGGAGTGGGATTGTAGGATCATCAATTCAGTTCAGTTCAGATGCTCAGTCGTGTCCGACTCTTTGCGACCCCATGAATCGCAGCACGCCAGGCCTCCCTGTCCATCACCAACTCCCGGAGTTCACTCAGACTCGCGTCCATCGAGTCAGTGACGCCATCCAGCCATCTCGTCCTCAGTCGTCCCCTTCTTCTCCTGCCCCCAATCCCTCCCAGCATCAGAGTCTTTTCCAATGAGTCAACTCTTCGCATGAGGTGGCCAAAGTACTGGAGTTTCAGCTTTAGCATCATTCCCTCCAAAGAAATCCCAGGGCTGATCTCCTTCAGAATGGACTGGTTGGATCTCCTTGCAGTCCAAGGGACTCTCAAGAGTCTTCTCCAACACCACAGTTCAAAAGCATCCATTCTTCGGCGCTCAGCCTTCTTCACAGTCCAACTCTCACATCCATACATGACCACTGGAAAAACCATAGCCTTGACTAGACGGACCTTAGTCGGCAGAGTAATGTCTCTGCTTTTGAATATGCTATTTAGGTTGCTCACAACTTTTCTTCTAAGGAGTAAGCGTCATACGGTAGCTCTATTTTTAGTTTTTTAAGGAACCTCCATACTGTCCTCCATAGCAGCTGCACCAATTTACTTTCCCACCAACAGTGTAGGAGGGTTCCCTTCTCTCCATGCCCCCTCCAGCACTTATTGCTTGTGGATTTTGTGATGATGGCCCTTCTGACTTACACCAATTGACTTTTGAATGGTAAGCCACTCATGATAAACTTTTACATATCATCAGATTTGATTTGCTGATATTTTGTTTAGGAGGCCTCTTTTGAAGCTTCTAATGTTATTTTGCATCCTACATCCTTTTTCATTGAAGGGAATATATTTAAAAAGAAAACCTCCATTAAAAAATTATTATTAAAAAAAACCAAAACCCTTCATATATAACCCTGATGGCTCAGTGGGTGGGGGCTCCACCTGCAATGCAGAAGACATAGGACATGCAGGTTTGATCCCTGGGTTGGGAAGATTCCCCTGGAGGAGGAAACGGCAGCCCACTCCAGTATTCTTGCCTGAAAAATCCCATGGACAGTGGAGCCTGGCGGGCCACAGTCCAAAGGGTCGCAAAGAGTTGGACACGACTGAGTGACTGAACACACACACATATAGCCCAGAAATAACCACAGTGAACATTCTGTGTCTAGAATGATTCAGAAAGAATTGAACACTTACAGAAACTTAATGCTCAGTAACTAGGTCACGTAGGAACATAATCAAACCAGTTTGTGAAGGCACTGTGACAGATATTTCTGTAATCTTAGAGACGCTCAGTATGCAGCGCTGGGTCCCAGAGCTCATCCTGGTCTGTTGTCTAATTTCCGCGGTCCCCTTTTTGTGAATTACCACCAGCAGCCTCCTTGGCAACTGTCGCCTAACGACTGCTTCATTTCCTCCAGGCCATGCGAAAGCGGTGCAAACATGGGTGTGATGTACTCCCCGCCGAGGAAAAGTTGTACAGTGTAATTCATTTCTCTAGAGCGTGTGATTATTTTCGAATCACCTTATTTGTTTTTGCCTCACAGTTTTCTATGAATATATATGTATACATATTTCCTCAACAGCAATGAGTTCATAACCATATGCTGTTGGCTATTTTTCTCTTTTTGTTTTGTGTTTTCAAAGAACAACTTGTAGGAAACACTTATTTTTTTCTTTTGGAGACTCAGCACTAAGAGGTTTGTTAACATGTTTTATCCAGCTTGGCTTCACATTCTTTGTGTCTACACTGGCTTTCCTTAACACAATTTATGTAGCCATATATCTTACCCTCACCCTCACACATTGGCCAAGACGGTGTAATTTTATTTCCGTGACAAGATTTTCAGGGTGACAAGATTCACTTTTCTAAAGCTCTTCCTGATAATTGCCCTTCCCATTTTTTCTCAGGCTTTCCCAGATCCTGTCTGATTGTAATGACATCCGTCGTTTTTGTGATTTATTTGCCTTCTGAGATTCCTGATGTATCGTAATTCTTAGATAAATTACTGTTATATAATTCATTGAATTATTCAGGGACTGAGGTCATGCATATTTTCTGCATTACTAAATCTTGCTCGAGATCATCCTTTTTAATAGTTGCATAGTGTTCCATTTATGGCTGGACCCTATTTAACTGATGTTGTGGTATGGGACACTTAGGTTGTTGGAAATTTGAGGATGAGGATGGATTAAAACCATTTAAATTATTGAAACATTCTCAGGTGATAGTGGAGAATATGTAACTCCATGTACCTATCAGTCAGTTCAGTCGCTCAGTTGTGTCTGACTCTTTGTGACCCCATGAACTGAAGCACGCCAGGCCCCCCGGTCCATTGCCAACTCCCGGAGTCCACCCAAAAGCATGTCCATTGAGTCAGTGATGCCATCCAGCCATCTCATGCTCTGTCGTCCCCTTCTCCTCCTGCCCTCAATCTTTCCCAGCATCAGGGTCTTTTCAAATGAGTCAGCTTTTCTCATCAGGTGGCCAAAGTATTGGAGTTTCAGCTTCAGCATCAGTCCCTCCAAAGAATACCCAGGACTGATCCAGCTTCAGAATCACCAATTCATAGCAGTCTTGACCATCTATTCCTTCCCCCACATACCACTCAAGCTGGGTTGCTTTGAAGAAAACTCAAGACATCATATCATTTCATGCATAAGTATTTCAAAACGTATTTCTAAAACATAATGATTCTTAAAAAAAACCCATAATACCAAGAAAAAAGTAATTCCTTAATATGCTCCCATCATCATTAACTTCCAGTTTCCCATTATTTCACAGTATTTTTCTTACTTTGATTGTTGGAATCAGAATTGGAATAAAAGCCACAGATGGCAATTGGTTGGTAGGTCTCTTTTATTTATCTTTTTTATTAAAGATTTTTTTTTATGTGGACCATTTTGAAATTCTTTATTGAATTTGTTACAATATCACTTCTGTTTCATGGGTTTTGTTTTTGGGTTTTTTTTCCGCTGAGAGGCATGTGGGATCGTAGCTTCCTGACCAGGGATTGAACCTGCACCCCCTGCATTGGAAGGCAAAGTCTTACCCACTGGACCACCAGGGAAGTCCCCTCTTAAGTTTATTTTCATCTCTGAGTTTTCCCCCGTTCCCTTCTGTCTCACTGTTTGTTGAGAATCGCATTCTGTAGTACCCCCCACAGTCTGGGGTTTGCTAACGGTGCCCCGGCGTTTGCAGGCTCCTGTTTCCTGTTCTTCCTGGAAATGGCCGTTGATCTTGCCACTGGATTCGGTCCGCTTTTGGTGAGACCGTCTCGTGGCTGGGGTTGTGTGTGTCCAGCAGGCACACGTGATGTCGGTGACACCAGCAGCTCTTGCTGACTGCCATCCCCATCCATCCATCCATCAGGTCGTGCAAAACGGTGGCGTTCTACAGCTGTCTCTCCTTCATGCCTGGGTGTGTCACTTTTATAAAGGGAGACGTTCTCTCCTCTACTCGTGGGTTACCCCCAGGGTATAGTGTTCACAGGGAGAGCAGGACAGATACTCGATTCTTTATCAGTTTTCAAAACAAGTTGGATTTCCCACATCCTTTACAAGTGACCAATGATGTTTTATAAAAACAGTATGTGTAATTATGAGTTTAGGGATTTAAATGCGTTTGATGAGTTTATTTTGGGGTGGGGGGGGGACTGCCAAACTTTTCCACAATATCTGCATCATTTTATGTTCCTGCCAGCAATGAGCGAGGGTTCCAATTTTTCCACACCCTCACCAACGCTTGTTAGTTTTAGGTTTTATCCTAGTATTTGTGAAGTGGTGTTTCTTTCTCTCTCTCTCTTGTTTTTTTTGCCTCGCCTCAAGGCGTGAGGATCTTAGTTCCCTGATCAGGGATCAAACCTGTGGCCCCCTGCATTGGAAACACGAAGTCTCAGCCACTGGACCACCAGCGCAGTTCCTCCTTGTGGTTTGAGCTTGCTTTTCCCTGGTGACTGATTGTGTCAAGCGTCTTTTCCTGTGCTTGCTGGCCCCTGCTCACTCTGTTCCTAACGGTTGCACATTCTTTTATCGCAGGGTTCTGTCTTTACTGATCCGACCCGTCCCTCGTCCCTTTCTCGTGGACACTGTTTGTTCTCTCCTGTTTAATTTTGCCGTTACAGCTGATACTGTCATAAGCATTGCATTTATTTCAGAAGCATACATACTTAAGCACCAAATGTGTGGATCAGAGGGCGTGCACATCTTTAGGACTCGTCACCTCGTCCTCTAGTTCCAGGGCCCCCAGTCACCGGGCCATGGACTGGTACTGGTCGGTGGCCTGTTAGGAACCGGGCTGTGCAGCATGTAGTGAGCAGCTGTTTTCCACGAAACCGGTTCCTGGTGCCAGCAGGGTTGGGGACGGCCCCTCCAGTTGACTCCCACCCGCTCTGTGCCCCTGGCAGCCAGCGCTGAGCCCGCCCCGCCTCCTGTGTCTTCCAGATGCCTGGGAACCACTCACCTCCTCCCGTGCCATGAGGCCACCTCCGCCCTGACTCCTCCGCCCCCGAGTCCCGTGTCCACCGAGCCTTCCTCCGCACCCACACCCAGCCGAACTGCCCTGGAATCGCGAGGCCGGCTCCCCCCCGCCCCGCACCCACCCGCCGCCTGAAGCCACTGGCTCCGATCGCCAACAACCTCTGCTTGTCCAGAAAATGACCACACGGATGGGAAAGGCTCCGGCCCTCTGCAGAACCCAGGACTCATCTGCTTCGCAGGAGGGGCCTCTCGGTCTCTCCTGCTCTCCTCGCGTGTGTGCTTTTTTTTTTTTTTTAATTTCAAACAGACATTGAAAAAGAAAACAACAAAACAAAACTACCTTCTGTTCTAGAAGATTCCGACTGAGAGATGGGGAGAAGGCCTCGGAGAACCCTGCCTCCCCCCTTGACCTTCGAAGCTGCTCGGCGCGGGGGCTCAGGGCCTAGGGGGTGATGCGATGCTGCTGCCCTCCTTCCTCGGGCAGCAAAACCGCCTGCTTGGCTAGGATGATTAATTACGATGATGCTGATTTTCTGTGATAACAGTATTGTGCTTTTGGTGGGGAAAGTGAGGTTTTTTTTATATATATATACATATATAATTGATATCTTTTATTTATTGGTTGTTAACTGTTCTGCTGCCTCCGTGTGTCCAGTGGTCCCAGGGATGCGGGGCCCACCGTTTACATGTGCACGCCCCTCGCCCACCTGCCCACACGCTTGGGAGGATGGTGGCCTGCAGCGGCCGAGAAGCCAAAAATCTTTTTTTTTTTTAAATTTTAAAATTTAGATACTGTGCTTGCTTGCTGTTTGGAGAGGGGAAAGGTGGGCTTCTTCAATGGCTAATGCACTGTTCCCTCTGCCCGAATGCCTCCTCTCTGGATCTCTATTCTCTGCTCCCAGTTCACACCTCTCTCTGTCCTGTATCCTCCTCGGGGTCCATCCCATCTTTTCCGAGGACACACAGGGGACAGCTTTGAGCGTCTCGGTTCTCGCTCTGGTGTTTGCTGCCGCGGAGACTGGGAGCCAGGAAGGCGGGCGAGGTGGGGGAGGGGGGAGACCGAGAAGCTACGAGAGGTGATGAGGGAGTAAGCCAGCGTTTAAGGGCTGCCGCTCCGTTTCCCGTGGGCTTTGAGAATTGCCGAGCACTCTGCTTTCCTGCCTCCCTGTCTGCCTCATCCAGAGGACCACGGTTCCCTTCCCTCCTTTAGCTGAAAAGCCAGGAAGGGTGGAGGAGGGCAGGGAGAGACGAGCTGCAGGCAGTCCCATTCAGGTGTGTGACCTGCCTGTGCTCACAGAAGTTTCTAGCTCTGCCTGCCACTGAGACAGAGTAGCCCCAGAGTCAGATGACCTTGGAGCAGAGGCTGGGAGCCCAAGGCTGGCCCTTGCTCTGTGATCGAGGGTACCCCCTTGCCCTCTCTGGGCCCCAGCTTCCGCCGCCACTGCAGACCCCGGGGAGCCTGGGCTGGAGGATCTGAAGGCTTTTCTCCATCCCTGCCGACGCTGTCTGGTTCTAAGCCCGGGTCTCTGGCTGTTGGTGACTCTGTGGTCTGCGGCTAAGTTTCCAGACCCCAGCAGACACGGGGACCGTCTGAGCCACCATCTCATCTCTTGGCACATGTCTTCAGGGACACGGCAGGCCCTGGTGGCGTTGCGTGGGGTCAGATGACATGCCTTGTCCCTCCCCGCAGTTTCTCGGCCCTCCTGGGCTCTTGAGCCAGCTTCCAGGCTCAGAATTTGTCCTCCCCCAGGGAAGGCTTCGGGGGCCAGAAGCAGCCTCCCAGCCTGTGGTAGGGCCAGGCTGGAGTCTAGAATCCCAGCTTCTTTTTTGCACAGTCAGCAGCTGACCCCATCCTTGCTTATCCCGGCCCCAGGAGATGAGGAGCTGGCGCTCAGCCCCCACTGGGAATTGCCCTCGTCGTCTACTTTTCACTTTCCCAGGAGGCCAGAGATTGCCTTGCTCCTTAGTCCTCAGNCGCTGGCGGCCCCAGGGAGGGCCACAAGCTCCCAGTCTGACTCAGTGACCGGCTTTCTCCAGGACTCTGGGCAAGTCTCTGCTGCTCACTGGGACTCAGTTTCTCCATCCGTTAGATGGGAGTGAGTCTCTGTTCAACCCCTATCACAGGGCCGTTGTGGGGAGCAGCCATGAGTGGAACCATCAGAGCCCTTGGTCAAGGTGAAAGGCCAGTGGAGATGTGAATGGTCATGGGGCCCCCCACCCAGAGCCTGTGACTTTGGAAAGGAATTTGGGCAACTCTTACCAAAAAGGAAAAAAAGAAAAGCAATGTTTCCTGGGTGGTGATTTCCTTTGTTTGCCTCCCCAGTCCCTCTTCTTTCGGGGTGCTGTCCTGTCTGAATCTGTTGGTGGGTGTCTCTGGGGGAGGGGCAGGCCCTTGCCCTGGTGGTGCGCCTGGGGGGTGGAGTGGGAGCCCGGGGTGGACAGAAGCCCCGTGGCATGCCCAGGCCTCCTCTCCTGCTCCCGCTGTATGTCGTCCGTGTCACGCCAATTAAACGCGCTTCCTGACTTGTCTTTGCTTCCCTTGTGTGGACCTGTTGCTTTGTCTGTTTCTTTTTCGTTTCACTGTAGGTTTCTTCTTCCTCCTGTGACACCTTTTCTCTTGCTTTGGGTGTTGTCCGCCCAGTTGTCCCGAGAGAAAAATGTGCAGAGTGAGAACCTTGGGTGTAGTGAGCAAACCAGAGCGTTCCCAGGAGAGTTTCTGTGGAAGCCATGGGTTCAGCAGCGTGAACCTTGAGCCCACCCCAAGAGTCACTCCTAGCGTCTCCGTTCCCACCTGTTTCATCTCTTGCGGGTCTCGACAGGGTTTAACAATGTTTGAAAACGTGGGCCTGGAAAAGTGGTGCTCAGGACCGAGTGTTGTCAGAATCACCCAGGAGCTTGTGGAAACCCAGGATGCCAGCCTCACCGCCAGACTTTCTGATTAACTGAGTTTGAGCTGGGGCTTAGGAATGAACATCTCTAACAAGTTCCCAGGCCCTGCTGATGCTGCTGGTCTGGGATCACATGCTGGAACCCCTGGGGAGCTGTTGACACTGGGGGGCAACCAGCTGAGTTCTCAGTTTTATTTTTTTGGCCACATCATGCGGCTCGTAGGATCCTAGTTCTCCGACCAGGGATTGAACCCAGGCTCTTGATCATGAAAGTGCTGAGTCCTAAGCACTGGACCACCAGGGAACTCCCCAACTGGGTTCTAAAGAGGAGTCCAGCCTCTGTTTCCCGGGGATTCAGGCTAAATATTCACCTGCACGTAGCTTTTGCACCTGCCATGTGTCAGGCACAAGGGCCCAGAGACTTGTCACTTATTGAGCGGAGGAGTGTTCTGGGAGAGGAGGTGGGTAGCTAAGTAGCCCTGATGGGGGCTCTCAGAAAGGCACGCCAGGGTTTGGCAGTCGGCATGGCTGCCCTCTGCCCGGAACCTGGGATCTTAGAGGGACCCCCTCTTTCCCCTCTAGTTAAGTGACCAAATGTTTGCTGGACACGCATGGCGTGGTCCCTTCATGTGCTGGGTGTTTGAGGGAGGAGGGATCAGAGGAGGGGACAGTCTTTGCCTTCTGGAGTTTGCTGTGGAAGCATTAATTAGGAGGACCATAAAAGACAATGTCACATTAAGAGCATACCTGCTGGTTAGAAGTATGTTAGCGCTCTGGGCCCAGGCCCCTGAAAGACATGCCCATGTGTAGGCTGATGAGATCAAGCTGCCAGTATTAGAATGAGCCACCGCCTGCAAAAACGGGTTGTGGTTCAGAGTTGGTTTTGTGAAAGGAATCGTCAGACCAACACCACCTCGGAGAAAAAGCTGGAGGACGGCCCAACATAACTCCCACTTCGAGGCTGAAGCAGCCACAGAGAAGAGGGTACAGAGATGGTACTCTCCATGGCCACACCCAGCACCCAGCATCCAGCCTTGCTCAAGATACTAGAACTCCTTCAGACACATGCTCAGTGCCTTCATTCGTGTCCAGCTCTTTGTGAACCCATGGACTGTAGCCCGCCAGGCTCCTCTGTCCACGGGATTCTCCAGGTAAGAATACTGGAGTGGGTTGCCATGCCCTCCTCCAGGGCATCTTTCCCAACCCAGGGATTGAACCCCCATCGCTTATGTCTCCTGCACTGGCAGGTGGGTTCTTTACCACCAGCGCCACCTGGAAAGCCCTTCTCCATCAAAGGCAACATGGGAAGGCAGTGTGGGATGGTGGTTAGGGGTGCAGGTTCTAAAATTACACCTGGTTCTCAGCCACCGCTTGACGTTGGGCATGAGTTGTAACTGACAGGGTTTTCTGGTAAAAATGTGGGCTCTAATTAGAGGTAGGTGATGACCCCACAGCCCTTTCCCAGCAACCTTCCCACCAGATGAAATGTTACAACAAAAACGAGTTTTAGGTCAAATTCTGCCAAATATCCAAATATGTACTAGCAAGCAGGTGCAAAAGGTTAAAAACATTTGTCTGTCTAGGAAGTGGAAGGGACTCAGGACCCCAGTGACCCCAGAGCAGTCTCTGGCTTTGGATTCTCTTCCCAGTTGGTACAAAGATTCTGAGTTCTGGGGATCTCCTTGTCGATCATTAATTTCTATCACCTCACACATCTACGAAAAATGATTTCTAGCATCCTTTTGTTAATGAATCAACTCTGGAGTGTAGGTTTTAATAGTAATACATATTTAAAGTGCTAATATGACCCCTTCTGGAGAGCAGGTTCCTAAGTGGGGTGTTTCAAATCCTAAGGGACTGTCTCTGATGCGGGCACTGGAGGTAACTGACATCTGCACACGTGCTCTGGTTCCACGATTCCACCGAAGCCCTGAAAGTGAGCCCAGCTCCCCTGGGCTCTCAGGGGAGCCCAGGATCCAGTTCAAAGGCCTGGTGTGAAAGCAGCTGGGGCAATGATGCCAGAGTGTGGTGAGCTCTCAGGGAGTGTAAAGTGTCACTGGAGGTGGCTCTGCTCTTTTCCAGGGAACCTTAGGAAGTGTCTACAGGGACAAGGTTCAGAGCCTCTGCTTCTGAAGACACATGGTGGGTCATTATCTCTTGTTCTGGGTCAGGATGAAGTCTGCACTGACCTCCCCCTGGCCCAGCCTTCCTTGGGCAACTTCTTGTGGGTTGAGGCCCCAAAGAGGTCCAGATCTGGCCAATTCCTTCCTATCTGGGCCACCTGGTTTACCAGGATGGCTCAGACTAGCTGCTGGCTCAGACTAGCATAGGTGAACCCACCCCCCCGCCAAGTTGGGCTGATTTTTCCCACCCCATCCCCCATGCCCTCCCCAAACCCCAAACTCATGTCTGCATGACAGAAATGAGTCATCTCCCTAAATCTTACTTCCCAGAGCCGAGCTCAGGGCATCACTAAGCATGAAGCGGAGAGAAAAAGAGCGGCCGGTGGGATGGAGGGTGGGGAATGCAATGCAGGCCCCTGCCCTGATGTGGCTGCCCCCTCCCTGCCACCCTCCTGGGGGGGTGCCCCTTGCAGTCTGCCTGTCACTGGTACACGTCCCACTGTGACAGTGCCTGCCTCACGTCCGGGCTTCCCTGGTGGCTCGGCCAGTACAGAATCCTCCTGCAATGTGGGAGACCTGGGTTCGATCCCTGGGTCAGGAAGATGCCCTGAAGGAGGGCATGGCAACCCAGTCCAGTATTCTTGGGCTTCCCTGGCGGCTCAGCCGGTGAAGACTCCATCTGCAATGTGGGAGACCTGGGCTCCATCCCTGGGTTGGGAAGATCCCCTCGAGAAGGGCGTGGCAGCCCACTCCAGTATTCTGGCCTGGCATATGAGTCATCCTGGCAAACCAGGTGGCCCAGATAGTAACTTCCCCAGGACTGGGGAAACACACTCTTGGAGGGCACAAACAAAACCTTGTGCGCACCAGGACTCAGGAGAGAGGAGCAGCGACCCCACAGGAGACTGAGCCAGGCTTTCTGGGGAGGGTCTCACATCCAGAAATAGAAACTGTATATCCTCCAGTCCCCTGATCTAGGGGAGCCTGGTCAGGGAAGTGGCGTGGAAAAAGGCTTTGAAGGCCTCCTGAGTTTAGGAAAAGTGAGCTCGCACAGGTACAGTAGAGACTTCTGCTTATTCCTGTAGCCTTTACCCCCGCCCACCCCCCCACCCCCNAGGGGGCATCACCGACTTGATGGACATGAGTTTGAGCAAGCTCTGGGAGTTGGTGATGGACAGGGAGGTCTGGTGTGCTGCCATCCATGGGGTGGCAAAGAATCGGACACGAATGAGCGGCTGAACTGAGGTGGGGAGGAGGTGAGGGAGGGCTGCCCCAGGCAGGAAACAGCAGGTGCAAAGAGGCAGAGGTAGGATTATAGGAGACAGCCACATGGGGGGAGGGAAGGATGCACGTGGACCTAGTGGCCACTGCTTCCGTGTCAGTGAAGCGTCAGATTTTTCCAGGATATGAATCTCTACAGAAAGAAGGGACACAGGCCCCCTTCCAGGAGTCGGTACCAGCCCAGACCTGGGCAGTCTGAGTTTATAGCCTTCTTTCTGTGCTTCTTGGGAAGCCTGGCCTCATGGCTCTTCTCTGTAACTCACCCATTTTGTCAACAAAGTGATCCTAACAATAGATCTTGGTAAAGCTAAAACCACACCGAACTGTGCGCTAGATTCTCAGCCATCTTCTTGTTTACTCCTTACAGCAGTGCCCCCTTGAGGCCAATTGTAGCATTACATCCCAACTGATGCTTTCAAACTTTGGTGTTAGAGAAGACTCTTAAAGAGTACCTTGGACTCCGAGGAGATCAAACCAGTTAATATCAAAGGAAAGAAAGAAAATAAAGATACCGCTAAGTTGTGTCCAACTCTTGCGATCCCATGAACTGTAGCCTGCCGGGCTTCTCTGTCCATCTGATTCTCCAGGCAAGAATACTGGCAAGGAGATCAAACCAGTCAATATCAAAGGAAATCAACCCTGAATATTCACTGGAAGGACTGATGCTGAAGCTCCAGTACTTTGGCCACCTGATTTGAAGGGCCAACTCATTGGAAAAGACCCCAATGCAGGAGGAGAAGGGGGTGACAGAGGATGAGATGGTTGAATTGCATTACCAAGTCAATGGACAATGAGTTTCCACAGCCTCTGGGAGATGGTGAAAGACAGGGAAGCCTGGCTTGCCGCCGTCCATGAGACTGCAGAGTCAGACACAGTGTAGCAACTGAACAACAACAAATGGAGGCCCAGAGAGAAGTGGCAGGTCCCCGCCTCACAGTCTATAAAGGGCTTCCAGGCTCCAATAAAACTGCTTTTGGCCAGACACCGGGTGTTGGGGGAGGTAGCGTCTGTTAGGTCCAGATCTGGGCAGTGGATGGCCGTCTCTGGTCTCTCCCAGATGCTGCTGCTTGGGAGGTGAGGTGTGCGAGGGAAGGGGGCTTGCCCAGCTGGGGTCCATGGAGGTGGGGTGAGGACCTCTCGCCTGGAGGGAGAAGCAGCTCAGAGGCAGACTGGCGGGGGTGGCGGGGGGGGAGGCAACAAGGGGAGGGAGGCAGGGGCTGGACCCAGGGAGGAAGGTCCCGCTCACAACCTGCTGCGTGCTGGGGACAGAAGACCCTGAGAACATCTGAGCCTGAGAGCCCATTCCTGCTCAGGGAGGCCAGTCAGGCTCAAACAGCAGGAGCAGGCGGGAGGGGCTGGGACAGGCTGCAGCAATGATGGGGTCAGCCAGATAGGGTCCCAGGGTGCCACCTGGACAGGCCTGGAGCTGTCCAGTGGGGTTAATCATGGGACTCAGCTTGCAGGCTGCTGTTGTGAGCATCATGTGACCAGAGCAGGGCGAGCTTAGGTGGGGCTGGGCAATCAGGAAGTGGCCACATACAGCTGCTACCCCTTCCCCCACTCCGGCCACTCCACCGCTACGTTCTCATCCCCATTTTCAGAGGAGGAAACCGAGTCTCAGAGAGGGTCAGTGACTTCCCTAGTGTCACACAGCAAATAACGTGGAAGAGCAGAGATTTGAGGCCAGGCCTTCCGAACACAAAGCCAGAGCCACCACTGTGATCCATTAGTTTTGGCCGGGGGTCCTCTCTCTCAGGGTGCCTGGAACCAGCACTTCCCAGAGTCTGGAATTTTCCACGAGGCAACAGGCTAAGTCTGAACGTGGAGAGATCTCACTTTCTTAACACAAAGGCAAATCTGACTGTGGGCTCCCTGGAGCTGCCGGCGCCCAACTGGGCGTCCTTGGCTGGCCACTCCTTGCCCTGGACGCTCTAGGAAGAAAAAGAGTCGACAAGTCAGCCGCTCCCATGACCCTCACCCTCAGCTTCCTGGCTGGTCTTGGGACAAGGCAGGCGAAGTGTTTCTTCCACAAGGAGGGGTCAGATGGACCATCGCGTGGCTCAGAGAGGCCTGGGATTCCAGGGACAGGGTGGGGCCTGGGAAAGCCCACTGTCTTCAGCATTTTTTGGCTAGTCTCAAGACATTTTCGAGCCACCCCACTTACTGTACCCTCTGGCTGTAAATTAAACACTGCGGGGAGGCGAAGGGTGAGGGATGATTACTCTCTTCTCCCAAGGTTTCCAGTCTCATAATATAGCTATATTTCTTTCCCTGGGTTCCAGTCCTGGCTACACGCCTACCAGCTGTGGGATCTGGGCTGATATGGAATCATGAACCTAGCTGAGCCTTAGTTTCCTCATCTGTCGAGTGGGGTTGATAGAAGCTAGAAGTCCATTTCTCACAGGGCCATGGGTGAGAATCGATAAAAATGATGTGTCTGAACTCCTTTGTAAATAGAAGCAATTAATATTACTGTTGTTATTATCCAGTTCTCCCTGCCCCAAAGTTGCTGCCTTTTCATTTAGTCCAGTTTTGGTCCAGAAATATGGCTCCTAGCTTGTGTTTCTGGCTGCCCCAACCCCTGGAGAAAGTGCAGTCCAGATCTCTAACCAGATCTGGGTCCGAGAGGAAAATGGCTTGAGTCAAGAGTGCCAGCTGAGCCAAGCAGTAGCAGAGGCAGGCTTCCACTGTGCTAACACCTTCCTTGCTTCCAGGTGTCCCCACACTTGCCCAGGGAGCATCCCAGAACCCGAAAAGCCTTGATGTGCAAAAGGGGTGCTTTGTGCAAACAGCAGGGAGGAAGCCCCTGCTTCCCACCCAGGTGGGGCCCAGGTGCCCACAATCTCTGCCTTGCAGGCAAAGCTGCCCTGTGCATCTAAGGAGGGATTTAGACCTGACCTTGCCCTTGAGGCTTCCTGCACCCCTACCCTCACTTTTCTGGAGCTGGGAGGATTCAGAGGGGAAGCTGGCCTCGGGGCCTGTGTTGAGTTTGCCTCAGTTTTAGCCCTGGTGTCGGGCAGCCTCTGTTAGGAGAATGAATTCTTGGAAATTCCCCAGATCAATACCTGCTGCAAAGAGGGCTGAGCATCACTCGGACCAGAGGGAAACTTGAGAGCTTCGAAAGACTGCAGGAGATGGAAGAAGGATGATAAAATGCTTCCCATAAAGTGAAATGAAATGATTTGTAACATGTCTCTATTTCTTTACAAGTGGAAGGAGCTTCTCCAGGGAACGCCAGCCAGGAGGACACACAGCTTCTTACTTCCAGAGCCCTGGCTCCTGCGGTCCACCGCAAGCGGGGTATCCTCGTAACCACACCCTGGCCTCGTGTCAACCAGACGAGGTTCAGATGCAGCGGGAGCACCAGCTGGTGACTCTGAGCAGCTTCTGTCCCTCATCTCTGTGTGTGTGTTGTGTGTGTTTTACAATAGAAAAAAATCATGTATTTAACACTGTGGTGCAGTGAAGGCGCTACAAAGGTGGAAGACCAAACTAAGTGATATCGATGGAATGGATGGGCTTCAAAGATCTTACAGATCCATAGCAAAAACTCAGGACAAAAGATCATTTTATTCCCGTGAAGTCTGAGCCTTACCTTGATACTATGTATTTACTGACTTCCCATCTGCAGCCGTTAACTGAGAGTATAAACTCCGAGATAGACATTAGTCAGCAAAGTTGTTCCTCTCCTGAGCCATTAAAATACTATTTATTTATCTGGCTGTGCAGGGTCTTAGTTGCGGTAGCTAGAATTTAGTTCGCTGACCAGGGATGGAACCCGGGCCCCCTGCACGGGAGCATGGAGTCTTAAGCACTGGACCTAAGGGAAGACCCCTGAGTCCCCTTCTTTTATGGAGGTAAATTTCCTATCACATAAAGTTGATCATGAACCATTTTAATGCATACAATTAGGTGGCATTTAGTACCTCCACAACGTCATGTAGCCACCACCTCTTGTCTTGTTCCAAGACGTTTTCATCACCCTAAGAAGCCCTGTTCCTGTTACGCAGTCACTCTCCTTGTCCCCAGTCCTTGGCAGCCACCAGCCTGCCTTCTGGCTCCGAGGATTTTCCTCTTCTGGATGTCTCACGCAAACGGAATCAAGCGATAGTGGTTCCTTTGTGTCTGGTTCCTTCCGCTCAGCATGATGTTCCTGAGGTTCATCCACGCTGTAGCAGGTATCAGGGCGTCTTTCCTTTTTAAGTGCTCCCCAAGCTTCGAGATGGGGTTCGCCAAGCCCATAGAGGGCTTCCCTGGTGGCTCAGACAGTAAAACGTCTGCCTACAATGCGGGAGACCCAAGTTCGATCCCTGGGTCGGGGAGATCCCCTGGAGAAGGAAATGGCAACCCACTCCAGTACCCTTGCCTGGAAAATTCCATGGATGGAGGATCCTGGTGGGCTACAGTCTATGGGGGTCTCAAAGAGTGGGACACGACTGAGTGATTTCACTTCACTTCAAGCCCACCGAGATCCCTGGGAGGGAAGGAAACTCCACTTCAGAGTGGGTTTGATGAAGGACAGAGCCTCCAAGTGGCTCCTGGGATCTGTCAGTGTGGGACCTACATGGATAATGTGAAGAAACTTTGCACGTGGAAAGCACCCACCATTCTTTCTTTCTTATTATTTTATTTTATTCTGGCTGCCCTGGGTGCTCCTCGCAGCCTGTGGGCTTGCTAGGGGTGCACAGGGGCTTCTTTCGGGGCATGGACCATGCGGGCTCAGCAGTTGGGACACGTGGGCTTCCTCTAGTTGTGGCGCAGGGACTTAGTTGCCCTGTGGCATGTGGGATCTTAGTTCTCTACCAGGGATCGAACCTGCATCCCTTACGGTGAGAGGCAGAGCCTTAACCACTGGACCACCAGGAAATTCTCCCAACACTCTTTACTTTTGTATCTATATGAGATGATGGATGTTTGCTGAACTTACTGTGGTCATCATTTCAGGATGCGTGTAAGTCAAATCATGAAGCTGTCACCTTAAACTTGCACAATGCTGTATGTCAATTACACCTCAATAAAACTGGAAGAAAAAAAGAAAGAAAACACTCAACAAATGATCTTCATTGCCATTCCTCCTCCAGGCAGACCTCCATAGGAAGCTTCACTGTGGTCAGAAGGGCCTTTGTTAACATGAACTCTAAGAATCACAATAAACTGTAGAAAATTCTGAAAGAGATGGGAATACCAGACCACCTGACCTGCCTCTTGAGAAATCTATATGCAGGTCAGGAAGCAACAGTTAGAACTGGACATGGAACAACAGACTGGGTCCAAATAGGAAAAGGAGTACGTCAAGGCTGTATACTGTCACCCTGCTTATTCAACGTCTATGCAGAGTACATCATGAGAAATGCTGGGCTGGAAGAAGCACAAGCTGGAATCAAGATTGCCGGGAGAAATATCAATAACCTCAGATATGCAGATGACACCACCCTTATGGCAGAAAGTGAAGAGGAGCTAAAAAGCCTCTTGATGAAGGTGAANCCGAAGAATGGATGCTTTTGAACTGTGGTGTTGGAGAAGACTCTTGAGAGTCCCTGGGACTGCAAGGAGATCCAACCAGTCCATTCTGAAGGAGATCCAACCTGTCCATTCTGAAGGAGATCAGCCCTGGGATTTCTTTGGAAGGAATGATGCTGAAGCTGAAACTCCAGTACTTTGGCCACCTCATGCGAAGAGGTGACTCATTGGAAAAGACACTGATGCTGGGANTGCTGGGAGGGATTGGGGGCAGGAGGAGAAGGGGACGACCCAGGATGAGATGGCTGGATGGCATCACGGACACGATGGACATGAGTCTGAGTGAACTCCGGGAGATGGTGATGGACAGGGAGGCCTGGCGTGCTGCAATTCATGGGGTCACAAAGAGTCGGACACGACTGAGCGACTAAACTTAACTAAGAGCCAGAGGCTAAAGTCCTGTCCAAGGGACTTTACCTTCAGGGCCTAGGAATTCTAAAGATCTAAAGGTGAAATTTTCACTCTGCACCGTGCTGGGTGTCATGGCTCACTTGTGCTTTAGTCTCTGTCTTAATTTCAAATGCCCCAGAAAAAAATTGTGAGTTAAGAATTTGAGGGCAAGGATTTTGGGGGGAGATGATTCTAGGCAACTGATGGCAACAGACTTGGAGGTCAGCATTACTATCACCCTTTTACTGATGAGAAAATAGAGGCACAGCGAGGCTGAGTAAAAGGATATTAACATTAGAATTGGATTTTTAAGTTGTATTTTCTTTTAAAAAAATATTTATTTAACTGCACCAAGTCTTAGTTGCAGCATGGAAAATCTGGTTCCCTGACCAGGGATTGAACACTGGCCCTGGGCACTGGGATCACAGGGTCTTAACCGCTGAACCACCAGGGAAGTCTAAAGTTATATTTTCTTAAAAACACATTTTCCTGGCCAATACGCATATTGAAAATGTTCAACTTTATTAGTAAGTCAAGAAGTATAGATAAAAATAAGTCTGATACATTTTCATCTACCATATTTGTACAGATTTTAAGAATAACTTTCAATATTGGGGAGGGCGAAGGAGAGTAAAGACTTCCTCCCACTGCAGACGGAAGGATATATCAGACAATTGACGATATGTATCAGAAGCCATAAATACATACTCTCTTCGACTCAGAAACCTGCTTGTGGAAAATCATCCGTTGAAAATTTTGTAAAAATTCAGCTACAGTGTGCTCACTGAATGTGAATAAAAATAATAGAAATTATTACAGTTGCCTTGTGTTGAGAAAAACAATTTAAAAAATGGAAATAAGTCAAAAAGGGGGGGGCATCCTTTTAATGTCAGGGAAGGGCATTTTCTAACAAGCCCACCCGAGGGTCAACTAATTCTCTCAGGAGTGGTAATTTCCTTTGACTTTCTAGTTGCCATCAATCAAGGATCAGACATTTTACAGCTCTGTGAAGTTAGAGGCTAATTTGCAGACAGCTGATAAAGTACATAGGTTTTCTTTTCTGTCATTTAGAAAATAACTTCAGAGATGATCCCTGTGTCTTTGGGATATGGCTGTATCTAATGTAGCAATCTATATCCACATTTTTTCTTTCAGCAGCTATCTACAACTCCAGTCTTTTTCATCCTGCCGATTCCCTTGCTAATGAAGTTGCCCACGAAATGAGAATTTTCATCATTTTGAAAAGTTGGCCTTCACATATGGAGTATTAAAGATAGGATACAACATACGTGTCTAATTATAGGGCACTGGCTAAATAGGTGATGGTATACTCATGGTCCAATGGATTACTAAGCAGCCACTAAAAATCAGATGGTAGAAGACCCTTTAATGACATATTGTCAGTTAAAAAAAAAACACAACAATCACAACTCTAGATACAGAATGATGTAATTGTTGTTAAAACAATGTGGGGACTTCCCTGGTGGTCCAGCGGCTAAGACAGTAAGCTCCCAGTGCGGGGGCTCAGGTTTGATTCCTGGCCAGGGAACTAGATCCCTCATGTTGCACTTAAGACCCAGAGCAGCCAAATAAATAAATAAGAAATAAAGCAAATATTTAACCCCCCCCCAAGAAAAACCCAATGTGGTATCGAATGAAAGTCTGTGTCCCCCACAATTCGTATGTTGAAATGCTAACCCTCAAGGATTAGGCCCCTTTAGGAGGTGGGGCCTCTGGGAGGGGATTAGGCCGTGAGGGTGGAGCCCTCATGAATGGGATTTGCGCCTGTGTCAATGGGACCCCATTCCAGTACTCTTGGCTGGAAAATCCCATGGACGGAGGAGCCTGGTAGGCTACAGTCCATGGGGTCGCTAAGAGTCAGGCATGACTGAGCGACTTCACTTTCGCTTTTCACTTTCATGCATTGGAGAAGGAAATGGCAACCCACTCCAGTGTTCTTGCCTGGAGAATCCCAGAGACAGAGGAGCCTAGTGGGCTGCCGGCTATGGGGTCGCACAGAGTTGGACATGACTGAAGCGACTTAGCAGCAGCAAGAGGCCCCAGATGGCTCCCTTGTCCCTTCAGCCTCGTGAAGACACACAGAGAAGAAGGCTGTCCTTGAACCAGAAAGCGGCCTTCACCAGACACTGAAATCCACTGATGCCATGATCTTGGACTTCCCAGAGTCCAGAACGGTAAGTTTACTGTGTTTTTGTTGCAGCAGCCCAAGCGAACTGAGACACAGGCATAGACAGAGGTCTGCGGTTGTATTCATCAAGATAATAACAGTGCTTATTCCTGGGAAACTGGTTTTACAGATTTACAGCACAGTGACTCAGCATTTTTACAGATTGCTGCTAAGTCACTTCAGTCATGTCCGACTCTGTGCGACCCCATAGACGGCAGCCCACCAGGCTCCCCCGCCCCTGGGATTCTCCAGGCAAGAACACTGGAGTGGGTTGCCATTTCCTTCTCCAATGCATGAAAGTGAAAAGTGAAAGTGAAGTCGCTCAGTCGTGTCCGACTCTTAGCGACCTCATGGACTGCAGCCTACCAGGCTCCTCCATCCATGGGATTTTCTAGGCAAGAGTACTGGAGTGGGGTGTGATTGCCTTCTCTGGGGAAACTGGTTTAGGGAGTGTTTAAAACGTCATTGTCTCTTCCATTTTTCTAATTTTCTGTAATGAGCATGTCTTTTTTGAATTATATTTTTGTTTAAAACGCCATTTAAAGTTCTATTTGTAACTATATATTGATAGCCCTTACTAATCTACATTAACTTTTTGAGGCTTCTGTATTTTTAAATTTAATTTTTTGGATTGAAATGCAGTAAAATTGACATTATTATTTTTTTGTGTGTGTACATTTCTGTTCATTGTCTTGTTGTTCAGTCTCTCAGTCATGTCCGACTCTTTGCGACCCCACCGACTGCAGCACGCCAGGCTTCCCTGTCCGTTACCAACTCCTGGAGCTTGCTCAAACTCCAGTCTATTGAATCGGTGATGCCATCCAACCATCTCGTTCTGTTATCCCCTTCTCCTCTTGCCTTCAATCTTTCCCAGAGCACACGTATAAATTTGTGTAACCACGGCCACCACCAGGATCCAAAACAGTTCTACCACTGAAAAAACTCCTTTATGCAAATTTCCTGACAGTCCAGTGGTTAGGACTCCACATTTCCATTGCTGGAGGCGCAGGTTCAATGCCTGGTCAGGGAACTAAGACTCCCGCAAGCTGCGTGGTGTGACCAAACAAACAAAAAACAAACACATTCCTTTCTGCTAACCCCTTGGAATCACACCCTCACCGCTCCTAACCCACAGTAACCATCGATCTGTTTGCATCACGATATCACTGTAATAGTTTTGTCTTTTTGTGAATGTCATATAAATGGAAACAAACAAAGGGTTGGAGAGAATCATTGAGAGGACGTGATGGCTGGTCCACCCAACAGCTGGATCCAGGCCATCAGAGGCGCCTTGCCCGCTCCCTGTTCTTAGAGTGTAGTTCTGTCCGCCTGTCCCACAGCGGAAGCCGTTCTCCAGGACATGACCTGAGTAAGGTGTAGTTGTGACCACCTGGACAACAGAAGTGACTGAAGCCAGGGAGGGTCCCTACATAAACTTCAAGCTTCTGGTGGGGGGGAGGTCTGCTTGTCCTGCGGCCCGAGACTAGTCCGGGGCGTCAGTCCTCTTGCTCGCTTTGTTGCTGTGGTTTAGTCGCTAAGTAGCGTCCGACTCTTTGCCATCCCTAGGACTGTAGCCCACCAGGCTCCTCTGTTCATGGGATTTTCCAGGCAAGGATGCTAGAGTGGGTTGCCATTTCCTTCTCCAGGGAATCTTCCAGGCCCAGGGATTGAACCCGAATCTCCTGTATGGGCAGGTGGATCCTTTATCACTGAGCCACCTGGGAAGCCCATCCCCCTTCCTTAGTTTTTAAAATAAGTATTTATGTATTTATTTGCCTGTGCTGAGGCTTAGTTTTGGCACGTGGGATCTAGTTCCCTGACCAAAGATTGATCCCAGGCCCCCTGCGCTGGGAACTCGGAGTCTTAGCCACTGGACCACCAGGGAAGTCCCACTCCTTGCTTATTAACCCTCAGTTCAGTTCAGTTCGGTTGCTCAGCCGTGTCTGACTCTTTACAACCCCATGGACTGCAGCACTCCAGGCTTCCCTGTCCATCGCCAACTCCCGGAGCTCACTCAAACACATGTCCATCGAGTAGGTGATGCCATCCAACCATCTCATCCTCTGTCGTCCCCTTCTCCTCCTACCTTCAATCTTTCCCAGCATCAGGGTCTTTTCCAATGAGTCAGTTCTTCACATCAGGTGGCCAAATTATTGGAGCTTTAGCTTCAGCATTAGTCCTAATAAATATCGAGGACGGATTTTCTTTAGGATGGACTGGTTTAATCTTCTTGCAGCCCCAGGGACTCTCAAGAATCTTCTCCAACACCACAGACTGTAGCCTGCCAAGCTCCTCTGGGCATGGAATTCTCCAGGCCAGAATACTGGAGTAGGTAGCTGTTCCCTTTTCCAGGGGATCTTCCCAACCCAGGGATCAAAGCCAGGTTTCCTGCATTGCAGGTGGATTCTTTACCATCTGAACCACCAGAGAAGCCCCTTATTAACCCTGCCACCTACCAATTTAGAGTGACCTGCCTCTTAGGTCTCTCCTGCCCTCCATGTAGAGGTCAGTTTCCGACTTCACCTGGGAAGGCCCGGAGGGTGTGAACCAAGATGCTGCATGTAACCTTGCTGCCTCCATTCTCTCAGCCTAATGGCTTCAAGATCCAGGCAAGCTGCTGCTTATTTGTATTAATAGTTCACCCCTCTTTGCTGCAAAATGGTATGGATGAATCAGTTCAGTCGCTCAGTCATGTCCGACTCTTCGCGACCCCATGAATTGCAGCACGCCAGGCCTCCCTGGCCCACTCCCAGAGTTCACTCAAACTCATGTGCATTGAGTCGGTGATGCCATCCAGCCATCTCATCCTGGGTCGTCCCCTTCTCCTCCTGCCCCTAATCCCTCCCAGCATCAGTCTTTTCCAATGAGTCAGCTCTTCGTCTGAGGTGGCCAAAGTATTGGAGTTTCAGCTTCAGCACCAGTCCTTCCAATGAACACCCAGGACTGATCTCTTTTAGGATGGACTGGTTGGATCTCCTTGCAGTCCAAGAGACTCTTAAGAGTCTTCTCCAACACCACAGTTCAAAAGCACCAATTCTTCGGCGCTCAACTTTCTTCACAGTCCAACTGTCACATCCATACATGACCACTGGAAAAACCATAGCCTTGACTAGATGGACCTTTGTTGGCAAAGTAATGTCTCTGGTTTTGAATATGCTATCTAGGTTGGTCATAACTTTCCTTCCAAGGAGTAAGCGTCTTTTAATTTCATGGCTGCGGTCACCATCTGCAGTGATTTTGGAGCCCCAAAAATAAAGTCAGCCACTGTTTCCGCTGTTTCCCCATCTATTTGTCATGAAGTGATGGGACCAGATGCCATGATTTTAGTTTTCTGAATGTTGAGCTTTAAGCCAACTTTTTCGCTCTCCTCTTTCACTTTCATCAAGAGGCTTTTTAGTTCCTCTTCACTTTCTGCCATAAGGGTGGTGTCATCTGCATATCTGAGGTTATTGATATTTCTCCTGGCAATCTTGATTCCAGCTTGTGTTTCTTCCAGTCCAGCGTTTCTCATGATGTACTCTGCATATATAAGGAGGGTGACAATATACAGCCTTGACGTACTCCTTTTCCTATTTGGAACCAGTCTGTTGTTCCATGTCCAGTTCTAACTGTTGCTTCCTGGCCTGCATATGGGTTTCTCAAGAGTGTGGGGCTTATTTATCCATTCACCCACTGAAGAATATTTGGGTCATTTCTGAGATTTGGTGTTTACGAATAGAGCTGCTATAAGCATTCATGTATGTTTTTGTATGAAGATAAACTTTCATTTTTCTAGAGTCAATACCTCAGAATGGGACAGTTGAGCCACACAGCAAGTGGATGTTTAATTTTATGAAAACTGTTAAAACTGTTTTCCAGAGTGCCTGCGCCATTTTGCTTTTCCACCTGCAGTGAATGAGAGTTCCAGTCCCCCCACATTCTCACTGGCATTTAATGTTGTTGATTTTTTTTTTAAGTCTTGCTGTTCTACTAGACTTCCCAGATGGCACTGTTGGTAAAGTATCCACCTGCAATGCAAGATACACAAGAGACACAGGTTCGATCCCTGGGTTGGGAAGATCCCCTAGAGAGGGAAATGGCAACCCACTCCACTATTCTTGCCTGGGAAATCCCATGGACAGAAGAGCCTGGTGGGTGCAGTCCATGGGGTCGCAGAGTCAGACAGGACTGAGCGTGCACACACTATTCTAGCAGGTGTGTACTTCATCTCACAGTGGCTTTAATGTGCCTTTCCCTGATGTCTGATGATATTGAACGTATTGAACATACGCCTTCCATATGCCCTCTTGGGGTTGTTTGTTTTTTTTTTACTGCTGAGTTTTGAGAGTTCTTTATACATTCTGCAGTCAAATGCTCTACTCCAGAGCTATACCCCCTGATAGCTCTCTATACATTCTGGATATCAGTCCTTTGATGCGCGTGCAATTTGCCAATGCTTTCTCCAAGTCTGTAGCTTGTCTTTTCATCCTCTCTCATTCACAAACAAATTTATTCATTTGGCTGCCTCGGATCTTAGTCGCAGCATGTGGGATCTTAGTTGCATCATGTGGAGCCTTTCACTGGGCATGTGGACTCTCTAGCTTGATGTGGGCTTAGTTGCTCTGTGACAGGTGGGATCTTAGCTCCCAGACCGGGGATTGAACCTGCATACTCTGCATCACAAGTCAGATTCTTAACCACCAGACCACCAGGGAAGTTCCTATCTTTTCATTCTCTTAACTGTCTTTCACAGACTGAACATTTTTGATTTCTTAGAAACTTTTAATTTTATGTAAAAAGGGGGTTTCCCTGGAAGCTCAGACAGTAAATTACCTGCCTGCAGTGTAGGAGACCCAGGTTCGATCCCTGGGTTGGGAGGATCCCCTGGAGAAGGGAATGGCAACCCCCTCCAGTATTCTTGCCTGGAAAATTCCATGGACAAAAGAGCCTGGTGGGCTACAGTCCATGGGATTGCAGAGTCAGACGCGACTGAGCTACTAACACTGATATTGTATTGGAGGATACCCGATTACCAAGGCTGTGATAGTTTCAGGCGAACAGCGAAGGGACTCAGCCACACATACACGTGTATCCATCCTCCCCCAAACTCCCTTCCCATCCAGGCTGCCACATAACACTGAGCAGAGTTCCCTGTGCTATGCACTAGGTCCTTGCTGGTTATCTGTTTTAAACATAGCAGCGTGCACATGTCCCTCCCAAACTCCCTAACTATCCCTTCCCTCCACATTTCCCCACTAGTAACCATGAGTTCATTCTCTAAGTATGGAAGTCTGTGTCTATTTTGTGAATCAGTTCATTTGTATAGTTTCTTTTTTAGAGTCTGCATGTGAGCAACATCATACGATATTTCTCTCTGTCTGACTTACTTCACTCAGGATGACAGTCTCTAGGTCCATCCCTGCTGCTGCAAGTGACATTAGATCATTCTTCTTAAAGGCCGAGCATTATTCATTATGTATTTATAACGTATCTTCTTTATCCATTCGTCTCACTGCGGACATTTAGGTTGCTTCCCTGTCTTGGCTATTGTAAGCAGTGCTGCATGAACATGGGGTGGGGGGGTGTATGTATCCTTTCAGGCATTTTTTCCCCTCTGGATAAATGTCCAGAAGTGGGATTATAGGAGCATTTGTTTTCCGGTTGCTAAGTCATGTCTGACTCCTTGTGACCCCATGGACTGCAGCATGCCAGGCTTCTGTGTCCTTCACTATGTCCTGGAGTTTGCTCAGACTCATGTCCATTGCGTCAATGATGCCATCCAACCATCTCATCCTTTGTCATCCCCTTTTTCTGCCTTCAATCTTTCCCAGCATCAATGTCTCTTCCCAGTATCAGGGTCTTTTTTTCAGCTTCAACATTAGTCCTTCCAATGAATATTCAAGGTTGATTTCCTGTAGGAACGACTGGTTTGATTTTCTTGTTGTCCAAGGGACTCTCAAGAGTCTTCTCCAGCACCACGACTGAATGCTTTATAGGATCCTAAGTAACTCTCATTTTAGTTTTTTTATTCTGTTCAAAGCCACCCTGACTGGTGTGAGGTGCTATCTCTTTGTAGCTTTGATTTACGTTTCTCTCATAGTCAGGGACGGTGCCTGTCTTCTCGTGTGCCTCTTGGCCTTCTGTATGTTTTCTTTGGAGAAATGTCTGCTTAGGTCTTCTGCCCATTTTTTGACCGGATTGTTTATTTTGATGATATTAAGCTTCATGAGCTGTTTGTAGATTTTGGAGACTAATCCCTTGTCAGTCACATCATCTATAAATATTTTCTTTCTGTCTGTGGGTTGTCTTTTCGTTTTGTTTATGATCTCCTTTGCTGTGCAAAAGCTCTTGAGTTTAATTAGGTCCCCATTTGTTTATTTTTGTTTTTATTTCCATTACTCTGGGAGACGGATCGAAAAAGATACTGCTGCAATTTATGTCAGAGTGTGTTCTGCCTATGTTTTACTCTAGAAGTTTTATAGTGTCTGGTCTTGTATTTAGGTCTCTAATCCATTTTGAGCTTATTTTTTTGTGTGCGGTGTTGAAAAATGATCTGATTTAATTTTTTTATATGTAGCTGTTTAGTATTCCCAGCACCATTTGTTGAAGAGACCGTCTTTCCACCATTGTATAATTTTGCTTCCTTTGTTGCAGATTAATTCACCAGAGGTGTTTGGGTTTATTTCTGGGCCTTCTATCCTGTTACATTAATCTATATTTCTGTTTTTGTGCCAGGACCAACCATACTGTCTTGATGACTATAGCTTTGTCAAATTTTAAGATTTTTTATTCTAGTTCTGTAAAAAAAAATGCCATTGGTAATTTGATAGGGATTTCATTGACTCATCTGTTGATTGTCTTGGGTAGTGTAGTCATTTTGACAATATTGATTCTTCCAGTCCAGGAACATGGAGTATCTTTCTATCTGTTTGGGTATTCTTCAACACAGAAGAAGCCCCAGATCATGAATATATTATCTTCTATATATTTTTTTAAGTTTTAGACTTTTATTTTTTTTTTATGTTTAGATCTACAACTCATTTGAGTTAACTTCTGTATAAAGTGTGAAGTTTAGGTCAAGGATTGGTCGAGTTTTTGCCTATGGATATCCAATTGTTCCAAGACTGTCCATTGAACTGCCTTTTCACCCTTGTCAAAAACCAACTGGCCCTGATTATATGTGCCTGTATCTGAACCTTCTATCCTGCTCCACTGAAGTATGTAGCTATTCCTTTGCCAGTACCACGCTGACTCGATTGATAACTTCTGTGTAGTAAGTCTTAAAATTGACTATCATGAGTCTTTCCATGGTAGCCTTCTTTTTCAAAACAGTTTTGGCTCTTACTTCCTTGTCTTTCAGTATAAATTTTAGAATTGGTCTGTTTCTGTCTTAGAGACTGCTAGGATTTGTGTTGGAATGGCATTAGGTTTACAGGTCAATTTGTGCAGAATTGACATCATGGCTATACTGAGTCTTCTAATCCAGAAACACAATCTGTCTTTTCGTTTCTTTTATTTTTTTAGACACTTATTTAGTCTTGCCTCTGCTGGGTCTTCACTGCCGCACGGGCTTCCTCTGGTTGCCGAGGGCGGGGGCTACCGCTTTGTGGTGTGTGGGTTTCTCACTGCAGGGCCTTCCCTGGTTGTGGAGCACCGGCTCTCTGCACACGGGCTGAGTAGTTGTGGCCACGGGCTGCGTTACTCTGCAGCATGTGGGGTCTTCTTGGACCAAACCAGCGTCCCTTGCATTGCAAGGCAGACCCTAAATCGCCTGACCACCAGGGAAGCCCCCGTCTTTTCATGTCTTTAGGTTTCCTTTGCTTCCTTTCATCTACACTTTGTAGTTTTCAGTGTATGGACCCTAGAGCTGTCTCGTCAGCTTTATACCTAATTATCTCATTTTGAGGCACTATTGTAAAATAGCATTTAAAATGTTTAATTTCCAATTGTTCATTACTAGTATATATGAATAAGATGAATTTTTCTGTGTTGATCTTGACCCTGCCACCTAGGTAAACTCACTTCTTAGTTCTGGGATTTCGGGGGTTGGGGGTAGGGGTTTAAAAATTCATCGGAATTTTCTATTCTGACAATCATGTCATCTCAAAGGAAGAACAGTTTTATTTCTTGCTTTCCAGTCTATAGCCAGCCCCCCTCCCACTTTTCTTGTCTTATTATGCTGTCTAGGACTTCTAACACGATGCTAATAAAGAGTGGTGAGGTGGCACTGTTTCCTTGCTCCCAATCAGAGAGGGAGGGTGTTCAGTCTCTCAACAGTAACTCTGATGTTAACTGTAGGTTTTTGTGTGTGTGTGTGTGTAGATTTCTTTTATCAGGGTGGGTCAATTTATTTCTATTTCTATTACTGAGAGCTTTTTCAAGATTGGATACCACATTTTCTCAAATTCTTTCTGTGAATCCATTGATACAATCGTGTGGCTTTTCTTTTTCAGGCTGACCATATGGTGGGTTACTCTGATTGCTTTTGAACACTGAACTAGTCTTACATTTCTGGGATAAACCCAACTTGATCTTGGAATATTATTCTTTTTATGTATTTCTGAATTTGTTTGCTGATATTTTGTTGAGGAGTTTTGCATCTCTGCCCATGAGAAATCCTGGTCTTTGATTGTATGTCTTTATCCAGTTTTGATATCAGGTGGTGTCATAGAAAGAGTTACAAAGTGTTCCTTTCTCTTTTATTGGGTAGAATTCCTTTGTATTCGGTATGATTTACCAGTAAATTATCTGGACAAGGAGGCTTCCTTTTTGGAAGGGTTTTAAATTATAAATTCAATTTCTTTATTCATTATAGGATGAGGCAGGTTATCTATTTCAACCTGGGAGTGAGATTTTGTAAAAACTTAGTTTTTGAGGAATTTGTCCATTTCATCTAAATTATTTGGCTTATGTGCACAGAATTGTTCTATTATTTGTTATTCTTTTAATATCTGTGTGCCTATAGTGATCTCTTATCTCTCATTCCTGATATTGGTAATTTTTTTTCCTTTGTCAACTTTGATTGCAGTTTACCAGTTTTATTGATCTTTTCCAAGAAACAGCCTTCGGTTTCACTGATTATCTCTATCATTTTTCTGATTTCAGCTTTACTGATGTCAGCTCTTATCTTTGTTTCTTTCCTTATGCTTTAGATTTATCTTAAGCTTTTTTCTAGTTTCTTAAAATGGAAGCCCAGATTATTGATCTGAGATCTTTTTTTCCCCAATATGAACATTTAATGCTATAAACTTTCTCCTAAACACTTCTTTACCTGCATCCCAAATATTCTGGTACATTGTCTTTTCATTTTTCTTATTGATTTCTAGTTTAATTCCACTATGGTCAGAGAACATACTTTATATATTTTCAGGTTTGTTATGACCCAGGATCTGGTCTCTCTTGGTGACTGTCCAAATTGCAATAAAAAAGCCAGTGTGTTCTGATGTTGTTGGGTGGAGTGTTCTGTAAATGTCAATTAGATCCAGGTGGTTGTTGGTGATGTTCAGTTTTTCCGTATCCTTGCTGGTTCTATGAATTACTGAGATATGCTGAGTGACCACATAGAGGATTTGTTCAAAGAGGGGACAAAGTTGAGAGACAAGGAGCCCTGGTCAGCAAGAGACTGAATCCTCGTGGCTGCACTGCTGCTGTTCATTGCACTGTCTTGGGAGGCAGACACACATTTGTTTGAATCACCTCAGCCCCCCTGCTTCCTAAAGGGGAGCTCATGGCTGACAGCTGAGTTTCAGATGTCACCTATGGACATCCAAACACGTATATGCCTAAAATGTTATTTGTCATCTCTGCTGACATTTAAACAATCTGTTTATTTACTCATAGCGGCGCTGGGTCTAGGCGCAGGGAGCGGGGGTTCCTCCCCAGCTGCGGTGCATAGGCTTCTCTCGTTGCAGAGCACAGGCTTCAGGGCGTGTGGGCTCGGTAGTTGTGGCAGAAAGGCTTAACTGCCCCATGGCCTGTGAAGTCTCCCCAGACCAGGGGTCAAACCTCTGTTCTCTGCGTTGGCAGTGCATTCGTAACCACTGGACCACCAAGGAACTCCTCTCATGACATTTTCTAGGAGGGGAAAGTGAAAGAGCCTGGGTCTTCACTTCCTTTCCCCCCTGACCTCCTAAGGAACATTTTTGCTGTTTTCTCTGAGACTCTGGGCTGATAAAAGGTAATGGGTAGAGAAGTTGAGATAAGTCACAGGGGCTAAATTAAGTTGTGTTTTGAAAAGAGTTCATTGCTATGAAGGAGAAAATACTTGATGTGGAAGGGTGTGGAGAGGAGAGAAATTTAGAGGTGCAGCTGTGAGGGTGAAGTGACTTCAGGGGAGATGTGTTGAAAGCGGACTTTTACAGAGTTAGGCAAGATGTCAGGAGGTGTAATTCCCCTTCTGCCAACACTCCAAGAGCCTTCAGTAAAGGCTGACTTGACTCTTTGGTGCCTTTGGGTCACACTTGTGTTTCTTTGGGCTGTGACACCTTGCCTAGCTGGACATGAAGGTCAGTCAGAGGCTGAGCTGTCATTCAAGGCGTTAAATTAGGGGACACCCTACAGGAGTTTGGGAGAGTAGGGTTTCTTTCTTTCCAGGCCCAGAAGGCACGGAACTATGCTCCCCAAGCCAGCAGGGGAGACTTGGCAAGAAGGTTACACGTTGGAATTCAGAGAACTCCTTAATTTTGAAAGTACTGTATTTAAAGTGGATCACTTCCTCCAAAAGCAGGTCATCAACTCCCTCAGTGCACAGTTGTCTGGTTACATCAAAAAACATATTTTCCCCTTTGTCAAGTTCACAGAACTAGGAGGAATCACTTGGTTGGGGGGAGGGCTTTAATTAGAAATGTTTGAGGGAAAAAGAGGGGGAACTACCCATCCCAAATCCTGAACCCACCTCCTCCCATCCCTCTCCGCCAGCTCTCTGAATTGTAAGTGGGAAGGGGAGAATTAGAACCAATGATAATAATAGCTTGCTGTACCCAACAATTATTGAGTGCTTGCTGAATGCCGGATCATTTCACATACAGTGAAAGCACCTAGGCCAGGACCTGACATTAGAAAGATGCTCAAACCCTGTTTGCTGACTGACTAACACCAGCCAGGTCTGCCAAAGACGCTTCAGTGCTCAGGTAATTCACTCCTTTTAACGATAAGTCAGCTGCCATCTCCAGGGAAAGATAAGCCCGTGAAGCCATCTCCTGAATAAAGCAACATTTCTCCACCTTCAGTATTTCAGACTTTTGTTATAAATGGCGGAAGCCCAGCCCAAACAAGCCTAAACAAAAAAAGAGAACTTATCAATCCCTATGATCACACCACAGAAAGTAGGCGATGGGGAGCAAGGACTCAAAGGGTGATACACTTCCTTCTCTTCCTCTTTCTGCTTCTTGTCTCTCCTGGCTTCTCTCTCCCACTACAGGTGGTCTCTCCCTACCTGGAAGTGCAGAACATGACTGCTGGTGTCCCTCGTACTCACAGCCTTGAGCTCTGTCAGCCTAGAAGCAAGATTCTTTCCCAGGAGAAATATCCCAGGGAAGGATGTTGATTGGCTCTACTTTGGTCACATGCCCATCTCTAGACCAACCCCAGAAGAGTATTTTGATTGGCTTCATTTGGCTCACATGACCATCTCTAGACCAATCGCTCTAGCTGGAGAGATGGGCCAGTATCATTAGTTCAGCCTGGGTCATGGGACCTTCTTTGTCGGGGGACGTCTGCTGAAATCCATTTCCGGAAGCAGTGGAGCCCTGTTGTCAATTGTAGGCAACAGAGGCGAGCTTTTGCTGATCTCAGCAGTGTAGTTGGGTGCTCACACAGGAGCCAGGGAATCATACTTGGTGCTGACCAGGTGGAAACAAGCCTTTCTGGTTCCAGTCGGATGACTAAAGGCCGTGGCTAGTACCACTGCCCCTGCCACACCAGGAGCTTGACCTTGCTGCCGCTGCCACCAAGCAGCCAGCAGCTTTTCTGTGTCTGGCTCTGAACCTGAAGGCCAGCAGAGGGTATCTGATGGGTACAGCCCATAGCACCTGTGCTTCAGCTGCAGGGGAGGGCAGGAGATCAGGTAACTGTACTTTAATATTGTGGCTGGCCAAAACTCAAAACAAATGTCCACCGCAGGGTACATATTGAGCATTCATGCAACAGCCACTAACCACTTTGTTCCCAAAGCTTCTGCTCCTGCAATGTAAGCCTGTATCTACTAAATGTCAAATGAGAGGTCACCAGGTCACGTTTTGTAGTGGAGTCCACCCCATAAATCTTGGTACTTGGCACGCGGCTCCTCTTCATGCTGAGAAGGTCATGACTTGATGTCTGGGCTGGCAAGCATCATTTCTCTCTTTCAGATTTTCCAAGTGGGGTTTCTTAGGAAGCACTTCCAGGCGCCATTAATTTAAACATCTTTAATCTGATTTATTTTGCAATTCCCTGCTTTAGTCAAAGGTCAGATGTCCCAGCTCAGTTGTTAGGATGAATCCGTTTCCTTGATGGACAGCGTCTTCCCGACACTGCGGATCTTTTGCTGGAGATCTCTTGAGGGCAAACTGAATTGGCAGGAAGTGAAAGGAGACTCGGGGGACAGGGGTCCTGGGTGGTGGGTGAATCCATCATCCGCCCCCAGAGGTTGAGCTCAGCTTTATCCAGAGGCAGAGGGAGGCCCCGGCTGCCCTCCCTAGACCCCCTAATCCTTGGGCGTGCGTGCGTGCGTGCATGCGTGTATGCATGCGTGAGCACTCGATTGTGTCCAACTCTTCACAACCTCATGGACTGTAGCCGCCAGGCTCCTCTGTCCATGGAATTTTCCCGGCAAGAATATTGGAACGGGTTGCCATTTCCTTCTCCAGGAGATCTTCCTGACCCAGGGATCGAACCTATATCTCTTGGGTCTCCCGCATTGGTGGATTCTCTACCAGCTGAGCCACTGGAGGTTGCTTTACTCTGTTTTTCCACTCACCTTCCTCAGACAGCCATGTGCTGCCTTAAAAAAAAATTCTTTTATTGTGGTGAAATACACATACCATAAAATTAATCATGTTAATTATTTGAAAGCCCACAGGTCAGTGACAGTTCATATATTCACAGTGTTGTACAACCATCGCTGCTATCCAGTTGCAGAACATTTTAGTCACCCCAGAAGGAAACCCCCTTAGCCACTAAGCAGTGGCTCCCCCAGGCCCCCACCCCCAGCACCAGGCTACCAGTCTGCCTTCTGTTGCCATGGATTTGCCTAGTTTACATTCTGGATGTTTCCAGATTCCACAGATGTGTTCCATATAAATGGAATCATACCATTATATGGCCTTTTGTGTCTGGCGTCTTTCACAATGTTTTTGAGGTTCATCCACATTGTAGCATGTGTCAGAACGCCTTTCCTTCTCATCGTTGAACAATATGCCATATGTGGGGCTCCCCTGGTAGCTCAATGGCTAAAGAATCCGCCTGCAGTGCAGGAAACCCGGGTTTGATTTCTGTGTTGGGAAGTTCCCCCTGGAGGAGGGATAGGCTACCCACTTCAGTATTCTTGGGCTTCCCTGGTGGCTCAGGCAGTAAAGAATCTGCCTGCAATGCGGGAGACCTGGGTTTTATTCCTGGGCTGGGAAGATCCCTTGGAGGAGGGCATGGAAACCCACTCCAGTATTCTTGCCTGGAGAATCCCCATGGACAGAGGAGCCTGGCAGGCTACAGTCCATGGGGTTGCAGAGTCAGACATGACTAAACACAGGACATGCCATATTTTGCTTATCCACTTGTCTGTGATGGACATTTGGGTGGTTCTCTCCTCTGGGCTGGGGTGAATGATGCTGCTATGAGTGTCCATGCTGCAGGACAGGCCTGTCTCAGTGAGGAGCTTCTGGCTGCCAATGCATTGTGACTGGCTTACCTCTGAAGGAAAATGCATCATTGCCTGTGATGGAGAGGCACATCTAGGGCAGCTCCAAAGAGCCCTCCTCTTTGCTCTTCTCTTCCCTGCAGGCTGGCTTTCCTCATGGTTTCAGGCTGCAAAGTCACAGGGAGCCTAAGCAGACACGACATCACTGAGTGGAAGAAGAGGGGCCCTTTCTTCCTTGTGTCTCTTTTTCTAGAAGTTTTATAGTTTAACTTTTACACTTTGACCTACTAATCCTCTCAACTTCATTTTTGTGTACGGTGTGAGGTTGGGATCCAGGTGCATAATTTTTTCTCATACAGATATTGGATATCTAGTTGTTTCAACACTGTTAGCTCAGAAAGACTTCCCTTTCCCATTGACACCTCTGTGTCTGTCAAAAATCAATTGCTGCGCTTGGGGGAGAATGCTGCTGCTGCTGCTAAGTCACTTCAGTTGTGTCCGACTCTGTGCAACCCCACAGACGGCAGCCCACCAGGCTCCCCCGTCCCTGGCATTCTCCAGGCAAGAACACTGGAGTGGGTTGCCATTTCCTTCTCCAAAGCATGAAAGTGAAAAGTGAAAGTGAAGTCACTCAGTCGTGTCCGACTCTTAGCGACCCCATGGACTGCAGCCTACCAGGCTCCTCCGTCCATGGGATTTTCCAGGCAACAGTGCTGGAGTGGGGTGCCACTGCCTTCTCCGTTGGGGGAGAAGAGATGCATGTATATGTATGGCCGAGTCCCTTCGCTGTTCACCTGAAACTGCCACAGCATTGTTAATCAGCTACATCCCAATACAAAACGAAGTTTAAATTTTGAAAAAAAATCAGTTGCTCATGGATGTGCAGATCTACCACGGGACTCTCTTTTCTGTTCTGTTGGCTGATTCCCCTTTCTTTTTTATAACTTGGAGGATAATTGTTTTACAATGTTGTGTTGGTTTCTGTCATAGAGCGCGTGGATCAGCCAGAAGGATATCATCTTTCTTTTTGCCCATGCCACTCTGTCTTAACTACTGTTGCTTTAGAATAAGCCTTCAAATCAGACAGTGACCTTGTTCTTTCGTGTGTGTCTTCTGAAAACACCCTAGCAGAAGATACCCTTCATACCCCCCTGGCTAGAATCGCATCAACTCCCATTCCTAGCTCAACCACTGTCCGGGGGACTGGGACCACATGAGTGAGCTAGCCCATCAGAATTTCACTTGGAGAGGGGAATGAAGAGTAGACCCCTGAACCCAAAAGTCAAAGGTGAAAGCCAAGCTTTCCAGGAAGAAGTGGGGGAAACGCTAGGGTAAGAAGGCAACAGTTTCTGCCCAAATGCACAAAGCAGTTCAGTGGAATTTTTAATTAGGGGGGGAGAGAGAGAGAACAAAAGAATAAAAGGGACAGACAGGAAACCTCAACTCATCCTGGATATTCTTCCCAGCCACTGATGACAATGACAAAGGGGACATCGTGGCCCTAAGTGACACGAGTCTTAGCATACAGCACAGTGAGCAATGACCCCTTGCCAGCGAGGCGGGCTCCTTCCCCCCGATGACAGCGCCAGGGGCTCGCTGACTCTTGAGCTCCATCTGGGGGATGACGGTCAGGTCTGGGTGGTGGGGAGCAAGTCTTGGAGCTCTTGGCTGTGTGTTAGCTCCTTTCATTGCTCGGTCTTGGAGGCATGGGGATGAGTAACAGTTCCTATAACTCTTAAGCTGCTCCAGTATTTCTTGGGACCATCTCAAACCATTCCTTAGGGCACATGTGACTTGGAGGCTGGTCCCACAGAGGGAAGGATTCGGCAGTAAATCACTCAAGTGCCTGGCTGCCTGGAGCCCGCACACCACTGTGATGCTTCTGGCTCCCCGCCTCCTCCTTCCTATGCTCAGTAGCTCCATCTTCCTGACTTGTTAGTCAGTTCCTTCAACTCCTCGCTAGTTCTATCCTCCAAGGCCCTCACTCAATTGTTCAATTCCTTCTAGAAGAGAGTGGCAAGGCTTGGAGATGGTTCCTACCTCTCCGGCCCTGGGTGTGTGATCACACAAGGATGGGCAGAATTATCTATGAGATTGCTCCTCTCTCTCCTCTCATTTTCCCCAGGCAGTTTGGTGAAACATGGTAGACTATGAGTTTACGGCATTTCAAAGATGCTGAGAGTCTGAAAGATAAGTCTGAGTCCAGCCCAAGGGCTGCCCGCCAGGGTCCACTGTTGCTCTAGAAGTTCTGCTTGTTGGGACTCCTGTACAAGTTATTCACCCATGTTTCTGACGTAGCATGGAGTGGAGCAGCTGATCACAGGTCTTAGAGAAAGGTGGGTGTGGATGCCGAGTCCAGCCTGGACAGGTGACTTTGCCTCTTGGAGCCTCAGTTTCCCCATCTGTCACATGAAGGGTAAGTATTGACCTCCGTGGTTGTTAGAGGAGATCTGAGGAAGCGTGATGCAGACGGCCTGGCACTCAATAAGAATGCGGCAAATACTCTCCATCATTAGTGTTTTTACTCTTTCAGAGGAAAAGAGCAATTTCCTTCAGGGAGAGGACTGGAGTGAGACAGGGTGAGAGGTGGGCGTTAGAATTACAGAGGCTTGGGACTTCCCTAGCAGTCCAGTGGTTAAAACTTCACCTTCCAAGGTGTGGGTTCAATCCCTGGTTGGGGAGATAAGATCCCACATGGCTCCTGGCCAAAAAAAGCAAAAACATAAAACAGAAGCAATATTGTAACAAATTTAATAAAGACTTCTTTTAAAATGGTCCACATTGAAAAAAAGAGAGAGAGAGAGAGAATGAGGGAGGCTCTAATATGGCTGAGAGTAGGATGCATTTAGGCAGTGGGGTGTGAGGAAGGGTAAGGAAGGCCCATGGGTGGGGAAGGGGCCACTTTTCTTGGACAGCCAAGTTTCTAGAGCCCCAGGTTTTGATCCAGCCCCTCAGCTGGTCTTGGATCCCAATGTAGACACAGTAGACAGGCCTGGATTCCCAAGCCAAGGCTGAGAGTGGTGGGAGGAGCCGTGAGAGTGCATGCCTCCTTCGAGTGGATGGGCCAGACCCACGATGCTCTCCATAGCAAACATGTGGTATGCTAGGAAACAAATAACCCCACTGAGACCGCTCCTTCTGGAAACAGGGGAAAAATGTGGATTATCTTGAGTTCAAAAATGTGGGCTCCCAGGTGGCCAGTAAAGTCAAGGTAGTGGGATAGAAGCTGACTGATGACTTTGGTTATGTTTTCTCTGGCCTTTCTGTGCTCACACTCGGCGCTTTGAGGCCTTTCCACTTGGGGGACCACGGTTACATTCTTGGGGAGCGCTGAGCACCCAGAGGGGCTCAGTGGGGCCATCCTGGATGCTTGGTGCCTGCCAAAGGCTCCTTTCCATGGTAAGGGGGAAGGGAGAGAGAGGCTTTGCTATGATGATTGCAGACAAGTTCCCTTGCCTCCTTCCTATGTCTCCAAGGGACCCTGGAAGTGGTTCTAGATGTTAGGGGGCTGCAAGAACCACTGGAGGTCATCCTGTCGGTCCCCTTCCCCCTCCAAGAATCCTACAAATGGGGAAATGAGAGCCAGAGAGGGCAAGAGCCTCCTTGCTCGAGGTCACCGGGCTATCTGGGGACTCAGATCCATGGTCCCACGGTTCTGGCAATCTGCCTGAGAAGCATCTTGCTTTCTGTGGGTCCTGTCTGCTCTCAGCTCCTCTGGGGAGAAGGCTTACAGCTTCTTGGCATCTGCAAGCTAGACGCTCTGAACTTGGGCTGCTGTGACCTTTCTGAAAGGCAGACTGGAGCAGGTTGCTTCCCAAAGGGCTGTCTTCAGCAGCTCCCAGGGCCTCTGCAGAGACGCCCACGTGTGCCCTTTGTAAGATACGTGAGGCCCTTCAAGAGCCGGCCTCTGTCCTCTCCTCTGCCACTGCTCTCCAGTCGCACGGGCTAGCAGTGGGTCCCTCGAGTTCTCCTGCCTTTGCACATGCTGTTCCTGCTCCTCAAATGCCCTTCCCTCCCGTTCTTGAAGGTTTCTCAGGCTCTCCCCGTGGCCTCCTCTGACCCCCTAGGCTCAGCCACTCCTTCCTCTGAGCTCCCAGAGCTCTCGATCATTCCTCTATTAGCACTTATCTCATTGACTCAAAATGATTTGTTTACACGGCTCTTCTCCCCCGGGTAGGAGGCATGCCTTCCACATCTGTATGTCTTCCCTCCCCCAGTAGTGCCTAGCAGAGTGCCGGAAGCCCAGCCTGGGCTCAGCCGGAATACGTGGAGTGAATGGCCATGGGACGTGTGTGTCCCCAAAGGTCCCCCTGCACGTGGCCTGGAATGTCAGCGCCTGTGAGCCGTGCCTGGCTCCTGGCTCCTGTCTCCCTTTGCCTTCCCACAGCTGGGGCCTCTCTGCTCCTTCCAACAGCTGGCCCAGCCCTGCCCAGACTCGGGGGCCAGCCACAGCCTAGCCCAAGGAGATTTAAAGAGCCCGTGTTCAGAAGTGCAGGTGACTCAACCTCCCATAAGCTTGACCACGAGTTCTGTTGTCATCTGGGTCTAGACTCTTGGTTCCCACCACATCCCATGAGACAGGTAGCTCCCCAGGGACCATTTCCCCAAGATCTTAGTCCTTATTATGAAAGAGTCTAAAACTAAGTCCCCCTGGTCTAGCCCTGGTCTAGAACTGAGTCCCCCCTGGTCTAGCCCTGGTCTAGAACTGAGTCCCCCTGGTCTAGCCCTGGTCTAGAACTGAGTCCCCCTGGTCTAGCCCTGGTCTAGAACTGAGTCCCCGAGGATATGTGTCGCTTCCCTCCCCATGGCCAGTGCCCAGCTACTGGGCCTCTCTGATACCCGCTGACCCATTTAGGTGGCAAACCTTCCCTGGGTGCCTAGCATGTGCAGGTACAGGGTCTCTGCTGCCACGGAGCTCATGGTAGGGGTGGGAGGAGCAGGGATGACAGTGGTGATACCAGCGAGCAGTGCTGGGACAAGAGGTCAGACGGGGGCTCTGGAGCCCCAGAGCAAGGTGCTGAAGTAACCTCAGAGCTGGGGTCTGAGCTGAGATGGAGGGGGCAAGGAGACGTTACGAGGAGAAGCGGGGGAGGGGGGCTTCTTCCTGGTTGAGGGCTCCAAAAGGGCAGGGTCTGGAGAAATCTACCACCATGCCCCACATACAGACCAGAACCTTCCGTCAGGTCCGTGGGGCTGCCTGTGCCTGTCCTGGGAGCATGATGTTCTCAGGGGAGGCGCTGAAAAGTGAGAGGACTATGGCTCCCTCCCATGGCACTCCAGACCAGGCTGGCCCACGAAAGCTGTTTCTCCTTTATTTTATTGTTTAGCTGCTAAGTTGGAAAAGGCAATGGCAACCCACTCCAGTACTCTTGCCTGGAGAATCCCTTGGACAGAGGAGCCTGGTAGGCTGCAGTCCATGGGGTCACTGAGGGTCGGACACGACTGAGCGACTTCACTTTCACTTTTTATGCATTGGAGAAGGAAATGGCAGCCCACTCCAGTGTTCTTGCCTGGAGAATCCCAGGGACGGGGGAGCCTGCTGGGCTGCCATCTATGGGGTCACACAGAGTCGGACAGGACTGAAGCGACTCAGCAGCAGCAGCAGCAGGGGTGTTTGACTCTTTTGTG
>SJYQ01003216.1:78422-111860 GCA_006410935.1 Redunca redunca
TGGGGGGGAACTCTTCACATTGTTTTCCAAAATGTTTTGGAAGTTTAGACTTCTACCAGAAACATCTGAGGGGACCATTTCAGAGCAGCTACCCTCAACCCTAGTGTGCTGTGTGTGTGCTCAGATGCTCAACCTTGTCTGACTCTTTGCAGCCCGATGGGCTGTAAACTGCCAGGCTCCTCTGTCCATGGGATTTCCCAGGCAAGAATACTGGAGTGGGTTGCCATTTCCTTCTCCAGGGAATCTTCATGACCCAGGGATCAAACCCATGTCTCCAGCAGTGGCAAGCAGATTCTTTACCGCTGAGTCACTGGAGAAACCTGAACAGCTAATAAACTGGACAGGGGCATTGTGTTTTTGTTTTTGTGTGTGTGTTTAGTCGCATCTGACTCTTTTCGGCCCATGGACTGTAGCTCGCCAGGCTCCTCGATTCATTAAATTTTCTAAGCAAGAACACTAGAGTGGGTTGCCATTTCCTATTCCCGGGGATCTTCCAAACCCAGAGACTGAACCCGAGTCTCTTGCATTTCCTCCACTGACAGGCAGATTCTTTGCCTCTAGTGCCACCTGGGAATCCCCCAGCCCTAGGGATTAGGGTAATAATATTCCACCCCTCAATTCAAAAGATGGAGAATGATCTCTACTGATTTCAATTGCTAGCGAGTTTCAGTAAGTTCTCAAGTGTTCACTAGATTTGTGTGTGTGTGTGTGTGTGTGAATTTCTTCTTTTGTAAATTGTCATTTCCTTTACTCATTTTTCCATTTGAGATTTTTAGTGGTTTTCTTATCAGTCAGTATGAAGACTTTATATTGATGATATTATTGCTTTTTGTTGTATGGTTTTGTATGTTGTAGCATTTTTCCTGATTGTTTGCCTTTTAATATTTGTGGTTCTCAATGTTCTGAAGTTTTAAATGTTTATGTAGTAAATCTAGTGACTTTTTCCCTTTGTTAACTTCCTTAGTTTCATTCTTAGAAAGATGTGTTTGTTTCTTATCACAAAATCAGTTAGGTAAATGTTCTAGGTTTTTTCATTTGTTCTCTTTTTTTCTCTTTATGTTTACTTTTTAAACCTGGGATTTTAAAAAAAAACAGCATATAGTATTAAAAATACCTTGATGTGATTCTTCTAGAACAAGATAATGGTTAGGGTACACTGTATCAGATATTCCTTTCTTTTTCATTCATTTGGATCCTGTCTTTATCCAAAATTACTTTATATCAATTATTTTATCTTTCCATTGTGTCCTATTGCATGGCAGTTCTTGTGCCAGGGGGACACTGCATTCATCATTTGGGTTTATAATGGGGCAAATCCTTCCTCCTAGTCTTTAAAAAAAATTTCCCCCCAGCCTTATTGAAGTGCAATTGACACATCATACTGTGTTAGTTTAAAATGCCCAGTGTAGTGATTTGATACATTTGTACATTGCAAAATGATTACCATCCTAGCACTGGCTAATGCTTCCATCTTGTCACATAATTGCCATTTCTTTTTTGTAGTGAGAGCTTTTGTGATCTACTTTCTTGGCAATATTCAAGTACATAATACAGTATTATTAGTGATAATTACTATGTTCTGCATTCAATTCCCAGAACTTATTCATCTCATAACTGGAAGTTTGTACCCTTTGACTAACATCTCCTTATTTCTGCTACTCCCTGACTCCTGGAAACCACTACTTTTCTCTGTTTCTATGAATTTTTTTTTTTTTTTTGGATTCTATATATAAGTGAGATCATACAGTATTTGTCTTTCTCTATCTGACTCATTTCACTTAGCATAATGCCCTCAAGGTCCATCCAAGTTGTCCCAAACAGCAAGACTTCTTTCTTTCTGGTGGTCAGATAATTTTCCGTTGTGTATGTATGCTGTACCATCTGTATCCATTCACAGTTGACCACTTTAATTTTTCTCTTTTTTGCCACAGTGTGCAGAAGGATCTTAGTTCCCTGACCAGGGATGAAACCAGTGACTCCTGCAGTGGGGGTGCAGAGTCTTAAACCAGTAGACCACCAGGGTAGTCCTGACAGTTTAATATTTTTAATGAACTTTAAATTTTAGAACAGTTTTAAATTTACAGAATTATTGCAGAGATAATACAGCAGTTCCCATATACCCAACATCCAGTTGTCTCTATTATTACCATCTTCCATTATGATGGTGTGTTTATCTCAACTGATGCTGGGAAAAATTGAAGGCAGGAGGAGAAGGGGACGACAGAGGATGAGATGATTGGATGGCATCACTGACTCAATGGACATGAGTTTGAGTAACCTCTGGGAGTTGGTGATGGACAGGGAAGCCTGGCGTGCTGCAGTCCATGGGGTCACAAAGAGTTGGACATGACTGAGCGACTGAAGTGAACAACCCAATATTGAAATATTATTGCTAACTGAAGTCCATTCTTTATTCGGATTCCCTCAAATTTCCCCTAGTCTGTCTCAGGATCCCATCCAGGACCCTGTGTTACACGTGCCTGCCGTGCGCCTTAGGCTTCTTCGGTTGTGATGGTTTTTGACCTTTGTTTTTGATGACCTTGACAGCTTTGTTGCGTATTGCCCAGATGTTTTGTCCCTCCATCTCCAGTTAGGGTGGGTAATGGGAGGAAGAGCACAGAGGAACAAGGCTGTTCTCGTCACATCATGTCAAGGGTACATGCTATCAGTGTGACTTATCACTGTTGACTCGGAACTTGATCACCTGGCTGAGGTTGTCAGATGTCTTCATGGAAGCTTATTCTTTTCTTTCTCCCTTTCTGTTCTGTCCTCTTTGGAAGAAAGCCACTACATGCAGCCCACACTTAAGAAGCAGGGAGTCGTAACCCACCTCCGTGAATGTGGAGTATTTACAATAACTGTTTGGAAATCTTCTGCATGAGAGAGTTGACCCCTCTCCGTTTATTTGTTTATTCGACCGTTTGTATGTATCAGTATGGACTCAATGTTTTAGTCTTTGGGTTGTAATCCAATACTGCTGGGTTTATTGCTCAAGTTTTTCCAACTTTAATCATTGGAAGCACTTTCATTTGGCCTCTGTGTACCTTTGACATACACTTACTGTTGGGAGCTATTTTTTTAAAGCACTTTCTTACTTCTTGGCACCACAAGCTATTCCAGACTCCTGTTTTTCCTGCCCCAGTTCTAGAACTAGCCGTTTCTCCAAGGAACCCTGGTTCTGTTTATTAAAAGATGGTATTCGATGCCAGCATTAGACACCAGCACCCAAGTGCTTCCCAGGTGGCACAGTGGTAAAGAATCCGCCTGACAGTGCAGGAGACGCAGGAGATGTAGGTTCGATTGCTGGATGGGGAAAATTCCCTGGAGTAGAAAATGGCAACCCACTCCAGTGTTCTTGCCTGGAGAATTCCATGGGCAGAGGAGCCCGGCAGGCTACAGTCCATGGGGTCATAAAGAACTGGACACGACTGAACACACACCTCTCACTTCTCGGAGCTCGAGGTGTCCTTGTTGCTACTAGGTCACTGCTTCTGTGTCTTTAGCTGACAAAGCAGGAGGTACATGTTGTATATGTAACTTGTGTGTGTACCTACAACTGTTTCTGGATTTACCATTTGTCTCTAGATTAAGCTGAACGTGTGCATTCTGCAGCCTCCAACTCTCTTTCATTACCACGTGGATCCTGCTAACCTCCTACTCTTGCTTACCCATAACCTCCCGCGCCGACAGTGACTGTTCTGGCTCTCTCCATCCGCCACCCACCGTCACTGACATAACTGTTCAGTGTCTGCAGATTTATGGTGGTTTTAGCATAGCTAACTTGCGCCCCATGGAAAACAACTTTATTAACAAGAGGACCGTTCTTTTGCCTTTCGTCTTGTAGATGTCACTCATTTCCAGAGTTACTTGGCCTGGGACCTTCTTCATGTTCCTTTTTATTCATCTTCATTTTAAAAATATTCTTGAACATGATTCTTTTCAGATGAAAAGTAGAAAAACGTAGTCAACTTCCCCCCAAAATTTGCTGCTGTGATTTTGCTCAGAATTGTGTTAAATTTTGATTTGGGGAAGAATTATCATTAAAAAATTTTAATTTTTTCCATGTAGGAGTGCTGTGTGTGTGCTGTGTCAGGTTGCTCAGTCGAGTCTGACTCTTTGTGGCCCCATGGACTGCAGCCCGCCAGGCTCCTCTGTCCATGGGATTTCCCAGGCAAGAATGCTGGAGGAGATTGCTATTTCCTTCTCCAGGGGATCTTCCCCACCCAGGGATTAAGCCCACGACTCTTGGGTCTCCTGCACTGGCAGGCGGATTCTTCACCTCTGCTCCAGCATGTTGGAACCTCTTCCTTTTTTTTTTTTTGCATATTTATTTCCTTTATTGAAAACTTGTAGTCTTTTTCCCTTGTAGGTTCCACCCATTTCTTTTTAAGATCATCTGTAAATATTCGGGGTTTTGTATGACTATTTTGACCAGGACTTTTTTTCATTACATTTTTTGTAAATGAGTATTGCTAGTATGTTGGAAAGCAATTTATTTTCATATATTTATTTTGTTTCCAACTTTCTTACTAAAGGGTTTTTAAAAGACTAGTTCTAATTTTTTTTGAGGGAGTAATGTCTTGAATTGTCTAGGTTGACAACCACAGCCTGTCCAAATTATAATATTGTTTCCTTTTTTCCAATCAAATTTTTCACTCATTTGGAATGTTTTGTAGTATTAGCAGCTAGAGCTTTTAGAACAGTGTTAAGTAATAGTGATGGCTGAAGTGGGTCTTGTCTTTATTGTATTCTTTCTTGTTGGCTTTTGATTTGAAATTTTCTTCATCAGATGGAGGAAGATACTCTCATTCTTAATTTACCAAGGGTAGAAAAAACACCCCCCAAACCTGTCTGCAGTGCACGAGACGTAGGGCATGTGGGTTTGATCCCTGGGTTGTGAAGATTCCCTGGAGGAGGAAATGGCAACCACTCCGGTGTTCTTACTTGAAAAATTCCATGGACAGAAGAGCCTGGTGGGCTACAGTTCAAAAGGTTGCAAAGCATCAGATACAGCTGAGCACTGAACTGAAATCTGACAAACAAAAAAAGCCAAATGAGGGTGGGTGCTCAATATTAGCCAGTGACTTTCTGCCTTTGCTGAGATGTTTGTGAGAGCTTTCGCCTGTTGACTTCTTGGTGTGATTCTTTCCTTCTTAACCATTTCCACATTCCTTGCTTAATAATCCACCATGACCGGGCAAGGATTATTTTTGGTATACAGCTGGATCCTATTTGCCAGTGTCTTGTTTGGGACTTCTCCACTCATTTCAATATGTGTGGTCAGTAAGTGATATTCTTTCTTTGTGCTCTTTGTCAAATTTTGACATCAAGGCTTAGCTCTTTCAGTAAATAACTAAAATTATTGTTTTCTCAAAAAATTACAAATGTAACACATGCTTGTTAAATGTTCTAATAACACTACTCTCAAGAAATGCAAACACTTTTAATAATTTTGTGTGCTTCCAGACTCTCTGCGTATGTGTGTGTCATTCACTTGCATACATATGTACACTTCATTTTTTTATTACATAAAAATAGGACGATATTATGCATACTGTTTTGCAACCTGCTTTTCTGCCCCACATAATGTATCATGGGTATCTTTTCATGTTAGGAAATAAGAATCCACCCCATTGTTTTCATGACTACAGAAGGTGTTACAGGAAGGATCTTAATTTTTTAAATTAATAATTATTTTTAAATTGGGGTATAGTTGCTTTACGTGCTATGTTAGTTTCCGCTGCACAATGAAGTGAATAAGCTATAAATATACACATATCCTCTCCCTCTTAGACCTCCCTCCCACACCCATTCCCCCGTCCCACCCCTCCAGGTCACCCCAGGGCACCAAGCTGAGCCCCTTGCTTTCTGCAGGAGGTCCCCACCTGTTTTATACCTGGCAGTGTGCGCGTGTCAGTCCCAGTCTCCCAGTTCATCTCCCCCTCCTCCCCCCACCGTGTCCACATGGAGAGATCTTCATGTATCTTCTCTTGACTTATCCAGCCATTCTCATATTGTGGAAAATAGGTTGCTCTGAGTTTCTTTACAACACATACATTTGCAAAAGCCATAGCTATTGGAGAGGTTCTCAGAACTGCAACTGTCATTGCTAAAGCATGTCAGCATTTTTAACTTTAATAGATATCAGCAAACTGTCCTCCAAAAGTGCCGTACCGTCTTGCCCTCTGACCTAGAGAGTGTGACTCTGCTTTTCCCAACCTTGTTGGCATCCAGGGACATTACTCTTCCTGCTTTTGCTAATCCAATAGGTGAGAAGTGGTGACCTGTTTTAATTTGCATGTCTGATTGAGGGTGAGTTTGAGCATCTTCTCTGGGTCACCAGGTGTCCTGCCAGCTTTCTGGAGGGAAGAGGTGGTTTTAGCTGGTCAGCAGCCAGGATTCCTGTCGTAGTTTAAGTGCTCAGTCATGTCTGACTCTTTTGCAACCCCCTGGACTGTAGCCCACCAGGCTCCTCTCTGTCCATGGGATTTCCCAAGCAAGAATACTGGAGTGGGCTGCCAATTCTTTCTCCCGGGGATCTTCCTGACCCAGGGATCAAACTTGTGTCTCCTGCATTGGCAGGTGGATTCTTTACCACTGAGCCACCAGGGCAGGAGCCAGGATGCAGGCGGGCAAAGTGAATGTGTTCAGTAGGCAGAATTGCCCATGAGGTGAGGTGACTTGGCTTCTTGCCGCATGCTCTAATGTGTTTGTGTGTGTGTGTGTGTGTGTGTGTACTGGTATATATTGTCATCCTGGACAGACACTGCTGTTAACAAACTTCTCATCATGAAAGAGATAAATCAGTCTTTGCTCTGAGCAGAAAATGCAGCCCTCTGACCTGCCCCCTGGTGCGTCTCTCCTTGGACAGGCTTGTCCCTGTCACTGAGGGCACCTCATCAAAGTGCCGTGTCCCTGCCTGAGCTTTCCAGCATGACTGTGCAGGGCAGCGGTGTGGGGAGAGGAGCAGGCTGGGCATGCCTCTGGGAGGAGGAGCAGGAAGATGGGGACACGGTGAGTCTGAGAGTGGGGAGGCTGCCTGCCCGGCAGGCCTGGGGTGGCTGAGTGCATTCGGTCCACCCGGTCCCCAGGGATCCCTGAGAGACTCACAATTCACTGGCTCCGTGTGTGATTCCCAGGGGATTGCCTGGGAAGGATGGGCCGGGCAGGATCCCAGTTTGGGCTGTGGCACCTTCAGTCAGTCCCGTCAGGCCTCCAGAGAAGGGCCCAAGTCCATTAACCACTGGGTGGTCCCTGTAACAAAGAGGCCTGGGCTGCTCTGAGAGATGAGGAGACAGGAGTGACCTCTGAGTTGAGATGGGGAAGGGCTGGGTATGGGGGTGGTGGTGGCGGTTTAGTCGCCAAGTCATGTCTGGCTCTTTGTGACCCCAAGGACTATAGGCTCCTCTGTCCATGGGATTTCCCAGGCAAGAATTCTGAAATGGGTTGTCATTTCCTTCTCCAGGGGATCTTCCCAACCCAGAGGTCAAACCTGGGTCCCCTGCCTTGCAGGCAGATTCCTTACCATCTGAGCCACCAGGGAAGCCCTGGGTATAGGTGGCGGTGGGGTGGGGGGTGTCCATATAGAACTGGGGGTAGCACAGTGGGCAGAGGGAACAGCACAATCGATGGCTCTGAGGCTGGTGGGAGTGTAGATCCAAACATCTCCCTGAAGACAGGGACTGGCAGATGTAGACGCTCAAGGCAGAGCCTGAATCCATCGTGTGATCAGGGCCCCAGGAGACTCCCAGGAGACAGAGATTCTAGACTCCTGGATGCCAAGGAGGAAGCCAAGGAAGGTTCTGAGGTCTGGGGCTATTTTAGCTCTTTGGACAGAACCACAGTTGCTTCCTGCCCTGCCTCATCTGCCTTCAGCGGTGTCCTCAAGGGAGTCCATTCAGCCAGCCCTGGGCTCAGGACCTGTTGTAATGCTAGCAGGCCAGACTTCCTTTTCTCCAGCCTCTGCCTTTTAGACATGGTAGGACTGAGTCCTGGAGAGGGGACACAGCTCGCCCACTGTGGTGGCGGATGGCGGGCCCTGCGTGGAGCCCTTGCGGTTGGAGGAGGGGCGATGTGCACATCCAGAGAGACCCCAGGATCGAAGCGCTGCTTTCAAGGAGGTGGGAAGCATCTCTGCAGCTTCCTTGTTGTAAGACCTTGGGCAGTTTGCTTTACCCTTCTAAGCCCTCGAGTTTTCACCTATAAAACAGAGATAATAAATAGGAGGCTATAGGTTGCAATATGATTTTTTTTCTGAGCGAATGTATATTAAGTGCCTAGAACAGAATCAGGTGCTTAATAAATATCAAAACAATGGTAGCTGTCCTTATCATCATCGTCGCCATCATTCTGGGATTCAGTATAGCCAATTATGTGGCTTTGGAGCCAATTACGTGGATTGGGACATTATTCTAGATGGGATTCTAGACATTATTCTAGACTCAGGGAAGAGTCCTTGACGTGAGGTCTTTCTGAGATTGGACCTCTGGTGCCTGACTGTGGCCTTGACCACTGGGACACACACAGTGGGTGAGGGGCTGGACCATCCATCGCCCACGTGAAGGGCTGGGTGATTCTTCTTGTGCGTGATCCTCATGTCCCAGAGGCTCCACACCCTCCTCTTGTCGAGTGGAAAAAACTTCCCTATGGAGAGATGGTTCCGGGCCAGGCCTCTGGGGCTTGCATGCTCCAGGACAGCACAAGGAGAGCCAAGGTCATGGGTTTAATCATCCCTGGGGCCGGCGAGCCCTGCTCAGAGAGACTGCACGCCACATCTGCCCAGCTGTTTGGCAACTGCCCACCTCCTGTCACGAACCTCCCTCCCCCTCCAGGAACAGGAATGAGGGGCTGGGGAACAAGTGTCAAGTGTCTGCAGCTTCATGCGTGGTTGAGAGCTTGGATCTGGGGTTGGACAGATCTAGGTTTGAATCCCATCTCTGCAACTTCCTCATTGTAAGATCTTGGGAAGTTTGCTTTCTCTTCCTAGCCCTTGAGTTTTTATCTATAAAACAGAGATAATGAATAGGAGGCTATAGGTTGCAATATGTGTTTTTTCCCCTGCAAATGTATATTAAGTGCCTAGAACAGAATCAGGTGCTTAATAAATATCCAAACAATGGTAGCTCTCCTTATCATCATCATCACCATCATTCTAGGAGACGGTATAGCCGATTAGGTGGCTTTGGAGCCAATTATGTGGATTGGGACATCATTCTAGATGGAACGTGGTCCTCACAGAATTCTTGTCCTTCCTAGAACCTCAAAATGTGACCTTTTTTGGAAACAGGGTAATTGAAGATGTAATTAGTCAAGATGAAGTCATGCAGGAGTAAGCCCTTAATCCAATGTGACTGATGTCCTTAAAAGGAGAGAAGAGGCACAGGGAGGCGGCTCTGCAACAATGGAGGCAGGATTGGAGTGATGCTGTGTCTGCAAGTCAGGGAGCACCAAGGATTGCTGGGACCAGGAGAGGTGAAGAGGAAGATGGCATGGGGCAGAGTCTCCTCGAGAGCCTTCAGAGAAAGCATGGGCTGCTGACACCTTGTTGTTGGACTTCTAGTCTCCAGGAATGTGGGAGAATACACTTCTGTTGTTTAAAGTCACCAAGTGTGTAATCTTTTATTGTATTAATAGTGACCCCAGGAAACTGGTGGGGCTGCCCCAGTGGCTCAGACAGTAAAGAATCTGCCTGCAATGCAGGAGACTTGGGTTCGATCCCTGGATTGGGAAGATCCCCTGAAGAAGGGAATGGCCACCCGCTCCAGTATTCTTGCCTGGAGAATCCCATGGACGGAGGAACCTGGTGGGCTACAATCCGCGGGGTTGCAAAGAGTCGGACACAACTGAGCAACTAACACTTTCACTTTCAGGAAACTAGTACAGATATTAACTACCACTTACGAGTTGTATGACCTTCACCAAGGTCTTGGCATCCTCACTTCTAACAGGGAATTGTTAATAGGACTGAGCTAAACTCTGTGAGATAATAAGTGCTCAATGCATTGAAACTGCTCCTAGGGTCATCACCCACTTCTGTCTCCACCGCTGCCGCCGCCACCATCATCCTCAGTGTCATCAGCATTGGCGTTACCATCAACGTCGTCATCATCACCAGCATCACCAGCATCACCAGCATCAGCAGCATCAGCAGCAGCACCGCCATCATCCACATCAAATCATGCTAGGAAGGGCCAACCCTGCCTGGACCACATGAGGGAAGGAGATGGACTGGGGCTTAAGCAAGCCCTCTGGGTGGGCAAACTCACATGGAGACATGCCAGGCATCCTGCCCTGTCCTGGTACCTCACTCTGTCCTGCTGAAAGGCAGGTCTTGAAATGACCACCCTGCTGAAAGCGCCATGTCCTGGAAGCTTAGGGACGGTGAGTGATGATGTTGCGGCAAGTGTCAGGAATGAAGAATAAAGCCGTGGACCAGCATCAGAGAAAGACAAGAAGGCATCCATCTCTGTCTCACTGCCTGGAGCTGTAGATGGATGGGTGGGCGGGAGGACAATCAGACAGCAAGGAGGAGAGACAGCAAGGGGGAAGGAACACCTTCGTGCCCCCATCCCTGTCTGGGCATCTTGGTAGCTGGTCCAGCCCTGGGATGATGGGACCGGTCAGTAACAGTCAGTGCCCGGAGGTGGCTTAGGGATTATCTGTTCAGTGCAAGAAGGAAATCAGACTGGTTTTGTGCGTCAGTGTGTCTGTGTATGCAAGTGTGTTCTCCTCTGAGGGACTTCTTTGTTCAGAACTTAGGGCAGAGCTTTTAAAATGCCCTGTCCTCTACCTCAAGAGGAATGATACACACTTTTGTCCATCTGGCCAGCTCTCCCTTAATATGGGCAACTCCCCTGCATGCCCTGAATAACCGCCTTTGGTTTCCTGCCTAGTTTTGGATCTGTTTCTCCGCGTGGTGGGCAGCGAGCGGCATGCTGTGATGGAGGGCCTGGGGATCAGACAGGCTTCACATCTAGCAAACAATTGCTGCGTGTTGACTGTATGCCTGGCATTGTGCTGGGCATAGGATAGAAAGATAAATGAAACTTCGGTCCTGACGTGACGCTGCTCAAACAGTATACTCTAACAGGATTTGTTATGAGTAAATAAAGATTATTCATGCACTCATTTGGACAGTGTTTCTTAAGCACTCACCGTGTGCCAGACACCGAGGCTGGCAGGAGGTCTACGATGATGAACAAGAGGAGGGATCCCTGCTGGCTTGAGGTAGTCAATCAGGTCTTCTGCCAGATCTTCCCACCTGACCTTGAAGGACTTCTTTCTCCTCTCTGGCCTCAGTTTCGCTGTCTTTTTAAAGCTGGGGTCTTCGGATCTCTTCATCCTCAACGTTGTTATGTTTGGCACATAGGTTGGTAGTCAAATCATTTTTCCCCAATCCCATTTCTTTTTTAAAAAATTTATTTTACTGAAGTTGCTTTATGATGTTGAGTTTGGCTGTACAGCAAAGCGATTCAGTTATACATATTATATATCCTTTTTCATTTTGGTTTATCACAGGGTGTTCAATATAGTTCACTGTGCCATACAGTAGGACCTGCTGCTTATCCATCCTATGTATAACAGTTTGTATTTGCTAATCCCAAACTCCCTATCCACCCCTCCGTCCTGCAGCCCCTCCCCCTCCCACAAGCCCGTTCTGTGTCTGTGAGTCTCTTCTCTGTGTCTGTGAGTCTGTTCCTGTGCCATAGCTGAGCTCATCTGTGTCACAGGGTAGATGCTACATAGAAGTGATATATGGTATTTGTCCTCTTTCTGACCTACTTCACTTGTATGAGGATCCATATGTCCATCCATGTTGCTGCAAATGGTATGATTTCCTTCTTCTTTATGGCTGAGTAGTATTCCACTGGGTATATACACCACATTTTCATTCTCTACTCCTCCGTCAGTGGACATTTAGGTTGTTCCTGTATCTTGGCTGTTGTGAATAGTCACATAGGGGTCCAAGCCCATTCTTGAAGGAGACAGGATGGTGGAGGTTGAGGTAGGCCAGATAATGCTCCCCAGATACCCACAGAGCTTGTACGTCTATTCCTTGTCATGGCAAAAGGGACTTTGTAGAAGTGGCTGAGTTAGGAATCCTAAGATGGGGAGATGACCCTGGGTTGTGTAGCTGGGCCCGCCGTAATCACAAGGGTCCTTCTAAGAGGGAGGCGGGGGGTCGGAATAAGGGAAGGAGATGTGACCACAGAGCAGAAGAAGAGGAAGCTGCTTTAAGACGCTACATCACTGGCTTTGAAGACGGAGGGCAAAGACCGTGGCCCAAGGAATGCAGGAAGCTTCCCAAAGCCGGAGAAGACAAGGAAACAGATTCTCCCCTAGAGGCTTGGGAAGGAACACAGCCCTGCCAGTGCCTTGATGTTAGGACTCCTGACCTCCAGAAATGAATGTGTGGTGTTTCAAGACACTGAGTCTGTAGTCTTTTGTTACAGCAATAACAGAAAACTAGGACAGAGTCCGTAAAGTCCTTTCCAGGGATCTGTAGCCCAGGGGGTCCTCCAGGGCTCCTGAAATTTCCTGTGTCTTGTGTTGCCATACAGTCCCTGGCTGAGACACCCAGAGGTTAGATGAGGTGGTTTCTGTTGGGGAATGTTGCTGAGGGGTGTGGGGGAGTTGGAATTGGGCAATCCGCCAAAGAATCTTCTTTCCTCTCCGTACAGAATATCTCAGAACAGCCTTGATGGAAAGTCAGACTTTAGACTGTAGGTCTGGCATTCTCCCCACCTTCCACTACAAGGCTGCCCATTTTGGTTTTCTCCACCCAGTAAAGTTGTTTAAGAAAAAAAGAAAAATGAGGGGAAATCCCAGAGGAAGCTGATGACCTACATTTTAACTTGACAAGTAGAACCATGGAGAAAATCAACTCCCTTTGACTAGTATTATCCTTCCAAGAAACTTCCATACTTTGGCCACCTATTGTGAAGAACTGACTCACTGGAAAAGACCCTGATGCTGGGCAAGATTGAAGGTGGGAGGAGAAGGGGACAACAGAGGATGAGATGGTTGGATGCCATCACCAACTCAACGGACATGAGTTTGAGTAAACTCTGGGAGTTGGTGATGGACAGGGAAGCCTGGCGTGCTACAGTCCACGGGGTTGCAAAGAATCAGACACGACTGAGCGACTGAACTGAACTGATCCTTCCATGAAAGAAAGATCGACCCTTAGCTCCCCAAGAAGGAAACAGATGGACCGCAGAAGAAAGGGCCGTCCTTCCAACTGGGGCACATTCACCATAACCCTGTTTCTCCTGTTGCTGTGAATGGGAGGGAGTGTGATCAGCCTAGCACTGGCCCAGCCTTGGGAGCTGTCAGGTAGCCTGAGAGATTCCCTCTGATAGATTTTGATGGCGGGGGCAGGGCCTCCCAGATTCAGAACCAGGCACTTGGACTTCCCTGGCGGCCCAGTGGTTAAGACCTGGTGCTTCCAGGGCAGGGGCCCAGCTTTGATCCCTGGTCGGGGAACTATAGCCATGTAGCAACTGATATCCAGTCCTGCAGCTAAGACCTGGTGCAGCCAAATAAAATAAGACTGTATATATATCACGTTTTGAAAAAAGAACTGGGCTTCTCTTGGTTTCCAGGCAAGGAGCGGTTGCCGATGATTCCTGAACAGGGATGATATGAGCAAAATTGGCCATGAACGTGCCTCCTCTGGCCTTGACAATAGATGGAGCAGAGGCAGGAATGTCTGGGGATAAGCAGGACAGTGATGGGGTTACTGAGTTTGTATCCAGAGTCTTTACAAATGCCCTTCCCTTTGGCCCAGCGAGTCTGCTTATGGGAGCGTATCCCAAGGAAACGATGGAACTAGTGCTTAAATGTGATGAAGATAAAGATGGTCTTAATAATGTTGTTCATGATGAAAACTGGAAACATAACAACATGGGCAAGTCTTATCCAAAGGAAATAGTTTGTAGCCATTAAAAATGATTTTGAATAGCATATTTGACCTTCAGGAGAGATGCTTACAATATGTTGTTCACTGAAAGGAACCAAGTTAAAAAGAGTATGTTATTTATACGTAAACAGAACTTCTGCTACAAGTAGTATGCATTTGTATAAGATTTACAAATATGCATGAACATTTTGAAAGTTATGTGTAAAAATAAGAGCAATGATTTCTGGTCGGTAGAATTCCCTTCTTTTTCTGCATGTCAGGGATTTCTATGTACAGTTCCATAGGAAGCAGTTGTCAAGCGCTCAGATTCTGGAGTGGTACAGGCCTAAGCTAATATTCAATCCTGAAGGAAATCAACTCTGAATAGTCACTGGAAGGACTGATGCTGAAGCTGAAGCTGCAATACTTTGGCCACCTCATGGGAAGAGTCAACTCTTTGGAAAAGACCTTGATGCTGGGAAAGAGTGAAGGCTAAAGGATAAGGGGGCGACAAAGGATGAGATGGTTAGACAGTCTCACTGACTCAATGGACATGAATTTGAGCAAACTCCTAGAGATAGTGAAGGACAGGGAAGCCTGGTGTGCTGCAGTCCATGGCATCACAAAGAGCTGGACGTGACTTAGTGACTGAACACTAACGCCAAAACTAACATTCTAGCTCTGCTGCTCACTGGTTTTGTGTCTTTGGGCAAGTTACTTAGCTTTTCTGGGCTTTCATTTCTCCTCTGTAATATGTGGGTAAGAGTTGGCTTTGCCAGGTGTGAGGGAGGATTCAGCGAGCTAATAATATACAGGCGACATCTCAGCATATGGGCTGATACATAATAAGTGCTTACGGTATGTCAGTATCGTTAATGTCCTGTATTTTTAAATGAATGTATGAAAGTGAAAGTGTTAGTTGTGTCCAGCTCTTTGTGATCCCATGGACTGTAGCCCGCTAAGCTCCTCTGTCCATGGGATTCTCCAGGCAAAAATACTGGAGTGGGTAGCCATTTCCTTCTCCAGGAGATCTCCCCAGCCCAGGGATTGAAGCTGGATCTCCTGCGTTGCAGGCAGATTCTTTACCGTCTGAGCCACCAGGAGAATCCCTGGTTAAGCAACAAGGTCCTACTGTATAGCACAGATAGCTGTATTTAATATCCTATGATAAACCCCGGGTTGGGAAGATCCCCTGGAAGAAGGCATGGCAACCCACTCCAGTGTGCTTGCCTGGAGAATCCCCATGGACAGAGGAGCCTGGCAGGCTGTAGTCGATGGGGTTGCAAAGAGTCGACACGACTGAGCGACCAAGCGCACCAAGTGCTTGATAAACCATAATGGGAAAGAGCATGAAAAAGAATACGTATGTGTAACTGAGTCACTTTGCTGTTCAGCAGAAATTAACACGGCATTGTAAATCAGCTACACATCAATAAAATTTAAAGAAAAGAAAAGGAAGATCAAAGAATCGCATGTTCAGCTCATCAGGGCCAACTCCCAGTTGCTGAGCTTTTGGTTCTGAGCCAAGCATGGTGCTTCCCTGCCTGGCTGCACTGGATTCTCACAACGATGGTTCTCAGCTAGGAGAAACACCTCGTTTTACAGATGGGGAAACTGAGGCTTTGAACTGTGTAGTAAGCTCTGAGAAGCCCTATGGTAGGAGAATGGTGGAGCCAAAATTCCAATCAGATCTGTCAGATGTCAAGTGAAAGTCGCTCAGTCATGTCTGACTTTGAGACCCCATGGGCTGGCTTTACAGTCCATGGAATTCTCTAGGCCCAGAACACTGGAATGGGTAGTCTTTCCCTTCTCCAGGGGAATCTTCCCAACCCAGGGATCGAACCCAGTCTCCCAAATTGCAGGCAGATTCCTTACCAGCTGAGCCACAAGGGAAGCCCAAGAATACTGGAGTGGGTAGCTTATCCCTTCTCCAGGGGATCTTCCCGACCCAGGAATCCAACTGGGGTCTCCTGCATTGCAGGCGATTTTTTTACCAACTGAGCTAGCAGAGAAGCCTGTCTGAGGTCAAAGGCCAAGGTTTTGGCTGAATTAGTCACTGCAGAGTTCAGAAGGAGGGAGGCAGTGGAGAAGACTTGGTAAAGGCCAGAGCAGGCGCAGAAGGAGGTGTTGGACATGGTGAGTAAATATACAGCAGAGAGGCAGGGGCCAGCGGGTAGAAGTGCAATATAAATTGCAGCCCAATATATATATTCAGCCAATAATATATATATATATATATATATATATATATATTTTCTCAGCCATAGAAAGAATGAAGTCATGTCATTTGAAGCAACATGGATGGGCCTAAGAGATTATCAGACTAAATGAAGAAAGTCAGATGAATACCATGTGAAATCACTTATATGTGGAATCTAAAATACAACACAAATGGACACATATCTACGAAACAGAAACAGACTCCCAGATTCAGAGATCAGACTTGTGGTTGCAGAAGAAAAGCTGGTGTCCAGACTCTTTCTTGATAACTGTGGATGAATGCCAGATGATTCCACGTGCTTCATTTTCTAAGAACTAAGGTCGGTTGATGAGTTGCCAAGTACAGGAATATTTTTTAGAGAGTGATTGGAATTTAGAATTTTTGAACTAAAAATAGGCCGTTACTAGAATTCACCAGGAACTCAGACGAACTATTTCCTAAAGAAATCAGATGTCCACATCAGCTTGCAAAACCCCCACTGTGCACGTGTCCACACGGTGAGTTGGAATTCTGTCTCTGTTCTCTGTGCACTGGTCGCCTTATGTTAGCTGTGGCTTTCAGTGACTTCTCTTTAATAAGAGACTTTTTATTAGGGAAATTTCAAGTATATACAAAGTAAGCAGGATAGTGTAATGAATCCCTGTATCTCGTGTGGCTCAGCGGTAAAAAACCCGCCTTCAGTGCAGGAGACACAGGAGACCTGGGCTCGATCCCTGGGTTGGGAAGATCCCCTGGAAAAGGAAGTGGCAACCCACTCTAATATTCTTGACTGGAAAGTTCCATGGACTGAGGAGCCTGGAGGGCTACAGTCCATGGGGTCACGAAGAGTCTGACATGATGGAGCACACACACGTGGATATATCCCCATCCCCCAGCGTCACCAAATGCCCTGAAAACCTGCCATTCTTGTTTCCTCTATAGCTCCTTCCCCACTCCACTCCATCACTCCATGATGATCATTCTTTATGGTTCTTTTTTTTAATGAGGTAAAATTTACAAACATTGAAGAACTGCAAGTCTTTGCTTTACGCTTTTGACAGCTGGATACACCCGGGGAACCCACATTCCCATCACAATATAGAACACTTCTGCCTTCCCCGACAGTTCTTTTGATCTCCCTATCCCCTAGACAACCCCTGATCTGACTTATTTCAGCTTTGATTAATTCTGCCAGTTCCATAGCTTTCTGTAAACGGAACCACACAGTAGACACTCTCCCGTGGCTGTCTTCTTTCGTGCAGTACTGTATCTGTGAGGTTCATCCATCTGGTTGCCTGTTTTGGTAGCTTGCTCTGTTTTCTGGCTGAGTGGTATTTGATTACATGAATGTACCGCAGTTTGTTTATTCATTCACCAGTTGACGGACAGCTGGCTTGTCTCCAGTGCTGGGCTATTGTGAATACAGCTGCTATGAATATTTGAGTACAATTCTTTTTTCAAAAAAATTTTTAACCAGTATATAGTTGTTTTAAAATGCACTTGTTAGTTTCTGCCTGTGTGACTGCTAAGTCACTTCAGCTGTGTCCGACTCTTTGTAACCCTATATGACGTAGCCCACCAGGCTCCTCTGTCCATGGGATTCTCCTGGCAAGAATACTGGAGTGGGTTGCCATTTCCTTCTCCCGGGGATCTTCCCAACCCAGGGACTGAACCCGAGTCTCCCCATGTCTCCAGCACTGCAGGCGGATTCTTCACTGCTGAGCCACCAGGGAATCTGTCTCTGCAAATGGCACAGTTTCATTTCTTTCTGTGGGGCATATTCCATTATGTATATGTGCCACATCGTCTTTATCCACTCCTCCGCTGATGGACGTTTAGTTTGCTTCCATGTCCTGGCTGCTGTGAATAGTGCTGCAGTAAGCATTGGGGTGCATGTATCTTTTGGAATTCTAGTTTTTTCCAGGGGTTTGCCCAGGAGTGGGATTGCTGGGTCATACGTTAGTTCTACTTTTAATTTTTTAGGAACCTCCACACTGTTCTCCATCGTGGCTGCATCACTTTACATTCCCACCAACAGTGTCGGAGGGTTCCCTTTGCTCCACACCCCTTCCAGCATTTGTTGTCCGTAGATTTGTTGATGGCCAGTCTGACCAATGTGAGGTGATACCTCACTGTCATTTTTATTTGCATTTCTCTAATGATTAGTGATGTTGAGCATCTTTTCCTGGTGAGCCTCTTAGCCATCCCTACGTCTTCTTTAGAGAGACGTCTGTTTAGGCCTTCTGCCTACTTTTTGACTGGGTTGATTGTTTTTTTGATGTTAAGCTGCATGAACTATTTGTGTGTTTCAGAGATGAAGCCCTTGTCAATTGCTTCATTTGCGAATATTTTCTTCCAGATCTGATCCTGGCAGCTGCTCCCTCACCCCTCCCCACTCTGTGGGGAGCTCTGAGTTCCAGGCCTTGGTTCCTCTCAGTTGCTGCCCAGTCCACGGAGGTTGTGTGTCTGGGGGTCAAGCCCGTCTGGTCCTCTCTCTCTCTTCCCTACAGACATTGGCCCAGTGACCCTCACATCAGACCCGGCGGTGTTTCAGAGGGAGCTGAGAGAACTGTACGTGCAGGTGGGTTGCCCCGCCCCTGGCTGCTGGCCCCCGTGCCCTTCATCCCAGTCCATGCCAGAGGCCCAGGTTATTGCCACACCTAGGGGCCAAGACGGTGCTTCCTATAATGACCTGCCCCCCAACTCTGCCTGGGGCTCCCCCTCAACTTGGAGGGCCTGGAGATTCCGTACTGCTTGGGGTTCCTTCCTTGATTCAGCGAACCAAGTATCTACAGGAATCCCTGTGCCTGGCACACAGTAGGTCTTATTATTGACTGCAAGGATGCAGGGGTTGAAGGAGGGAGTATGTGACAGCTAAGGGAAGATGTTTGCGTGCTAAGTCGCTCAGTTGTGTCCTAGTCTTTGTGACCCCAAGGACTGTAGCCCACCAGGCTCCTCTGTCCATGGGGTGCTCCAGGCAAGAACACTGGAGTGGGTTGCCATGCCCTCCTCCAGGGCATCTTCCAGACCCAAGGATGGAACCTGTGTCTCTTATGTCTCCTGCATTGGCAGGTGAGTTCTTCACCACTAGCGCTGCCTGGGAAGCCCCAGGGAAGGTGCAAGAGAGGTCAGTTCAGACCCCCAAACCCAGCCCAAGACTGGGTCAGACATCCCATGCCACCTGGGTTTTTTGGCCACACTGAACACCATGGTTCAGCCTCTCCTTGTCCACCCTGCCAGCTTCCTGAACGCAGGGCGTTCTCTGAGGTGTCTAGTTCACTGCCAAGTCCCCCAGGGCCCAGCACAAGGCCCAGCACACAGAATGAACGAGTGAACCAAGGGGAGAAGCATTTACTGAGATCACCCTGTGCACATCCTGATTCTGGTGCTGGTCGTGCAAACCTGGGGAGGCAGAAAGCTCCAGGCTGGCGAGCAGGGAGGGAAGGCTGTGTGTTTATTTGGGATTGACTCCAAGGTGGGTTTGGTTTTCCCAGTTATATCACTTCCCAGCTCAGTGATAAAGAACCCATCTGCCAATGTAAGAGACTTGGGTTCAATCCCTGGGTCCGATCCCTGGGTCAGAAAGATCCCTTGGAGAAGGAAATGGCAATCCAATCCAGTATTGTTGCCTGGGAAATCCCATGGACAGAGAAGCCTGGCGGGTTACAGTCCGTGGAGTTGCAAAGAGCTGGACGCGCCTGAGAGACTAAGCATGCAGGCGGGGGGCAGGGCAGGTTGAGGAGAAGACTCGACCAGGCGGCTTTGACTGTTTTCCTCTGCCCACCCGTCCCCTCTCCTTCCCTGGTGAGCCCTCTACCCCTCTGGCCTCCAAACCTTGGCTCACTCACGCCTCCTTTAGCGTACCCGTTAGATGCCTCCGTGGCTCCATCCTTCTCCCCCAGCTTGTAGCACTCATCACCACGGTAATTAAATAACTGTGTCGTGCTTATTAATGTAAAGTCTGCCTCCCAGCCAGACTCCATGGGCGGGAGGGACCATGTCCCTTGGGCATGAGTGAGTGAGTGAATGAAGGAATGAGTAAATGAATGAATGATAGATGATGCACGTGTGTCTCAGGGAAGGGAGTGGCTCGGGCCAGGCCTGACCCCTGGACAGGTGGGACAGAAGCCACTGAAGGGGATGCCGCCCCCGTACCTCCCAGGGTGGGCCCCACGTGGAGGGGGTGGGCCCCGCGTGGAGTAGGTGGGCAGCAGCTGCTGACCCGCCCTGTCCTGCAGGGAGGCGGGGACTGCCCAGAGATGAGCTTGGGGGCCATCAAGGCTGCTGTGGAGGTGGCCAACCCCGGCTCCTTCATCTACGTCTTCTCGGACGCCCGTGCCAAGGACTACCACAAGAAGGACGAAGTGCTGCAGCTTCTGCAGATTAAACAGTCGCAGGTGAGCTACTGGCAGGGGCTCTGGGGCCGCTGGGGTCTCCAAGGGCAGTCCCGAGCCCCCGCCGGGAGAGCGGAGCTGGGGCTTCTCCTGCACAGCCTGGGTCCCAGTTCCCACCAGCCGCACCGGCCAGTCCACTGGTGGAGCCGGGCTGCAGAGTCCAAGTGTGTTCTCATGCTCTGGCCCCGCCCTCCAGGCTCACGCCTCCCTGGCGGGGGCCCGCTTTTGATGCAGACCACACCACTCCTCCACTCCCTTCACGCCCCGTCCGAGTCTGGGCAATCCATCTTCCTCCTGGCGTCTCCTCTGCTCCCTGTCATGTCATTCTTCACCCATTGTCTCAGGGTCTGGAAGATGCGTTGGGGCTTTGGCTCCTGGCTGTCACAGCGAGCGGTCGGGGAGGCAGGGTGGGGGGGTGCAGGGAGGAATCCCTGGGGAAGACCTCAAGAGCTGGGACTCCTCTCTGGACGGGAGAACTCCTTTGTCCTCTCATCTAGAAGAAATGCGGATTCTCCACGGTTCTTCTAGCTCTGCAGCATCTGGGGGCCACTTGGAGCAGAGTCAATTTCACTCCCTCCCTTGTAGATTTCATAACGGCTCCTACTGTATTCCTGGCCCTGTGATGGACACGTGACCTGCATCGGTCCTGACCCCCACAGGGCGGGAACTCTCATCATTCCCATTTCACAAGTGTATCACCCGAGCCCAGAGAGATGACAGGGCTTCCTCCGGTCACTCCCTCCTGGTCTGGCCTCCCCATCCCCACTCCATTCATACCTGAAGGTTCTGAGGACGCCACGAGCCAGGCTGCCCATCTGTCTTCTAGGTGGTCTTCGTGCTGACGGGGGACTGTGGTGACCGCACCCACCCTGGCTACCTGGCCTACGAGGAGATCGCCGCCAGCAGCTCCGGGCAGGTGTTCCACCTGGACAAGCAGCAGGTGACCGAGGTGAGCCTGCCCTGACATGCTGCATCCCTGGGTAGCTCTGCCCGTCAGCTGGCTTCCAGGAGCAGTGCTGAGTGCTTGCCTCGCAGCAGGAGGCCTGGTGCTCAGGGCTTTTTGACACCGTCTTGTAGAATCCTCTCAATCACCCCCAAAGTAGGTGCTGCAGGTTCCTCAGTTTTGCTGGTAAAAAAGCCTGGGGCCTGAAGGAATATCCTGGGTCTTAAACCCTTCCCTGGTGGCTCAGAGGTTAAAGCGTCTGCCTCCAATGCGGGAGACCTGGGTTCAATCCCTGGGTCGGGAAGATCCCCTGGAGAAGGAAATGGCAATACACTCCAGTATTCTTGCCTGGAGAATCCCACGGATGGAAAAGCCTAGTAGGTTACAGTCCACGGGGTCGCAAAGAGTCGGACACAACTGAGCGACTTCACCTTCACCTTAAACCCGGGATCCCCAGCAAGTCCATGCTGGCACGATGGATCTAGCAAAGCTTGGCAGAGTAGGGATTTAAGGGGAGCTTCTCCCCAGAGTCGAGGAGCCCGGGGGTGGCTGGAGGATCACCAGGGCCGTCAGATTCAGGTGGTGTTGCTGGACAGCAAGCCATGCTTGGGGACTTGGCAGGGAGGGGCTTGCTTGACACTGTGGCCCAACACGCAGGGCTGCCGATGGCCCAGCTGACCAAGTGTTTGTGTCCTGGTCTAGGTCTTGGAGCAGGTGCCCCCCTCCCTCCCTTCCAGGCTCCGTCAGTTGCTCAGATCTCTCCCAGCTCTCCCTCTGCCTTGCACGCCCATTCCTCCCCANGCTGTGGGAGCTGTCTCACTTGGCCGGCTGCTGTCCGCCTTTCTAGCTTTGGCTGCTACGTCCCGTCCACCCCCGCCTGGACGAGTAACCTTGCCCTCATTTCTTAACCCAATCAGGTGGGATCTTTTGAAGAGAAACATTATTTAGAAAGTCAGGCAAAAACAGAAGAATGAAGTAGCTCCAAATATAAAAACAGAAGAGTTTCAGAACACAGGATTCTTGTCCCGTGATAACTGAAATCCTGCTGTAAAATCTAGCCACATGTGTTTCAGCTCGGTGTCATCAAAATGTAGTCATTTTCCAAATCTCAAGCACTTCTTCCCATTCCCTTCTGTTCCCTTTCTCGTCCATGGAAGATCATGTGGTAGGCAGAGCTGAAGGACTGTGATTAAGAGCAAGGATGACCAATACGTAGCATGCCAGACACCACTGTCTAATTCCATATCCATGGCAGACATTGCTAATCAATTATAGGCCTTTTTCTAATTGAGTCTGAATGTGGCTTCGCATTTCTCCAAACGGCGTTCCAAGAAGTCACTTCCAGTTGATTAGAGCTGGCAAGCGACGGGATAGCACTATGGTTGCTCAGGTATATTTTAAAGTCATACTTGTAAAGATATACTCATTCCTTTTAGACGATTTTTACTTAAAAATTTTCTATGAGAAGTGCCAAAGATATTGAAAATTTAAAAAAAAGTACTATCTATATTTAGCAATTCACATTTTTGCTCCAGCTGCTACATCTCTTTCTCTTTCTACACTTTTTGTTGAATCATGACACTTTATCCATAAATAATTCAGTGTGGATTAAAAAAATAGACTCCAGCATAACCCATAGTATCACCTAATATAATGAATAGTACTTTGCAAGTATCATCTGATGCCAAGTCCATATTCAAATTTCTCTCTTTGTCCTCAAGATGTTAAATCAGGTTTTAATCAGGGGCTGTGCATTTTATGAGGTTGTTATGTCTGTTGAGTTTCCTTAAATCTGGAGGGGATCCATCCTTTTTTCACGCCACTAACTTGTTGGAGAGGCGCTGATGATACAATGTCCTGTGTTCTGGATTCATCTGATTGTTTCCTTATGGTGTCACTAACTTGTTTGTTTCTCCTCGCCTTGTTCCTTTACTCCCTCTAAACTGGAAAGTGAAAGTGTTAGTCACTCAGTCATGTCTGACTCTCAGCGACCCCATGAACTGTGGCCCATCAGCTCCTCTGTCCATGGAATTCTCCAGGCAAGAATACTGCAGTGGGTTGCCATGCCCTCCTCCAGATCTTCCTAACTCAGGAATTGAACCCGGGTCTCCTGCACTCCAGGCAGATTCTTTACCGTCCGAGCCTGGAAGGTAGCTTTAAATGACTAATCAGCTGGAGGCTGACCTTTGTGGCGGAAGTACGTCTTCCGTGTTGCTCTGTGCGTGTTTTCTATTGCATCACACCAGGAGGAAAATGAAGTCTGATTGTCCCCATTACTGATGACCAGTTTGGTTGGTTAGAGTGGTGACAGCCAGCTCTCTGCATTGCAAGCCTTTGTTTTTTCCTTTCTGACCCAAGGGGTCGGTGGGGTCACTCTAGGGTTCTAGTTCCCTAGGAGCTTTTCATCTCATGGTTTTAGCATTCACTGAGGATGCTTGCCTGAAACAATTATTTTATTAGGAGGTTGCAAAATGATGATTTCCTAATTGCATCATTCCTTCCACATTTGTTAATGGGCGTTCTCCCACGAAGAAGAGCTTTTGCTTCTCCAAAGGGGTGGTTTGGTTCCTCTGAAATCACGATTCCTACTGAAAAAATAGAGATCACACTTCTTTCTCTTTAATTAAGAATTTGCGTTTTTTGGTGGCAAATGAGGTTTTATTGTTTTGAATTTTGATTGTATCTTTTGAGTATTTTTGTGGCACCTAGATGACATGGTGCTTCCCCAATGGCTCAGATGGTAAAGAATAAGCCTGCAACGCAGGAGACCCGGGTTTGGTCCCTGGGTCAGGAAGATCCCCTGGAAAGAGGAGTGGCTGTCCACCCCAGTACTCTTGCCTGGAAAATTCCATGGACAGAGGAGCCTGGCAGGTTACGGTCCACAGGGTTACAAAGAGTCAGACAGGACTGAGTGACTAACCTTAGATTGTATAATTCAGTGTGGTTTGATTGATTGAGTATAGTCATTATTCTCTTGGAGGCTCAAAGTCTCCCAAATTTAGCCAACAGGCTAAATTTATGCTGCTTCCCATATCCTTCTGATATCTCTCCATTAGTCTTGTTTTTTTTGCCTTGCCACATAGCTTGCAGGATCTTAGATCCCTGACTAGGGACTGAACTTGTGTCCTCAGCTGTGAAAACTCAGAGCCCTAACCTCTGTACCACCAGGGAATTCCCTGTCCCCATTAGTCTTGGAGATCTTCTTTGCTTTATGAAATTACCAGTAGTCCTAGGCTTTCCTTGTATATTGCCTGCCCCAGACCCGAAATCAGCCATTTCTCCAAGGAACTCTGGTGGAAAACAGTAGTTAGAAACCACTGGGTTCTGAATTCACTTGGAATAAATTTATATTTAAAGAATATCCGTGCAGCTCTCTCTTGGCCGTAAGAGAAAAATCTTGGTTGAAATTTCCTTCCTTGCTTTATCCTACAAGAGACAGAAAATGGTTTCACAACCACAGTATGGCTAGTTCTGATTGTTGTTGTTGTTGTTGAGCTGCTAAGTCATATCTGACTCTTTGTGACCCCAATGGACTGCAGCACGCCAGGCTTCCTTCCCTGTCCTTCACTGTCTCCTGGAGTTTGCTCAAATTTATGTCTATTGAGTCAGTGATGCCATCCAACCATCTCATCCTCTGTCACCCCTTCTCATCCTGCCCTCAATCTTTCCCAGCATCAGGGCCTTTCTCAGTGAGTTGGCTCTTTACATCTGGTGGCCAAAATATTACAGCTTCAGCTTTAGAATCAGTCCTTCCAATGAATGTTCATGGTTGATTTCCTTTAGGATTGACTGGTTTGATCTCCTTGCAGTCCAAGGGACTCTCAAGAGTCTTCTCCAGCACCACAATTCAAAAGCATCAGTTCTTCAGCATTCAGCCTTCTTTATGGTCCAACTCTCACATCTGTACCTGACTACTGGGAAAACCATAGCTTTGACTATATGGACCTTTGTTGGCTAAGTGATATCTCTGCTTTTGAATATGTTGTCTAGGTTTGTCATAGCTTCCCTTCCAAGGAGCAAATGTCTTTTAATTTCATGGCTGCAGTCACCGTATGCAGTGATTTTGGAGCCCAAGAAAATGAAATGTTCCGGCTTCTGCTTTTTCCCCTTCTATTTGCCATGAAGTGATGGGACTGGATTCCATGACCTTCGTTTTTTGAACACTGAGTTTTAAGCCAGGTTTTTCACTCTCCTCTTTCACCTTCATCAAGAGGCTCTTTAGTTCCTCTTCACAGGAGACATAAAATGATTTCACAATCACAATACAACTAGTTCTGCCAACTGCTAACTACTAAATAAAGGTTTCTTTGCACTTTCTTTTTTTGTCCTCAGGGTGCCCCTCACTGAGAAAGCACAGTGGAACCCCTCGGTTTCTGATTTACTTGGAGCTAATCCTTTCCCTCATACTGGGGTTATGGTATCAATTTGTTGTACAGTCAGTTCATGTTTCATTTTGATTCTGTTTTAGGGTTTGCACAAGATGCTTCTTGACATAACTTGGCTTGAAAAGAGGTGCTTCAAAACTGGAGAGGTTCCCACCTCCCTTTTTTTTGGTTTTCTTACTGGAATCTGGGTGGCTCAGCTATTGCTAAAGAGGAGGTGTGAGCTGGGGTAGGGGGAGGGTGGAGTTGAGCATTTGTGAGGTGAGCTTGAGGACCCTGTTCAAAAGGTGTGTGCCCTGCTGCATCACACACAGTGAGCAGATGCCCTGAACCCCTTACCCTTCACAGCTCCTGAGCCTGGGACATGACAGAGGGTGTCTGCCCACATGGGGCTCCCAGGCCAAGAGAGTTGACAGGTGTGAAACTAACCAGGAGTTGGTTGCTAAGGAAGGGGCAGGAATTTCTGCAAAGAGAAGAGCATTTTGTGGTGCGGGGAGCTGCCCAGGGGGGCATGGGATGGGGGTCCAGCCCAGCAAGCATGGGGGCATCAGGAGCATCATGATCTTGGGTCAGGCTGAACAGGTGAACCAGAGAACACAGGGACTTAGAAACCGTGGTAAGTCTTGGAGAAACAAGATAATTTTGTGCTTAGTAGAGACCATCTAGGGCTTCCAGGTGGAGCTAGTGGTAAAGAACCCGCCTGCCAGTGCAGGAGACATAAGAGACGCGGGTCGGATCCCTGGGTCGGGAAGATCCCCTGGAGGAGGGCACGGCAACCCACTCCAGTATTCTTGCCTGGAGAATCCCATGGACAGAGGAGCCTGGCGGGATATAGTCCATAGGGTCGCAAAGAGTGTGCCACAACTGAAACGACTTAGCAGGCAGGCAGAGACCATCTTAGACTGGGTTCAGGGCTGTTAACATGGGGTCCATGCATGTAGGGGGGTGGTCTTTGAGACCCTCCTGAAATCACACTCTAAATGTGTGCCTAACTAGTATGATGTTCTGGAGAGTTATCCGTCACCTGATTTTTCAATGGGAGTTGTCCAAAGCATAAGATTTTATTATTTTTTATTTTAATTTAACTTTTTGGGCCATGCCACACACAGGGATTGTGGGATCTTAGTTCCCTGACCAGGGATGGAATCCCAGACCTCAGCTGTCAAACCATGGAGTCCTAACCACTGGACTGCCAGGGAATTCCCCAAACATAAGAATAAGCAATTGTACAACTGAGGATATTAGATTTCTCAGTGTTGTGATAAGGGTTAGGAGGAGACTGTCCGCTTAAGGACATGGTCTTACTTAGAGAGCATGGTGCCTAGTGAGGGTTGTGGTCCGAGGGCCCTTGGGCAGGGATGGTGAACCATGTTGCCCTGGGGGAGATCCTGGACTTCCAGTGTGCATCGGTGTGTAGGAAGCACCAGGAGGGCTTCCTGGAGGAAGTGATGGATGTCATAGAAATTGGTCATGTGATGAAGGAGGGGCGTCATCCCAGTTGAGGGGTGCCCTCTGCTCCTTCCATCTGAGCTGAGTCCTCTGGATGCCTTCGTTCAAGTGTCACAGCTCTGAGACCACAGGCCAAGAGGGAAGTGGTGTGTGAATCAGGTCCAGTGTAGGGCAGAGGGGACTGTGATGGCCTCAAGTGACCTGGAAAGCCTGCATGCTGCCTAAAACTCACCAGGGGACCAGACACTGCATGCAGCTGGCAGCCTGCTGGGACCCACCTCCTGTGTGTCAGACACAAGCAAGGCATCAGGGGCACCTGCTGGTGTTACCTCTCGCTCCTGCCTCCCAGGTGCTGAAATGGGTGGAGTCAGCCATCCAGGCCTCCAAGGTGCACCTGCTGTCCACAGACCATGAGGAGGGCGGCGAGCACACATGGAAGATCCCCTTCGACCCCAGCCTGAAGGAGGTCACCATCTCCCTGAGTGGCCCAGGGCCTGAGATAGAAGTCCGAGACCCACTGGGTATGTACACCCTGGGGCTGGCCTCCTCCTTGGCCCTGAGACTGAAATAAAAGTCCAGGATGGGACAGAGAGGAGGCCAGGAGATTTTGGACATAAGACTCCAGGAGCACTGAGGGTAAGGGAGATGCTGAGTAGAAGGCAGAGAGGGTGTCTACAGTGGGTGAGGATGCAGGGAGGCCATTAACAGCACAGTGAGGGGAATTAAAATGATGACCATCCCTGGGGGTGCCAGATTCACGTGGCGTCTTCCCTGGGTTCTCTCTTCAGTGGCCTGGAGAGTCGGCAGGGCAAGAATTAGTGGCAAAGTGTAGAGATGGGAAGGAGGGGTGCTCTGGGAGGTGGGGTGACTTGTCAGGGTCATCTAGGCTCCATATGATTTGGACCCAGCTGCCTGGTGCCACAGTGCTCCAAGGATGTCCTGAGTACTCTGGGCCAGCGGGCAGGGGTACAGCCAGCACCTGGGGAGGGATGAAGATGGAGAGCTGGAGGAAGAAGAGGCCTGGGTACCCCCAAGGGCCTCTTGTCAGTTCCTCTAGGAAGCCCGAGGCTGGTGTTGGAAGGCTGTGGGTTCCTGGGGATGGGGAGGGGGGCTCTGTCAACCCCAGAAAAGTGTCGGGGGCTGAGCAGGTCTTGGGGCTTCCACAGGGAGGATCCTGCAGAGGGATGATGGCCTCAACGTGCTCCTCAGCATTCCTGACTCTGCCAAGGTCGTGGCCTTTAAGCCTGAGCATCCCGGGCTGTGGTCCGTCAAGGTAAGAGGACTTGGCTTCCTGGGGTTGGGGAGACCAGCTTCACCAAGCTGAGACATCATCTTCCTCTTGCCTGGGCCCTCGGAAGCCTGGAGCCCTGGGAAGCTGAGGGTTGGAGCGTGGGCAGAGATGGGGCATATCAATAGAAGTAGAGGGGCAAGATCAGAGGAGGAGTATTCTGCTTTGTGCCAGTGAGAGAAGTGGAGTGGTTTCAGGTTAGTGAGGGAACTTCAAAGAAGGACTTGGAGAAACCACTCAGGTGTCCAGAGGTGGGCAACGGGGTTGGCTCGTGGTTCAGGACCCTGTCCTTTGAAGAGTGCACAGAAGAGGCTAGGGTGACCTTGGGCTCAGAGGCACAGGACTGGCAGGGGAGCGGAGTCTGTTCTAACCTGCCAGGGGCTGGGGGCCTGGAACTGGGGGCAGGGCCCCTGGCCAAGCACCCTGGGATGGGGCGGGTTGCTGTCTCAGAAACACATGGCTTTAGCTGATCAGCAAGCAGTTATGGAGCCCCTACTGGGCGCTGGGCTTCCCTGGTGGCTCAGTGGTTGGGAACCTGCCTGCCAAGCAGGAGACTTGTAAGACGCAGGTTCAGTCCCTGGGTGGGGAAGATCCCCTGGAGAAGGAAATGGCCACCCACTCCAGTATTCTTGTCTGGGAAATGCTATGGACAGAGGAGCCCAGTGGGCTACAGAGTACGGGGTTGCAAAAAGTCAAACATGACTGAGGAACTAAACCAACAGCAGCTGGGTGCCAGGCACAGTGCTGGGCGCAACGGGCACTGCTGTTTTTCAGCTTCTGAGCGTCTTTGGGCCGAGAACTCTCATGCCAATGGGGAAGGCAAGGCAGGGGTTGGGGGACGCGTGGGTGTTGGGGGTGGGGAGCGGGAACGACAGGGCTACTTAGAGAGTCCCGCTCAGGCAGTGCCTTGGCTGGACTCTTCCTCTCCCATGGGGGGAGCATCGTGCTGGGTCCCGAGGGAGCAGGTGAGTTACCCACAGGTCTGCAAAGGCGGGAGAATTCCAGCTGCTGACTTCAGGCCGGGTCAGGTCAGCCACCTCCCACCTGGAGCTGGGGGGCTGGGGTCAGACACCCGGGTGATGCGAGCCTGGGCCTATGCTAGGTCTATAGCAGCGGCCGCCATTCGGTCAGGATCACGGGCATCAGCAACATCGACTTCCGAGCTGGCTTCTCCACTCAGCCCTCCCTGGACCTCAACCACACCATCGAGTGGCCCCTGCAAGGTACGGTGCTCCGGGCCCTGGGGCGATACAAGGCCGCCTTCTGCAGGGGTGGGGCTCACCTTTGGGAAGTTGCGGGGGGGTGCAGTTCCAGGGGGCAGCCATGAGCCTGTGACTATGGAGCGGGCTTGCAGGGGTTGGTGCAGCCTCTCTCTCACATCGCGGGGAATGCACCCAGGGCTAGCACCTTCTCTTTGGGTTCCAGCCAGGGTGACCCTGGGACCGTTTACTGTTAAACTTCCTTCCTGTCCCTCAAGGCCTCCATGAGCTCAGGCCGTCCCCCTGGCCCTCCTTTCCCTTTCTCTTTGTCAAGATTTGTCTGTCTAGAGCCCCGCTTCTTCCAGTGAACATCAGGCTATTGTTCAGGGGCTAAGTCTTGTCCAGCTCTTTGCGACCCCATGAACTGCAGCGCATCAGGCTTCGCTGTCCCTTATTATCTCCTGGAGTTTTCTCAAACTCATGTCCATTGAGTCAGTGATGCCATCCACCCGTCTCATCCCCTGTCACCCCCTTCTCCTCCTGTCTTCAATCTTTCCCAGTATCAGGGCTCAGAAATATGGTCTCTTGCCATGGGGCCATTTGGAGGGTTTTGCTGGGACCAGCTGAACAGAGAGATGGGAGGGACTAGGCCAGAGCATATTAAAAAGCAGAGACATCACTTTGCTGACAAAGGTCCATATAGTCAAAAATATGGTTTTCCCAGTTGTCATGTATGGAAGTGAGAGTTGGGCCATAAAAAAGGCTGATCACCAAAGATTTTATTCTCTCAAATTGTGATGCTGGAGAAGACTCTTGAGAGTCCCTTGGATGAAGGAAATCAACCCTGAATATTCATCGGAAGGACTGATGCTGAAGTTCCAATACTTTGCCCACCTAATGTGAAGAACCAACTCATTGGAAAAGACTCTGGTGCTGGGAAAGATTGAGAGCAGGAGGAGGAGGGGGTGACAGAGGATGAGATGGGTGGATGGCATCACTGACTCAATGGACACGAGTTTGAGCAAAATCTGGGAGACAGTGAGGACAGGGAAGCCTGGCATACTGCAGTCCATGGGGTCTCAAAGAGTGGGACTCAGGGACTGAATAAGAACAAGGCCAGGTAAAGACAACTCTGGACCACTGAATAATGACCCCAAAATGGTGTGTGCTGGGTCCTTAGAGCTTTCTTTTGAGTCTGTATATCCTCTAAAGTTTTTCATTCTTGTCAGCCCTTATGGGTTTCCCTGCCAGGACCCATAGTGATATCTTCAAAATGAAAAGTGGGCTGCTTGTTCATTCTGTGTTTGTTTTTGCCAATAGCAGGGAGGTGGGAGGGAGGCAGAGAAACTTAACTTCTATTCTAAAGCCAAGAGAGATGAGAAATCCTAAGTGAAGTGATATGGGGGTGGCGGGGGAGAGTTTGAAAGCAGAGCGGTCCTCAGGGACAGTCCTCAGTGGGAGAGGGTGACGGGGGCCATATGTGACCTTCTTTGGTTTCTGCTTTTGATAAAGATGTGGCTCCATCCAAGACATTTTTTAAAAGCGAGAAAAACAGCAGGGCAATCGCAAATGATAAATAATGATTGGCACTTGACCCCAGGGCACCAGGGAGTGGGGGAGGCTGCAGCGAGCTGAACAGTGAGGGCCTGGCCACAGGAGCAGCTGCTACGTGCCTTTGGCTGGTTGTCGCAACATGGGAAGGAAGCCCAGCACTGACACGCTTGATTTTTCAAAGAATTCTGGACTTCTAGATTTATACATGCCCTTTCTAGACTGTTTGACTTTTTTTTCAAAAGACGGAAGGCATTTCATGGATCACGTCTACCACATCCTCTGGTTCTCAATTTATGATCAGAGAGAGAGAGAGGAAAAAAAAAAAAAAGAATAGCTATCTGAAAAGGGAGAGACCTAACAGTTTCCAAATCAACTTAGACGATTATGAAACCCAAGTCCAATTCTGGCTTTCCTGAGATAGTGTGGAAAGTACATTTCCAAAGAGATGGGAAGGGAAACCACAGGAAAGCCCACCAGCAGTCAGCATTCCCAAACTGGGGGGTGCATGTCACCTCGGCCTGTCCCAGAGCCTGTCGGCTGACAGCCAACACCAGAGTTAAGGAGCGGATGGGAGGGTGCCCTTTCTCAGTTCTGCTCCGTGAGCACCCCAGTCTGCAGAGCAGAGGTGACGCAATCATGGGAAGCCATGGGTTGGAGGAGAGTGGTGTTTCAGGACCACGGACAGTAGCAACCCCCCTTCTCTCCTTGTCCCACCCAGCATTCCTTGGACCGGGGAAGAGAAGGTGAGGGAATGGGTGAAGGCGGACAAAGCAGGCCGGGTCCCTAACCATGGCCCTGGGGTGGGGCCCCTGCTTGGCGAGCCTCGTGGAGCCCAGCACAGACGCCAGCACCTCCTTCCCCACCCTTTCCTCTGCAGGCGTGCCCATCTCCCTGGTGATCAACTCCACGGGCCTGCGGGTACCCGGCCGCCTGGACTCAGTGGAGCTCTCACACAGCTCAGGGCGGTCCCTCCTGACTTTGCCCACGCAGCCCCTCTCCAATGGATCAACCCACCAGCTGTGGGGTGGGCCGCCCTTCCACAGCCCCCAGGAGCGTTTCTACCTCAAGGTGAAGGGCAAGGATCATGAGGGAAACCCTCTCCTCCGTGTCTCTGGAGTTTCCTACCGTGGGGTGACTCCAGGTGAGTAATTGACTCCTACCGCCCCCAGCTCCCTGGCTCCCTTGGAGACTCATTTCCCCCTGAAAGGCTTTCCTGATTCAATTAGATTAGGAAATGTTTATTCATTAAACTGCAGGCTCTGCAATACATTATGCCGAATACTGAGATGCTTCAGATGCAGTTTTCAGCTCTAGGGTTTACTGCAAAGTCATCTGTGTATCCATAAGTCCACCCATGCATCTATCCATCCATCCACCCACCTGTGCATTCAACATTCATTTTGTATCCATCATGGTTCTAGAAACTGTAGACACAACAGTGGACAGGTTACTGAATATAAGTATGCCTTTGCATAACCATAATTACTATCATTGTCATAACGATGGTAACACTAACCTAATCACCATTTTGAGCACGTCTCATGGGACAATCCTGGGCCAAGCACTTGCCATGCATTTGTTCATTAAATGCTCATACCAATTCTTACCGCCCCCGCCCCCTACCCGCTCGCCGGTCTAAAGGGTTTCTTTTTATAATCTCTTGCATGCTCCTTGAAAAATCTGTCTTTTCAAACGTTTTATTTTGAAATGATCTTGAAGAAGTAAAGTGTGAAGTATTAGTCAGTCAGTTGTATCCAGCTCTTTGCTACCCCATGGACCGTAGCCCATCAGGCTCCTCTGTCCATGGAATTCTCCAGTCAAGAATACCAGAGTGAGTTCCCATTCTCTTCTCCAGGGGTTCTTTCCAGCCTAGGGATTGAACCTTTGTCTCCTGCATTGCAGGCAGATTCTTGACTGTCTGAGCCACCAGGGAAGCCCAAGGTTACCATAATAGTAATAAATTTCTTCATTTACCTTCTCCTGTATTAACATCTTTTTTTTTTCATTTTTAAAAATTGAAGTTTAATTGCTTCACAACTCAGTGTTAGTTTCTGCTATACAACAATAGGAATCAGCTATATGTATACATGTGTCCCCTCCCTCTTGATCCTCCTTCCCACCCCCACCCA
>SJYQ01003216.1:112130-140781 GCA_006410935.1 Redunca redunca
CCCCCCGCCCAGGTCATCAAAGAGCACTGAGCTGACCTCCCTGTGTTCTTACACCCAGTTCTGAGATGTGTCTCCATTGTATTGCTGGGAAACTGAGACCACTGACTTCACAGGGCTGCTGGGAGGGTTGCATAAGCTAATGTACATAACAGGATGGCTCAGATGCTCAGAGGCTGTACCCAGTGTGCAGGAACCATGAGCCACGCCCCTCCACGTGGCTGCTGGCACTGTGATGTCGCTGTAGGCACAAGTCACCTTGTGCCCCCACCTTTGGTCATGTTGTGCTGTTTCCCACGTGTGTGGCTTTTGCGAGTTTCCCGTGTGTCCCAGAGGTCTCGGCATCCAGGCTGGAGGCTCCCAGAGGGCAGGGCGGCATCTTTGGCTTTCCAGATCTGCCTCTGGTCCTGGGGAGTGGGGTCTGAGTTCACTGGGTACCAACCTCCTTACTGGGCTCGCTTCCCTCCTCCTGCCCACTTCCTGCTCCGCTGGTAGTGACCCAGGAGGAGCTCAGAGGTGGATGACACTGACATCCACATCAATGGTGCTCAGGCTTTCAGACTCCCCTGGCCACTCACTTAGGGATGCAGAGAGGGTGCTGAGATGCCCATGGTGAGGTGGGGGACTTTGAGGACCTGAATGGGGCAGGGCATCGCAGGGCTAGGGGCTGGGGACCCCTTCCTTCAGGCTCCTGGCCCCCACTCCCTGGCTGTGGTCCCTGGGGCTCCTCCTGCCTTGGCTTTTGCAGCTTTCAGGAGGCATTTTCAGGCAGGAATCTCAGCAGGGGGACTAAAGCAGCCTCTATCTCTCTCTCTTTTCTCAGATGGCTCCCGGAGCTGGGGAGTTAAGTTCTGGCTTTTTGTCTCCATGTCAGCTCTAGATCAAAGGATGGGGGCGGAGTGGGGGAAGGGTGTGGTTTGGCAGGGGGTGGGTGGTTTGCTGGCCCCCACCACCACCTTCCAGGTCTGGAAGGCTGGGAGTTTGATTGGGAGCAAGACACTGGGTTTGGAGACATGTGGGGTGGTGGGGCCCAGGGGTCCCTGGGCTTCTTTCAGCTCAAGGACGAGGGAGCCAGAGGCTTCCAGTGTGTGGGGGTGAGCCGTGGCTGCCGCGCGCACAGCTGAGGACGTGGCTGGATGGTCCGACACCCCTCTCCCCTGGGACGTGGCAGGGAGCCCGTAACATGATGTCACCACCGCCCTCCCACCCCTGGCGCTGTGCTCGGAGGAGGTCTGGCCCATTGTCTCACCCTCGGAGCATCTCTGGGGTGGATGAGGGAGAGGGCAGCACAAGGGTTCCCCACAAGCCTGCGATTGCCCAGCGAGGCACAGACAGCCCAAGACTGACCCTGCGGGTCAGTTCTCAGACGTTTCCCCTGAAGCGACTCCAAGAGCCAAGGAAAGACTATGTGTCACCCCAAGGCCAAGGTCAGGCAGGAGGAGGCAGTGGCGTCTCTGATGGGGGTCCCCAGAGGCTCATCCGAAGCTGTGAGATTGCATGGAAATCTCTTATTTTATCTCTAAAATGCGTGTGAACTCTGTATTCACAGCCATGCTCCAACTAGGCTGATTTTTAAATAATAATAATAAAAAAAGGCTTCCTGCCCACAGATTGTGAGTAAAACTGACCCTGAAGGAGGGGCGAGTGATGCACAGCCCTCCCCAGGCCCCTGGAGAATCCCATCTGGGGAGCATTTCATCAGATTTGAGGGCTGGTTTGACCCCTCTGTCTCCCACACAATGGACACAATGGGTAAACCCCCACGAGTCTTCATGGAAGGAGCTGGCCCTGCCCCTGCCTGTGCCAAGGGCTTCCCACTCACCACCTCTCACCAGCAGCTCACCATACCTCGATGAGGTCACTAATGCCATTAACCCATTTTACAGAGGTGAAAACTGAGGCTTAGGGAGGTAATGCCCCCTGTTCTCGGTGGCCACCGGAGGGTGAAGCCAGAGATTGAAGCCCTGACTTCTGGCCCCTGAGTTATCCTTGCGGGTCTCTGCGTTGCTAGATGTGTCGAGGGCAGGCTGACGGGGGGAGGGCAGGGAGGAATCCTGAGTGCTGGTCCTTGCCCATAGGTGCCCCCCTGGTCAGCATGCCCCCCAGGATCCATGGCTACCTACACCAGCCCCTGCAGATCTCCTGCTCTGTGCACAGCGCCCTCCCCTTCCGGCTGCAGCTGCGGCGGGATGGAGCCAGGCTGGGGGAGGAGAGGCGCTTTCGGTGAGTGGCTCAGGGCTGCCCACTGTCCCCAGTCCCAGGGGTCCTGGGGACTTGATGCCCTGGAGGGGCCTAAGGAGTGGTGGCTGGCACACCTGGGACCTTGGTCGTCAGCTTGGCCAGGGCTGGGGGAGAGTGGGTCCCTGAGGCTCCTACCACTGCTGGGCCCTCACTCCTTGGAGGAGCCATAGGCCTTCCTCAGATTCTGAAAACTCAACCCGTGAAGGCCTGGTTCTGTGTTGGTCAGTGCAGGAAGGACCCCCTGAGACCCTCCCTCCTATGGTTGGAAGCCCAGGGCTCAGAGAGGGGAAGGGCCTTTCTCAGAGTCACACAGGATATTGTTGGGATTTGCACGTCCTTAGCTGCCTGTCTCTTCTTACCCAGCCTCTGAGAGGCTTGGGGGCCTCTTTCTGGGCAAGATTCAGGGGGCCAAGCCCCCATCCGGAAGCCTGGATGAGGCCGGGGGACCCTGATGAGGGCAGTGCAGTTGTGCGTTGCCAGCTGTCCTGTGTTTGCAGGGAGTCAGGGAACAGCAGCTGGGAGATTCCACGGGCCGCCAAGGCCGAAGAAGGCACGTATGAGTGCACGGCAGTCAGCCGGGCTGGGACCGGACGAGCAAGGACTCAGGTCGTCGTCACAGGTCTGTCCCCTTGCACCTGTCCTGACTCCCCTGTAGGATTCCCTCCCAGGCTCTCTCCACCTGTGAGTGAGTGTGCCAGCCAGCTGCTAAGGACCGTCCATCATCCGGAGCCCGACGCCCACACTGCACCTGCGTGCTGGCCTCCGGTTTGGACTGTCTGCCCCACGAATGGCTTGTGGTTGCAGGAAGGTTGAGAACACCTGCTTGGGCTCTGCCTCCCAGTCCCCAGCCTCAATCCCACCCTTGACTTCTTGGTCAGCCCCCAGGCCCTTACATGGGCCACCGTCCACCTTGTCCCCAACCCTTAATGCCTTGAGGTCCTGCCACCATAGCAGCATTGAACTCAGGAAGGTTGGAAAAGCCACAGATCCTCTTACAATGAAATTGGCTTTGTTTTTAAAATAATGAACCTAAGCTGCCTTGATGGGCTTTCCTAGTGGCTCAGTGGTAAAGAATCCGCCTGCCAATGCAGGAGACATGGGTTCAGTCCCTGGGTTGGGAAGATCCCCTGGAGGAGGAAATGGCAACCCACTCCAGTATTCTTGCCTGGAAAAATCCCATGGACAGAGGAGCCTGGCGGGCTACAGTTCATGAGGTCACAAAAAAGCCGGACACAATTTAGTGACATGGTCTCTGAGCGGTCACTTCTTAATGGTTTTTTCTTACTGAGGGTGTGAGTTTCTAAGCTCTTTCTTCTTTGGGGGCAGTGGCCTTACTTAGTCCACATTTGGCGGCTGTTTTACAGAGAATAGCTCTGTACTTTTTAGTCTTTTCCAGTTGAGGGTGATTTCCAAGACTTTATCTATCAGTGTGGAATTATTGGGGCTTCCCAGGTGGTTCAGTGGTAAAGAATCTGTCTGCCAATGCAGGATAAACTGGTTCAATCCCTGGGTCGGGAAGATCCCCTGGAGAAGAAAATGGCAACCCATTCCAGTATTCTTGCCTGGGAAATCCCATGGACAGAGGAGCCTGGTGGGCTACAGTCCATGAGGTCACAAAAAAGCCGGACACAATTTAGTGACTGAGCATGTACACTCGTGGAATTATTGCCTCAAAGGGTGTGAAGTGTGGGTTGTTTGTTTATTTTAGTCATTACATCGTGTCTGACTCTGAAACCCCATGGATTGGAGCCTGCCAGGCTCCTCTGTGCATGGGATTTTCCAGGCAAGAATACTGGAGTGGGTTGCCATTTCCTTCTCTAGGGGATCTTCCCAACCCAGGGATGGAACCTGCGTCTTCTGTGCTGGCAGGCAGATTCTTTACCACTGAGCCACTGGGAAAGCCCCGAAGAATGGGCTAACTCTTGCTAAATTTTGCCGTTGGCTGTTGTATGGAAATCAGGCGCGCAGGCATGCACACACACACACACACACAAACACAGCCCCCAGGCGGGTGTGAGATGGCCGTGTGGTGGCATCGTCCAAGCATGGTGAGCAGATGCTGGTGAGCTGCTCTGCTTGGGGAGACAGTGGACTCTGGGGTCTGGACACCACCAGGGTCTGCAGGATGTCTCCCTCCCCATGCCAACCCCTCAGTGCCTCCTGCGCTCCTGTTCCTGCAGACCCCCCGCCGCAGCTGGTCCCTGTCCCCAATGTGACCGTGTCTCCCGGAGAGACCGCCATCCTGTCCTGCCTGGTCCTGAGTGAAGCCCCCTACAACCTGACCTGGGTCCGGGACTGGCGAGTCCTGTCGGCCTCGACGGGCAGAGTCACCCAGCTGGCCGACTTATCCCTGGAGATCAGGAACACCACCCCCAGCGACGGCGGGCGGTACCAGTGCATGGCCAGCAACTCCAACGGAGTCACGAGGGCGTCCATCTGGCTCCTGGTTCGAGGTGAGGCTGCTCGCTACTTGGCATTTCTCCAGGAGCCCATCCGGCCATCCCTCTGCTCGGACATCAGCTCTGGCAGGCAGCATCAGCCCTTGTAGAGTTTTCTCAGCCTTCGGAGTAAGAAGATTCTGTAGCCTCCCAGCCTAAGTGTAGTGGTCCAGCACTGTTGGGAAGTTCATCCTCATATCTAGCCTCAATTTCTACTGCTGTTGGCCAAGCCAGTTTCACTGTGTCCTGTCCTCTTTCCGGGTCATTGAGCATGTCCATTGTCCAGCCCTCTCGATATGCAGGACAGAGATGGGACACCGGAAACTTCTGGAAGCCCAGAGATCAGATGTGCTCAGCAGGGTTTGGGTAGCACCGACCAGCTGGGGGTGGAGAAGGCAGTGAGAGGAAACATGTCCAGAGGGTTAGTGCCTGGATTGGGTACTCACCTGGGATTTAGGTCCACAGGATTTAGATGGATCCTGCTTCTCTAGGGAACTATCTCCCGCAAGTGTAACAGTGAGTGTGTTGGAACAAATTTCACCCTTGTGCCAGTGACTCTGGATTGACTGCTTGGAGTGTGTTGAGAAAGATTCTGAGGCCATATCGAGGCTGCTGGTATAGGAGGGGCTCAGCTCAGAGCAGAAATTCAGGGAGCTCAAGGCTCCCACCAGGGGCTACTGGGAAGTCAGGTCCCCGTGTGGCCTAGGGATGTAACTGGGGGCTGCTTGGTCAACCCCAGTTCCCCGAGAAGCTGCTCTCAAGGATGCAGGTCCCTCAGGGCCCTTCTTTCCTGTGTCTCCGCTGTCTGTGGCTGCCGGGAGGAGCAGGGGGCCCAGGGCTGGGTACCTGGGACAACACGGCTGCTCTGACAAGCTCCTCCCCACCTGTCCACTCTGAACTCCAGAGGCCCCGCAGGTCAGCATACACACCAGGTCACAGCGCTTCTCCCAGGGCATGGAGGTGAGGGTCCACTGCTCGGCCTCCGGATACCCTGCACCCCACATCTCCTGGAGCCGCGATGGTCGCGCCCTGCAAGAGGACAGCAGGTGAGGGCCTCGGGGACCTCTCTGGGCCTCAGTCTTCTTAACTGTAGCAAATGGGGGAGTGGCATCTGCCCCACCTTCTTCCTGATGATTTGAGACCAGGAGCAAGATCACTGGGGAAACAGCGATGCCTCATGTGGGCTCTGGAGTCAGGCGTCTCAGCCACAGAATCCGGCAGACCTGTGCTTGCGTTCTGCCTCTGCCATTCAGGCTGTGTGCCCCTGGGCAGGTCACCTTACCTTTCTGAGCCCGATGAATGAAAAAGGAACATAAAAAGTGATGAACCCACAGCCTGGCACAGAGCAAGCAGTCAGTGTAAAATGGTGTCACTGGTAATGTCGTTAATTAATCTGCTTTTAATAATGACTGGGGCAACCCCATGCGACCCAACCTAACTGGCCCCTTCCTGTTGAACACGTTTTGTGGCATGACTCCAGAGTCCGTGTGGATGCCCAGGGAACCCTGATCATTCAGGGGGTGGCCCCAGAGGATGCTGGGAGTTACAGCTGCCAGGCTGCTAATGAGATTGGCAGAGATGAAGAGACGGTCACCCTCTACTATACAGGTATGTGGGTCAAGAGCATCTGCAGAAGCGGGTCCCTAGTCCTGCCTCCCGCCACCCCTCCCTTTCTCCCTCTCGTCCACAGATACTTAAGAGTAGCTACTGTGTGGCAGACACTGGGATACAATAGTGAACACAGGGCCCCCGTCCAGGTAGAGGTTATATTCTAATGGGGAAGCAAAATGCAAGCAGATAAATAAGGTACTTTCATATGGTGAAGGTATGGGACGAGCACAGAGCAGGGTGGTGTGATGGAGCGACGTGTAGCTGGGCAGAGAAGGAAATGTACACACAGGATCAAACCCTTGCCCCAGATGGGAATGGGAACAGCATTTCAGGGAGAGAGACAGGGTGGGGCAAAAGCCTTGAGGTAGGGGTCCCCAAGGGGCTGCAAGGAGCAGGAGGCTGGCTGGAGTCAGGGGCCAGGGAGCCGCAGCCAGCCCCTGTGGTGCATTTTAGAACCTTGTAAGATTTCACCTTTTACGCCAGGTTCAAAGAGGACAAAAAAAAAAAAAAGAGTGTATGTATATCTGACTCACTTTGCCGCAAGCAGAAACTACCATAATGCTGTAAATCAACTATACTTCAACAAAAATTATCTTTAAAAATTATATATAAGAAAAAGGAAATATACATTAAAGTGTTTAGAGGTAAAGGGATATCATATTTGGAACTTATTCTCAGCCATTTAGGAAAAAAAAGAATACAGAGAGAATTCCATCATGATAAAAGGAAACGAATATGGCAAAAATGTTAACATCTGGTGGTATGGGTGAAAGGTACATGAAAAACCTCTATATTATTCTTGCAACTTCCCTTTGTGAAATTACTTCAAAATAAAAAGTTAAAAAAAAAAGGACAAGAAGGGAGTTTAGTCCCGGGAGTGACTGGCTTTTTTAAACCCGCTGAAGCTGGGTCTTTCTGGGGGTGGCTGTCCCGGTTGGTGGCAGGTGGGGAGGAGGCAGGTGCTCAGCCCCGCCCTGGCCCCTCTGCCCCTCCCCCAGCTGGGGAAACCGGTGCTGTTGCTCTAGGAGTCTATGGGTTGGTCCCCAATTCCCCATCTGCTCCCCACACAGACCCACCATCCGTGTCGGCTGTAAACGGCGTGGTGCTGGCTGCTGAAGGGGAGGAGGCGGTGCTGGCGTGCGAGGCGACCGGGGTTCCCCCGCCCCGGGTCATCTGGTATCGAGGTACACGGATTGGGTGGGGAGAAGGGCCTGCAGAAGGGGTCTGCGGGGGGCCCTGGAGGATCAGCTTTCCAGGACGGTCATGGGGGGCACTCGGAATAGGGTGTCTGGGGAGAACGGACTGTTTCAAGCAGCCCCCGTCACCCCTAGCCCAGTGTCCACATATAACTGATGCAGACTGGCTCTGTGATCAGGAGCAGGATTTAGAATAGACCCAGGCTTGAATTCTGGCCCCCTGTGTGGCCTTGGACAAGTGGCTTGACATCTGCGAGCCTGCTTCCTTAGCTGGGAAATCAAAGACAGCTTGTTTTTCCCTAACGTTCCTCTTGTTTATTTGGCTGCGTCGGGTCTTAGTTGCTACACGTAGGCTCTTTAGTTGTGGCGGGTGGGATCCAGCTCCCTGACCACGGACTGAACCTGAGCCCCCTGCCCTGGGAGCTCAAGGTCCCGGCCACAGGACCACCAGTCTCCGAGACAGGTTGGTTGTGTGAGGATTGAATGAGTCCGTGTGTGCAAATTGCTTAGAACAAGCCTGGCCCATGGTCTGGGTTCAGTGTCCTTCCTGGTGGTGATGAAGATGCTGTGGTTATCAGAGACCTGGCAGTCGTGCTGAGCGTTCTGTTGTGAGGCTTTTCTGAATTAGCGAGTGTAGAGGGTTTTCTGTGTGTTGGACCTGGAGCTGGAGTTTGATTGACAGGAGCCGCTCTTGCCCCCACATCAGTGGACCAGGGTCCCAGGGCTCCTGCCTTGGACTTTCCAGGGCAGAACCCCAGGCTCCTTCTCAAGCACAGCCCCCTCCCACCCAGACGCACCCCAGCCTTGGCAGCGCCTGTCTGTGATCTCAGCAGAGCCTCCCCTCGACACTGACAGGCAGTGTTAGCTCAGAGTTTGAGCATTTTGTCCGTGGTCACCAGCTAGTGGCGGCAGGGGCCTCGGGACTCCTTCCTCAGGGTGTGGTCACTGCCTGTTGTAGCTGGGAGCTCTACCTGCCCAGCCCAGGAGCCACCTTTTTAAAGGGGGATCTCCCAGCGGAATGGCTTCCCAGGTAGCACTAGTGGTCAAGAATCTGCCTGCCAATGCAGGACACGCCAGAGATGCCGGTTCAAGACCTGGGTCAGGAAAATCCTCTCTGGATAAGGCAGTGGCCACCCAGTGCAGTATTCTTGCCTGGAAAACCCCATGGACGGAGGAGACTGGCGGGCTCCAGCCCATGGGGTTGCAAAGAGTCGAACATGACCGAGCACAGCACACCCACCACCCCTTGGAATGTTATTCAGCCTTAAGAAGGCATGACATTCAAGTTACACGACAGTGTGAGTGCAGTTACCATTGAACTGTATGCTTGAAAATGATCAAGGTAATAAATTTTATGACTTTCTTTTTTTTGCCACAATTAAATTTTTTAACTTGATTCCCATGACAAAGAAAAAAAATTTTGAAAAAAAAAAATTAGGCCCATAGCAGCTATTGTGTAGAAATTTCCCCCTACTTTTAATTGGCCAAATGAAGAAAAAAATCTTTTATCTGTGACATTTTCAGAGACATTTGCTCTAATGTGGGGTAATTAAGTAGTAAAAACTTAAAAGATAAAACATTTTCTTAATTTGGAAAAAAGGAATGCAGTTTTGAGACAACATAGATGAACCTCGAAAACGTGATGCTAAGTGAAATACGCCAGACACAGAAGGACGAATATTATATGATTCCACTTAACTGAGTGGGATCTCCTCTAAGAAATGCCTGGTATGTGCAAATTTAGAGACAGAGAGGAGAAAGATGGATGCCAGGGGCTTGGGAAGGGGAATGGGGAGTTAGTGTTTAATGAGTTGGGCTTCCATTTGAGAAGATGAAAAAATTTTGTGGATGGATCATGGGGATGTACCTGATCCCACTGAACTGGACACTCAGTGCTTAAAGCTGTAAAACTGTGTGTTATGTATAGGTTAGGTTAGGTTAAGTCGCTCAGTCGTGTCTGACTCTTTGCGACCCCGTGGACTGTAACCTACTAGGGCTTCTCCGTCCATGGGATTCTCCAGGCAAGAATACTGGAGTGGATTGCCGTTTCCTTCTCCAGGGGATCTTCCAGACCCAGGGATCGAACCCAGGTCTCCCACATTGGAGGCAGATGCTTTAACCTCTGAGCCACCAGGGAAGCCCTGTGTTATGTATATTTACCACAATTTTAAAAACAAACAAAAAAAATTAAATTAAGTTGTAAAAAAGGTTCAAAATCAGGGTGATCCCTCAAGCCTTAGGAACCTGGAGGGGTGGGAGTCAGGGAGCAGTAAGAGAAATGAGAATGAAGCATCAGAGAGGCAGAACTGGGGGGGATGGTGGGGGGCTTCTCCTAGAGCTGACCCAAGCCTCAGTCTGCCCCTGAGCAGAGGGTAGGGACCCAGGAGGGAGACCCAAGTGAGGCCTTCTTGGGTAATGAACCTGTCACATGCAAGAGGGCAGGCTGAGACTCACTCTTGGCCAACAGAGGGACTCAGGGAACTGGACTCAGGGGTGCTGACTTAAAAGAAAAAATTTTAAATTGTGGTAAATTGTGCATAACATATCCATTACCGTCTTAACCGTTTTTAGGTATATTCTCATTGCTGTACAACCATCACCACCACCCATCTCCAGAACTCTTTTCATTTAGCAAAACTGAAAATCTGCACCCATTAAACAATAAGGGTCCTGATTGCAGGGTGAGGGGGTCTTTACCTCACCCACACCCCTCAGAGGTCCCAGCCTTGTGGAGCTGCAGGAACCCAGGGTCAGGAAGGCAGCGTGATCCCCAGGCCTCCTGTGGCAACCACGGGTACCTGCCTGATGTTTGCTCATCTTTGGTCCAGGGGATCTTGAAATGATTGTGGCCTCTGAGGACTCCATTTCTGGGATGCTGCGGATCCCGGTGGTTCGTGAGAGGGATGCTGGCGTCTATACCTGCCGAGCTGTCAATGAGTTGGGCGACGCCTCTGCAGAAATCCGGCTGGAGGTTGGACGTGAGTGTACACCTTGTCCCCGCCTGTGCCCTGCCACCTGCCCTACTTCTGAGCAGGGAATGCTCAGGTAGCAGAGAATGCTACCCTGTAGCCTGCCAGTGGGGAATTCGCATCATTTGGATCCAGGGCACGTGGGACAGGGATTTTAGAGGGAGATGGTGTACGGGCTCCCACTTGCTGTGTAACAAATAGCCCTGGAACTCTGTGGCTTAGAATCGTGAGCATCTGTTGATGCACAGTCCTGGAGGGTTAGGATTCTGGTTCTGACTCAGGGTCTCTCACGGGAAGGCACTTATTACACTGGTCGGGGATGTGGTCATCTGAAGGCTTGGCTGGGGCTGGAGGATCCACCCTAAGTTCATGTATGAGGCTTTTGTCAGGAAGCCTCTGGTCCTTACCCTTATGGTCTTCCCTGGAAGCTTTCTCGTGACATGGGTTTTCCTAGAGAAAGTGAGTTGAGAGGGATAGAGAGAGAGAATCTAAGATGAAGAAGTTTAGTTTAGTCGCTCAGTTGTGTCTGACTCTTTGTGACCCCATGGACTGTAGCCTATCAGGCTCCTACATCCATGGGATTTTCCAGGCAAGGGTACTGGAGTAGGTTGCCATTCCCTTCTCCAGGGGATCTTCCCAACCTAGGGATCGAACCCAGGTCTCCCACATTGTAGGCAGACTCTTTACCATCTGAGCCACCAGGGAAGTAAGTCTTTATAGCCAGTCACAGTCTTGGAAGTGACATACTATCATATATCCTATAGGTCACATGGACCAACCCTGGTATTGGTAGGTGGGAGAGACCCCTTAAATGTGAGAGTCCCAGGAAGCAGGGGACATTGCCCACCATGGAAATAGCTTGGCTCCAGCTTGGGCATTGTCATCCCTGAGACCCCAGTTCCACTTTTGTGTCCATCACTGACCATCTATATGCTTTGGTCAAGTCATTGACCCTCAGTTTCCCCATCTGTAAAATGGAGCCAAGGGCTTCCCTGGTGGCTCGGTCATAAAGACTCTGCTCGCAATACAGGAGAAGTAGGTTCAATCCCTGGGTCGGGAAGATCACCTGGAGAAGGAAATGATAACCCACTCCAGTATTCTTGCCTGGGAAATCCCGTGGACAGAGGAGCCTGGCGGGCCATAGTCCCTGGGGTCACAAAAGAGTCAGATACGACTTGGCTACTACACTACATCCTTTGTTGAGTGTCTGTGAGGGTTCAATGAAATCAGACACATAACGTTTAGCACTGGGTTTGGCCCATCATGGGTGTTTAATAAATGGAGAAGTGATTACTCCCCTTTTACAGATGGGGAGTCTGGATTCTTCTGTTTCTGGAACATGGCCTTGGCTGTGATTGCCTTGAGGTCTTGGTTCCAGGCCTGGATCCAGGGCACTGGGAACTGCTCGGAAGTTGTGGGCACAACTCCTTGGCGTGCCGAGCCAGAGCAGATGGGGCTCTGAGGGTCAGCTGTGGCCATGATGGGAAAGACAGGTGCTGAGAGTTCGGGGGAAGTGCGGAGAATGGGGAATGGGCTTGAATGGGCCGGGTGGGATGGCCAGGGGGCTCCCCAGGGAGGCTTGATCAGGAGGGTCCGGCCCTGGGGGAGATGGTGCCATCAGGCTTGGGGATCCTCCCACGCTTGAGGGTGCCTTTAGTGTTCATTCATCTGTTCCACCATTGCCATCCTCCAGCACGTGGTCACCAGGTGGCCAGGCCCTGTGCCCCAGACCCTGGGCTGGGAATACAACCGCATCAGCCCTTTTATTGTCCTTGGTGCCAAGAAGAGAGACAGTAAACAGACAATTAGAATGCTCAGTGTACTGAGTAATTAGAAGTGGCATCTGTGGGGCCTGTGCCCAGAGAAGGGGGCTAAGCAAGCACCAGAGGCCGGGAAGGCTTCTTGGAGAAGATGATGTCTAAGCTGAACCCAGAAACAGGTGACAAGCTGCAAAAAAAGATCTGTACAAAAAAGATCTTCATGACCCAGATAATCACGATGGTGTGATCACTCACCTAGGGCCAGACATCCTGGACTGTGAAGTCAAGTGCTTTAGAAAGCATCACTACGAACAAAGCTAGTGGAGGTGATAGAATTCCAGTTGAGCTATTTCAAATCCTAAAAGATGATGCTGTGAAAGTGCTGCACTCAATATGCCAGCAAATTTGGAAAACTCAGCAGTGGCCACAGGACTGGAAAAGGTCAGTTTTCATTCCAGTCCCAAAGAAAGGCAATGCCAAAGAATGCTCAAACTACTGCACAATTGCACTCATCTCACACGCTAGTAAAGTAATGCTCAAAATTCTCCAAGCCAGGCTTCAGCAATACATGAACCGTGAACTTGCAAATGTTCAAGCTGGTTTTAGAAAAGGCGGAGGAACCAGAGATCAAATTGCCAACATCCGCTAGATCATCGGAAAAGCAAGAGAGTTCCAGAAACACATCTATTTCTGCTCTATTGACTATGCCAAAGCCTTTGACTGTGTGGATCACAATAAACTGTGGAAAATTCTGAAAGAGATGGGAATCCCAGACCACCTGACCTGCCTCTTGAGAAACCTATATGCAGGTCAGGAAGCAACAGTTAGAACTGGACATGGAACAACAGACTGGTTCCAAATAGGAAAAGGAGTACGTCAAGGCTGTATATTGTCACTCTGCTTATTTAACTTATAAGCAGAGTACATCATGAGAAACGCTGGGCTGGAAGAAGCACAAGCTGGAATCAAGATTGCCAGGAGAAATATCAGTAACCTCAGATATGCAGATGACACCACCCTTATGGCAGAAAATGAAGAAGAACTAAAGAGCCTCTTGATGAATGTGAAAGAGGAGAGTGAAAAAGTTAGCTTAAAGCTGAATATTCAGAAAACTAAGATCGTGACATCTGGTCCCATCACTTCATGGCAAATAGATGGGGAAACAGTGGAAACAGTGGCTGACTTTATTTTGGGGTCGGGGGGGGGCTCCGAAATCACTGCAGATAGTGACTGCAGCCATGAAATTAAGACACTTGCTCCTTGGAAGGAAAGTTATGACCAATCTAGACAGCACATTAAAAAGCAGAGACATTACTTTGCCAACAAAGGTCCGTCTAGTCAAGGCTATGGTTTTTCCAGTAGTCACATATGGATGTGAGAGTTGGACTATAAAGAAAGCTGAGTGCTGAAGAATTGATGCTTTTGAACTGTGGTGTTAGAGAAGACTCTTGAGAGTCCTTTGGACTACAAGGAGATCCAACCAGTCCATCCTAAAGGAGATGAGTCCTAGGTGTTCATTGGAAGGACTGATGCTGAAGCTGAAACTCCAATACTCTGGCCACTTGATGCGAAGAGCTGACTCATTGGAAAAGCCCCTGATGCTGGGAAAGATTGAAGGCAGGCAGAGAAGGGGATGACAGAGGATGAGATGGTTGGATGGCATTACCGACTCAATGGACATGAATTTGGGTAAACTCCGGGAGTTGGTGATGGACAGGGAGGCCTGGCGTGCTGTGGTTCATGGGGTCGCAAAGAGCTGGACACGACTGAGAGACTGAACTGAGCTGACAAGCTGTGGGGACAGTGTTCCAGGCAAAGAGAACAGCATGTGCGGCTCCCCCGGCAAAAGAAGCCAGGCAGAGAGCGAGGCGCAAGGCGGGGAGGGGCGAGGCTGAGGCGGCCGGCTGCCCAGCCGTGGGTCACTCCCGGCCTTCGGCTAGGGAGCCCAGTGGCGTCTGGGCTTGGTCCTGAGGAGGTCGTGAGAGGTTTCTAAGGAGAAGGGTGTGCTCAGACTTTCCCTGTCTGTGTGGCTGGGCTCTTGGGTGGGGTGCAGTGGGTGTGGAAAGCCATAGGGCCTGATGATAGAAATATAATAAGTCTTCCGTGAAATCTGCCCTGTAGCAAGGCCAGCTCTAAGCACATTTCATGTACTAACCTGTCATCCTCGTATCAGCCCTTCGCAATGGGTTCCACTTTATCCTTTCACAGGTGGGGAATGAGGCACAGAGAGGGTAAGTGACTGGTCCAGGATCACACGGCTGGGGAGTGGCAGAACCTGAACCCAGGGTCAGGGCTTTTTAGTTCTGGACTTGGTCCTGGTGCTCCCAGCAGGGTGAGCTTGGACGTTGCTTCTCCACTCTGACCCTCGGGCTGCTCACCTACAAAATGTTTGTGGCTGTTGTGTGAGTAAAAGATAGGAAAGGTCTTGGACAAGGAGGGCTCTGATAGCTGTCACTGTCACTGTGATTAGTCGGTGGGTGCTGGGCAGGCAGAGAAGGCGCTCCAGGGATGGCTGCCCTGGGCGTTGTTACAGCGGTCCTCCTTTGTTCCGTGTCTGATTCCTTTTCAGCAAAGCCTTATTTCTTTGGGGCCCAGGCCAACCCGCCTGCCTGGTCCTGTTCCTTCACCTGGCAGCAGTCGGTCTGGAGGCCACTTCCCCAAGTCAGAGGGGCGAGGTGGAGGGCGCCCCGGGGCAGGCCTCTGGAGCACGGGGCCACTGTGGCCTCTGGCCTTGAGGTCAGGGACGGGGTGGACAGTGGCCCAACACCTGTGTGTCTGGGGAGAGCTGGCCTGGCAGCGGTGGTGGGAAATTGAATTTCCTGCCCATCTGGGTGGCAGCTGTGGTGCGGCCTTCCTGGCCAGGCTGCCAGAGCCTTGCAGGGCTGAGAATGGGGGCACTGTGCCCACTTCCTGCTGTTCCGCTGGGAACTGGCTTCCTGGAGGTACTGGCATTGGGGACGGGGAACAGAAAGGAGGGCAGCCTTCCCCTGACCTGCCAGAGAGTGCCCACACTGTGGACCAGCCTTTGAGGGTCTCTCCCCTCTGGGCCTGGCGTTTGTCAGACAGGAGTCCCGGATCGAGGTCCAGGGCCTGCTGCTTGTTTGGCCAAGTTATTTACCTTCCTGGGCCTTGCCTTCCTCATCTGTAAAATGGGGCTGCGGATGGCAGAGGCTTATTCACAAGGTCCTTGAGAGATTTAATGAGAATGTGCTTCACTCAGGACTTGATTGAAATAAATACTCAGTGTACAGGGGACCAGGCCTGGTGACAAGGGCCTGGTGTGGCAGAGTGAGACGGAGTGACTGTCCCGTGGCTGGTGACCAGGCTACACGGCCATCCCCAGTGCCCCCAGTCCCCACCCAGAGCTCAGTGCTCTTTCTACTATTTTAAAACTGCTCTGACCTAAGTTCCCTTTGTGCTGCTGGTTTCTCTTGAAATGGATGTTCACTCAGTCCTCTTTCTTTACTTTTAGAACTTGTATTTATTTGGCTGCATCGGATCCTAGCTGCGGCACGCAGGATTGTCGTTGCGGTGCGCGGGCTTCTCTAGTTGCGGCGTGTGGGCTCAGTAGTCGTGGTGCTTGGGGTTTGTTGGCCCACGGCATGTGGGATCTTAGTTCCCCAACCAGGGACTGAACCTGCGGCCCCTGCATTGTGAGGCAGATTCATAACCACCAGACCACCAGGGAAGTCCCCACTCAGCCCTCTTTCCACGGGCTCATTTGCGTCTCTGCTTCTCATCCCTGACTTGGAAGCCTCTGGTTGCTGGGGGCGGTGAGCAGGGGGCGGCGGGTGTGCATCTATGAAAGCAAAGCCCCTCCGGCCAGCCAAGGGGAGCAGGAGAGAAACACAGCTGGGCTCTGGGGCCAGCATCCGGGCTGCTTCTCCATCAGGCAAGGGCCCAGAGCCCATGACCCTTTTAGGGCTGCTGGACAGGGCTCTGATTTTAATTTCTTTTGCCATCAGGAGGAAAAAAAAAAAAAGTGAAGAATAAGTAGATGAAAATGAACCCAGCCTGGATTGTGTTTGTCTTTATAAACAGTCGTAAAATACAGGTTAAGATTTTAAGCCTTTTTTGTTGTTGTTTAGGGAGGAGAGTCATCCTGCACTCCTGGCCGGCGGAGCTGAGGCTCCAGGCTCCACCGCAGGGTCTTTCTGTGGGGAAAGGGGTCTTCCCAGGTGGGGCTGTGGCAGCCATCCCCAGCCCTGTCTCCTTCCAAGAGACCCTGGAATCCTTCTATAAACAGGGCAGGGCCTGAGGCCAGCCTCTCCTGTGGTCGCCCTGCCCATCGGCCGAGTCTTTGGGCCTGGGTCCCCTGCCCTCCTCCTGGCCAGGCTGAGTCAAAGCTGATTAGAGCTCCGTTTCCCAAGCTGACACATCCCCACAAGCTCGGACCCAGGGCTCTGGGCCATGGGAACTGGGAGGATGGTGGAGGAGACTGGGGGATTGCAGGGTCTCCAGATGATGATAAAGAACTCTAGAACTTTCAGGTATTAGAACTGGGGAGAATATAGTTATCTCTTTCTGGAGGGGGATCCGAGGTCCAGAGTGGTGAAGGGGTTCATCCACGGGTCTCCAGTGGGGCAGAGGCCGTGAAGCGGGGTTGGGGAGGGGCCCTGCCCAGGCTTCAGGCCTTTAGGCTAGTGGCCCTTGCCTGGGGGGCCAGGTAAGAAGACATCATCACCTCTGTCACTGTCACTTCCTTGGAGAATCCCTGGGGGTGGAGGGAATCGCTCATCAGTGCTGATAAGTCTCAGCTTTGGCCACAGCCTCCTGTCCTGCCCCCTCCCAGGCTGGTGGCTGGCATCCGTCACGGGGCAGTTTTCTCTTCCCGAGTGCTTCTGGCTCCCCACACAGAGCTGCCTCCCTGCAAACACGCTCTAGCTCTCAGATGATGAGCTTAGAGAGCATGGCGGCTGCTGTGTGTCTGGCTGTCTCAGGGCACTCACAGCTCCTGCCCCGGAAACCTCTCAAGGTCGAGGCAAACAGGGCCATTCCTGGGAAAACCTGGGGGCTGCGGAATTAGCTCATGGTCCCTCCCTGCAGAGGGGCACCTGAGAGTCTGACGAGGGGGCTTGGAGCCTGAAAGCAGGGGTGGCTGAGCCTCGTGGAAGGGACCCTGGGAAGGGCACGGGGCTGGCAGCCCGCCCCACCTCCAGATGCTGCAGGACCAGCGTGGGCCCCACGTGGGCCCAGCTTTGCATCTCAGTCTCCCATCTGCACAGTAAAGGGACCAGAGGACCCCCAGCTCTGGTGTGCAATGTTCTGGGATCTCGCCTTATTTGGAGGCCCCAGTGATGAGCAGAGGGAAGGCTGCATAGGAGACAGAGTCGCAATTTTAGGGGCAGGATCTGATTCTGGAATTTAGCTGACTGCACCTCTGAGAGAGGAGTGAAGAGAGGTGCCAAGTTGCCCCTGAGTACCAATGAGATGCAGGGGTGCAGTGGCTGAGAGCCTGGGTCTTAGCTAGATCTGGGCTCTGACCCCAGCTCTACCATTGACTTTGAACTGCACCTGGGGCAGGTGTCTTAATCCCTCTGACCCTCAGTTTCCCCATCTGAAAAATGGGCTTTCGAATTGTGGTGCTGGAGAAGACTCTTGGGAGCCCCTAGGACAGCCAGGACATCAAATCAGTCAATCTTAAGGGAAATCAACCCTGAATACTCATTGGAAGGACTGATGCTGAAGCGCCAATACTCTGGCCACCTGATGTGAAGAGCCCCTTCATTGGTAAAGACCTTGATGCTGGGAAGATCAAGATTGAGGGCAGGAGGGGAAGGGGCGACAGAAGATGAGATGGTTGGATGGCATTACCGACTAAATGGACATGAGTCTGAGCAAACTCCAGGAGATAGTGAAGGACAGGGAAGCCTGGCATGCTGCTGTCCATGGAGTTGCAAAGAGTTGGACACAACTTAGTGACTAAATGACAACAACAAAACAGGGTTATAAGAATACTCGCTCCGTGAGTTTACTGAGACCATGAATGGAGTCATGTTTCTAAAGCACCACCATCATGCCTGTCACTGAGTAGGCATTCCAGATGCTACCCTTTGATGTGATGTGAAAGTCGCTCAGTCATGTCCAACTCTTTGTGACCCCATGGGCCACACAGTCCGTGGAATTCTCCAGGCCAGAAGTCTGGAGTGGGTAGCCTTTCCCTTATCCAGCGGATATTCCCAACCCAGGGATCGAACCCAGGTCTCCCGCATTGCAGGCAGATTCTTTACCAGCTGAGCCACAAGGGAAACCCAAGAAGACTGGAGTGGGTAGCCTATCCCTTCTCCAGCGGATATTCCCGTCCCAGGAATCGAACCAGGGTCTCCTGCGATGCAGGAGGAGCTATCAGGGAAGCCCGGAACCCTTTGATAGTCGCTTACTATTATAAGTCAACTGTCCCCTTCTTGGGGAGGGAGGTGAAGTTCAGGATTGGGAGGAGAATGGGAAGGAGGGTGTGCTTTTTAATACCTCACATTTGGGAGAAAAAGCGGGGTTCTTTGGCTATGGAAGGAGAGGGTCAAGAGGCAGGGTGCGAAAAACAGGGACTGAGAGAGAGGTCTGCGGGAGGAGGGAGGTTTGAATTGGGCCCTGCAGTGTGCTGGGTAGAGCTGAGGAGGCAGGCTCTGGGGGTACCTGGCCCTGGAGCTACCTACTCAGGGTGGGGGGAGGGGAATAAGAAAGCTGTATCCCCAGGGCCAGGGCTTTGCAGGACCAGTGACCCCATCTGAGGCACCCGGAGCAGATACCTGCTTGGATTCTCAGTTGCCGCAGCTGCCAGGCCCCAGTGAGAAAGAAAAGCGACTTGCGGGTGGTGTCTGAGCTCAGGTCCAAGACTGTCTTCCTCCTTGCAGCGATTTTCCAAGTTGTGTTTATATCTCCCTGGAACTCCCCTGCTCCCCGAGGCCAAGAGGGAAATTTGATGTCATGATTTGGACGGATGGGGGAGATTTCTGGAGAGAGACGGCAAGAACAAAGGGGTGGAGGATTTTCCTCCATGCTGGATGTGATGGGTTTGGAACAGGCCGGGGTCCTTCCTGGTCAGGGGTCTGGGGCCAGGGCTCTGAGGGCAGTGCCCAGAAGCTGCAAGGAACGGGGCCTGGACCTGTCTGGAGTTGGGCCACCTTCTGGCCAGCAGAAGCATGGAAAGGATTATGAGTCTCTCTTTGGGGAAATAAATTACTTCCATGCCCCCACTCCCCATCATAAAAATAAGACAATGCTTAAGAGAAAAAACTTTGAAAGAAACACTACAAACCATTAACAGTGGCAGGAACATGAGGTTTGAAGTGTGTGGAGCAAAAATGAAGGCTAAACCCTTATGTGATGCTTGAATTTTTTTATAATTCAGGCGCCCTTGTTTACATCTGTTATCCTGGTGTAATTATTATGATGGCTCTTTTCACTCTCCAGTGTCCCATTTGGACCATAAAGTCTAAGGTCAAGTTATTTATAGGCCTGTTTTGACTTTGTAGTAGAGATTTATATGCTTATTACAAGATGTTCAACAAGCAGGGAAGGATGTTGTGAAGTAAAGATGAGCTAGAACCTCCCTAGGAAGCTGGCTGTTTGGGGTCGTGGCAATGGTGGCCAGAGTCCAGGAGATGCGTGAAGAGAAGCTCTGGTGGTCCAGGAGGAAGGCATGGTGGGGGTGTGCCCTCAGAGCTGGTGAGGTTCCTGCGGCCAGGTGTGACTTGCAGCCCCTCCAAGCTGGCTTCCCGGGAGATGTCGCCTGAAGGAGCAGGCATGTTGCTCCCTGTATGGCTGGACAAGGCGGGGTCCCCGAGATGCCATGTGGGGTCTGAAGATTCATCCCTGTGTAGGCTGCTCACTCTGCCTCTTTGTCTCCAGGAGCCCTTCAGGGCTGCACCTTGCCAAGCTCAAGTTGGCCCTGGAGCCCTGGATATGAGTTAGGTTCTTGAGGGAGAGGCTGGAAGAGGGAAATCCCCCAGCGAGGGGGGAGCAGGCAGGCCTTGGAACAGTGCCCTTGGGGCTGAGCGGGTCCAGCCACTGGGCAAGGCTGACTGTCACCTCCCTGCAGATGCGCCCCAGCTCTTGGAGCTGCCCCAGGATGTCACCGTGGAACTGGGGAGGAGCGCCCTCCTGGCATGCCGGGCCACGGGGCGCCCACCGCCTACCATCACCTGGCGCCGTGGAGATGACCAGCCTCTGGGGCCCGGGCTGGGCAGCAGGACTGGGTGGCCCGATTCAGGAGTGCTGTTCTTCAAAAGTAAGATACTGAGGCTGGGGGAGGGTGGGCAGGGGAGACAGAATGGCTTCTGACACCCTAAGCCCCCAGACTGGGCAACTGGGAGCAATACACTGACCCCTAGAGCTGGCCACGGGTCAGGTTGATGTAGGGTCGTATTTCAGCCGAGTGACTCTGGTGACGTCATTCCACTCCTCTGAACCAGTCACACCAGTGGTGGTGACAGTACCTCCCACCTTGGTTTAACAACAGGCCACCTTAAGGAGCTGCTGTGTGGTGGCACACGGAAACCCCTTAGCACAGTGTCTGACAAGTGTTAAGTGTTCTATGTGATAGCCATCATCGCCACCATCACCATCCTCACCACGATCCTCACCATTATCATCGTCACCACCATCTTCCTCACTGTCATCTTTATCATTATCAATCCATCACCATCACCGCCATCACCATCCTCACCGTCATCATCGTCACCACCATCACCATCCTCACCATGATCATCACCATCATCATCGTCACCACCATCTTCCTCACTATCATCTTTATCATTATCAGTTCCATCACCATCACCACCGTCACCATCATTTTCTCTACTGTGCCAGGCTGGATGCTGAGCCCCATATTTGCATCATCTATTGATCCCTAAATTATCCTCATTCTACACATGAGCAAGCCTAGGCCTTCTCACCTTTCCAAGGCCTGGCTGTATCCCCTATCCTTCTCCTCCTTGCCACCCCAGCCCTCCAACCTGACCTCTGCAGGGCCGGGCTGTGCCAAGGGTGCTGTTGGCACCTGGGGAGCTGGAGCCTGCAGGGGCTGGAGGCAGGATGTGCTCTGGCAGTCAGGTCTGCCTTTTCCTGCCCTTCAGGTGTGGTCCCCGAAGACCAGGCCCCGTATGTCTGCGAAGCTGAAAATGTCTTTGGGAAGGTCCAGGCGGAGGCCTACCTCCTCGTGACTGGACACGGTTCGCTGGTGGATCTGGAGAGGAGGGGTTTGGTGGGGATATGGGCCCCCTGGGGAGGCCCCCATGCTGCCTGTCCTTTGGGACAGGAGTGTCCACAGCCAGGCTCCCCTAGAGGAGCATCTGGACCCCTACTTTCAGGATAGTGTGCCCCAAGAAGTGTGCCCTTTGACCCTTTTGGGGTCCCCAATCCTAATGCCTCTCTGGGTGCCCTGGGGAGGAGCAGAGGGGAGTGAGGGCCCTGGTTCCCACAGGAAGCCAGTGTACTGATGCCGTCTCCTCTCCCTGCAGTGCCCCCACAGATCGCCAGCAGTGCCCCCACCGTCCGGGTGCTGGAGAGGCAGCCGGTGTCCCTGCCCTGTATCGTCCTGGCTGGGAGACCCCACCCCGAGCGGCGCTGGCTCAAGGCCGGCATGCCTGTGAGTGCTGGGCCCCTCTGGGTGCCGCGGGCAGTGTTGTGGAGAGGAAGGGGCTGTCATGCTCACGCCTCGGCCTCCGCTTTGCGGTTCCCTTGGAGTGTCTTCTCCCTTCCCTGCCTCTTTCCAGAACTTTCTCTGATAATGCACTAATAGCATCCTTCACCCTCTCGAGTCCTTGACCAGAGGAGCTTGTGCTTCATCTGTGCTGTGACTGGGGAGCAGCAGTTTAGTGGGGGCACAGGCACAAGGCATTCATCCATTGCCCCCGTTCTGATGGTTCCAGGACGGAGACGAGGCCTGTGCAACGGAGCATTTGCCCAGCCGCCTGGCACACTGCTGGGCGCACAGTGGCTGCTTCACCCATCCCCACTGATCTGGTTTTCTTTGTTGTTGCTGTTGTAGTCGCTAAGTCATGTCCGACTCTTTGGGACCCCATGGACTGTAGCCCGACAGGCTCCTCAGCCATGGCATCCTCCAGGCAAGAATCCTGGAGTCGGTTGCCATTTCCTCCTCCAGGGGGTCCTCCTTTCTCAGGGACTGAACCTGAGGCTCCTGCACAGACAGGCGGATTCTTTGCTGCTGAGCCACCCGGGTCCCTCTATTTCCCTTCTCCGTTCACTCCTTCTTTCCCTCTCTGGTCTGTCCTCAGACATCTGAGGTCCATGTGCCCAGGAAGTTATAAAAAAAGGTGCCCTCACCCCAGAAGACACCCCAGAAGATGCTGGACACCCAGCGGAGGCAGCAGCTGTGTGGGCAGACTGTTGGTCCCAGCCCCGCTGTCCCGGCCCCTAACGCAAGGGGACAGACAATGTCCAACTCGTGGAGTGGGCAGGCTTTGTGGAGGCTGATCACGTGGGTAACCCCTCTGCAGGATCACCAGGAGGAGGACCCTGCCTGGGCACACGGGCTGGGGCAGGGAGGAGCGTTCCCCAGTAGAATCTGATGGGCATGAGGGGAAGGGGTAGCCCTGGGCCTCGTCCACGTCCACACGGAGTGACCGGAGCTGAGCCTGTTTTAGCTCAGCAGGGACACTGGGTGGGCCTGCACCTGCCCAGATGCCAGGGGCAAAGAGCAGAAGCCCCCTCAAGCTCACTCAGCCCCAAGGAGTCCCAAGACAGCCCGGGGGCGTCTCCCAGAACCCGAGAGCAGAATGTGCAGTGAGGCTAAAGGGACAGAGACAGGGAAGCCCAGAGCGGGCTCACCTGGCGGAATGGTCCTCACCAAGGATAGATTGGCTGGGCATCTGTGCAGAGGTGGCCCCAGGCCCCATTCTGGACTAGCTTCCCCTGCCCCACCCTGGTCCTGACGGGGACACACCGGGCCAGTCGCCAGGAGCCGCTCTCTCTGGGACCACAGCTGACGCGGCCGCACCTCCGCTCCACTCTGCATGGCTCAGTTCTCTGCCCAAAGATGGGCTGTCCCTCCTCTCTGTGGCCTTGGTGTGCACGGGCCTCGGAGCTCCGCTGACTCAGTGAGGGCTCTGGCCCCAAGCCTACCCTCCCGGGAGGGGCTCCTCTCAGCGCCCTTGGGTCAGGTGTCCTGCCCTGGACCGGTGGACCTTGGGCGAGCAGGCTCAAGGGTATGCTGGGGGTCAGATCCACCTGGCCCCGAGGGTCTGTGGGGTCTCATGACTATCCGGGAAGGGATGGGAGTGTCACCCCCAGGCCCTCCACCCTCTCTGCAAGCCCCTGGCCTCTCTACCCAGGCTGTTCCCTGCTGGGCTGGTGGGCAGTGAGGTTTCTGGAGTTCTCTTAGTGGCTCTGAGTGGGGCCCTTGGTCCAAGTTGATTCTTCTTCGCCCCCACCAGCTCCCACCGGGCAGCCGGCATTCCGTCCGGGCAGACGGCAGCCTCCACCTTGACCAGGCGTTGTTGGAGGATGCCGGCAGGTACCGCTGTGTGGTCAGCAACACGGCTGGCTCTCACCATAGGGACATGCAGCTGGTTGTCCAGGGTGAGTCCTGGGCTGGTGGCGGGGGGCAGGACGGGATGGGTGAAGGTGCCCAAGGGGAACTTGATCTTGAACACCTTTGTTTAAAGAGATTGCTTGCACACATAGTACATATTCACTGTAGGAAATTTAAAGACTGGACCAAAAAATTCCCCCCCAAAGCAAAAACACTCCAAAACAAAATCAACTTTCTATAATACCAGTAACTAAGAAGAACTGGAATAATCTTACATTTGTTGTGTATCTTTCATACTTTATACACACATGAGCTTCACATGTACACATATACACAATACACACTGTATATATATTTATATACATTTATATATTACAAATGTACATATGCATTATAAATATTCTTTATATGTGTTGTATATAAGTTATTTTTGCATGATATATATTCTGTATATAAATTATGTATAAATTCCTCGTATACATGTACATAGAAATATGTAGAAACCAACTGGAGTAATATTACCGTCTTACAACCCGAGTGTTTCTTGTGACAATATATGGCGTGTTTTCTGCTAATAAGACTCAGAAGCATTGGTTTCGGACTGTGTGTCTCCTGTCTGGATGGACCAGGTGTATCTAACCTGCCCTCCCAGCCCTGTCCAGTGTCTCACCTGGGTGAACCCCTGGGGATAAATGTTCTGATGCCCCATCTTTGCCCATGTGACCAGGTCTTTCCCTAGGATACACTATTGATGTGGAGTTGAGTTTTGACTCATGGAGACTGCACATTTTTTAGGGCTTTTCATGTATTTGCCCACTTTCCCATCCACAGTGTGGGAGGGTCCCTGCTTCCCTTCACACCCAACCAGGTTCTTTTCAACATAAAACAAGAAGCTTAAGTCCAGTTAGTTATGCTTTGTCACTCACCGCATACATCAATATCATCTTTTTGTTTGTTTGTTTCACTTGTTTTATTAAACCCCTGAGGGATGAGTGGGAAGAACTCATGGTTCCTCGTTTTGTAGTGGAAAACTGAAGCTCAGAAGGAGGCTGGGTCTAGAACCCAGCTGCCCTGGTCTCTTTACAATACCAATTAAATAGTGACCAAAGGTGGGGTATGTGCCACGTCCAGACCTCTAAGAGGGTCTGTGCATGTTAGTGTTCCTAACCGCTCCAAGTGGAGCGTTTAAAAGCCTCCACGCTCTGAAGTTAAGGAAGCTGGGGCTCCAAGACGGAGGTACCTTGGCAAATCATACCATCGGCAAGGGCTGCCTCTGCAGAAAGCCTCCCCCTCAATCTCTGCCCTGCACACAGCCCCCTCTGTGGGAGTAGCTCTGCTCTCCTGGCTCATTTCACTTCCATTCAACAAATTCTGGTTGACTTGCTGGCTTTGGCCACCTGGGAGAATCCAGAAGGGCCTTCCTCCGAAGGAACTTAGTGTTACCGTCAGAGCCCTTGGCTTCTGGCCTTCCCTCCCGGGTCTGATTTCTCCATGCCGGGTTCCCTTCCGCTGCTCCTTTTGCAGACAACCACCCCCCCGCCCCCGCCCTGCCCCGTTTTAATGCCTGAAAATCTGGATGGTTCCCAGGATGGATTCTGCACTTGTTTTCAAGTTCACTGTGTCCTATGAACATTCTTTTCTGCCACTTCTCATCTGTCCATCCCCAGAGAATGAGCAGGGAATTGAGGTTAATTTAGCTTTTTTTTTTTTTTGCTGATCAAGGAATATGGGTACCAAAAGATTAAGTGATTTATCTGAAGTCCCATAGTGAAGAAAAGGCACAGCTGGTTCCTAGACACAGGCTGCCCTCTGTCTGGGACACGAATTTACAGCAGGGGCGGCTGTATTCTCCTGCTAAAATGTTATTTTTCAAAATCATGATAAAATATACAGGATATAAAGCTTACCATTTTAACCATTTTAAAGTGTACAGTTCCGTGGCATAAATTAAGTAGCATAAGTGGCATCACGTTGCTGCGCCAGCAGGCTCATTTGCCCAGCAGGCATGCTTCTGCATGCTGTCGCTTCAGTGGTGTCCGACTCTTTGCCACCCGATGGATCGTAGCTCGCAGGGCTCCTCTGGCCATGGGGTTCTCCAGGCAAGAATACTGGAGTGGGTTGCTATCAGTAATGCCTAAGGCGGCTCCCGACATCTCCTCCTTTGCGTTAGGCATTACTGACAGGTTGCCATGCCCTCCTCCGGGGCATCTTCCTGACCCAGGATCGAACCTGTGTCTCTTATGTCTCCTGCATTGGCAGGCGGGTTCTTTACCACTAGCACCATCTGGGAAGACCCTTGCCCAGAATGCAGCAAGCCAGAACACTGAGATGCTGAGGTTTACTGCAGAGAAAGGGTGTGTTCACACGGCAGTCAAGTGAGGAGACAGGAGAATAAGTCTCAGCCAGAGGCTTAGGATATTTATTAAAGAAGTAGGGTGGTCTTCAGTTCAGTTCAATTCAGTTGCTCAGTCGTGTCCAATTCTTTGCGACCCCATGAATCGCAGCATGCCAGGCCTCCCTGTCCATCACCAACTCCCAGAGTTCACTCAGACTCATGTGCATTGAGTCGGTGATGCCATCCAGCCGTCTCATCCTCTGTTGTCCCCTTCTCCTCCAGCCCTCAATCCCTCCTAGCATCAGGGTCTTTTCCAATGAATCAACTCTTTGCATGAGGTGGCCAAAGGCATGGGAAAAGGTGGCTGCAGGTAGGGAAAGGGCGAGGTCATCAGTGTTCTGTGCGGGTGTGCCTGGCTGACTTGCTTCTCCATGAGATGCACGTCCAAAAATGGAGACACCTAGCATGATCTGAGGGTGGGGCTTTTGGCCCTCTGATGTCAAAAAGTCACTTATCAGACACCTGTGTAGACACAGTTTTAGGGTCATTGGTCCCAATCAATCTTAGCTGGCTTGTACTCTAACGTTAAACACAGCTGATTTCCAGTTGTTTTCCTGGAAAACAACTCAGACAAACATCTTATTGTTTAGGCTACACAAAGCTTGGAGGATATGCAATTTGCAATGAAACAATTAAGCGAGCTTGCTCAGCGAAGGCAGGCTCAAGCAGAAGGGTAGGCAGCAAACTGTAAGATAAGCTCAAGAATTTCTGTTAGTTGTCGGTATTGGTAACTCCATGGGGCTCAGTTTGGGGATGGGTTTTTAACTCCATGGGACACAGTTTCACAACCATCACCACCATCCATCTCCAGAATTTTTTCAACTTCCCAAGTTGAAACTGTACCTGCCAACTCCACATTTCCTCTCCCCCAGCCCCTGACCACCACCATTCTGCTTCCTGCCTCTATGAACTTGCTTGTTCACGGTATCTCCCATACGTGTAATCTTAAGTATTTGTCCTTCCATGTCTGGCTTATCTCACTTTGCATAATATTGTCAAGGTTCATCCATGTTGTACTATGTATCAGACGGTTGTTCCTTTTTTAGGGCTGAATAATATTCCATACGTACACATCACGTTCTGTTTATCCATCACCCTCTGATGGCTACTTGGATTGTTTACACCTTTTGGCTATTGTGAACAATGCTGCTGTGAACTCTGGTTTATGAAATTGGTTTGTTTTTAAAAGTGCCACCTAGAATCCAGCCCACTGCCACCCACCATATCACCAATGAAGGCGTGCCAGCCTCTCTCCCCTGTGTAGCCTCAGGAGTTCCCACCCCCACCATCACCTGGACCAAGGTAGGTGAAGCCTGTTACCATAAAAGTAACCAGAGAGGTAGGCCCAGTGATCATGGGGAGAGGAGCGATGCAAGCTGCCGTGGGAGGGGGGCTCTGCTGACGTCACCTGCGACTCTGTTGCAGGAGACCAGTGCCCTGGCCTCCGGGGATCCCCACTACAACGTGAGCAAGGACGGCACCCTGGTCATCCCCCGGCCGTCTGTCCAGGACGCAGGGGCCTATGTCTGCACAGCCACCAATGCAGTGGGCTTCTCCAGCCAGGAGATGCGGCTTTCTGTCAACAGTGAGTGGTGGCCACCCCTGTCCGGGGAGAGGGGCTGGGCAGGTGTGGAGGCAGGGGCATGCTCAATCCGGCCTCCCCTGCACCTTCCTGGCACCCTGTCAGCAGCCCTGCCTCTAAATTCTTCCTGTCTGAAGATCAAAGCCATCCTCCCTCTAAGGACTGTCCCCAGCAGTGTGGCCATGCTCCAAGAGTGGTTCCAGCTCAGTAAATGGATAGGGAGGGGGAGAGACCTTCATAGTAACAAGCCTGGGGAAGACACAAGGCCCTACACTGGACTCCCACCCCTCAGCAGCCCCCTTGCCCACCTTTCTCCACGACTCTTCGACTCTTAGTGCTCAGAACCTCTGGCCGCCTTTCAATTTCTTAAATGACCCCTCCTACCTCAGGGCCTTTGCACACACGGTTCCTTCTGTTGGCACGCCCTTCCCTCACTTCCCGTCCACTGCCTTCTCCCATCAGTCAGATCTCAGTGCTGTCTGATCCCTCAGGCTGAACTCTCTGGATTTTCCCCTTCTTAGTGCCCATCACAACTGCCATTAAGTAATAATTGTGTATTGAACTGTTTGGAACCAGGGTTCCCCTTGGGCCCTAAGCATGGAGGGAGATTGGGCATCAGCTGATGGTTAATTCCATTTATTCCTGAGGATAAATGGGATGATTCAGGCCAAGAAGGGAGAGAAAGGAGGGAGGAAAGAACCTGCCAGAGTTCCCCGGGGGAAGCGGAGCAGGATGGAGAGAAGCTAGAGGGACATAGACGTTGGGGCAGGAGGGACCATGCTGGTGTCAGCAAAGTGAGATGAGCTTCCAGAAGGAGGGTGGGGTGGATAGGCGGAGGGGTGGCTGGGGGAAACCATCGGATCTGAGTCCAACCCGAAACCTACACTCTCCCGATACAGCAGAGCCCACTGTCCTCTGCACCTCCGGGGTGGCAGTACCACCTCAGCTTCCTAGGGGAGCCACGCTGGTCC
>SJYQ01003216.1:145396-243403 GCA_006410935.1 Redunca redunca
CCCTTAAATCTATTTCTCACTTCCACTGTATAATCATAAGGGATTTGATTTAGGTCATACCTGAATGGTCTAGTGGTTTTCCCTACTTTCTTCAATTTCAGTCTGAATTTGACAGTAAGGAGTTCATGATCTGAGCCACAGTCAGCTCATGGTCTTGTTTTTGCTGAATGTATAGAGAGAGCTTCTCCATCTTTGGCTGCAAAGAATATAATCAATCTGATTTCAGTGTTGACCATCTGGTGATGTCCATGTGTAGAGTCTTCTCTTGTATTGTTGGAAGAGGGTATTTGCTATGACCAGTGCGTTCTCTTGGCAAAACTCTATTAGCCTTTGCCCTGCTTCATTCTGTCCTCCAAGGCCAAATTTGCCTGTTCCTCCAGGTGTTTCTTGACGTCCTACTTTTTTTTTGTTTCCTACTTAGCTGAAACTAATCCTAAGTCATATATGTGCCACCATGAAAGAGAGACTCAAAGATAAGAATCAAGGGCAGATCAGTACAGTGCAAATTATGGATGCTGGCCCTGAGCAGGGTTCTCTGAGATTCACCCAGGTGACATCTAAGCTGGGTGCTGAAGGAGGAAGAAGACACCTGAGCAGAAATGTGGGGAAATTGTTAGAATGCTGACTGGGCTCCCAAATCCAGGGTCCCTGTCCCCATCCAGCCTGGAGGAGCTCCCTGCGTCTCTTCCTGTGCTCAGCATCCTGGGAAGAAGGAAGGTAGCTCGTCAGGGCTCCCAGGTCAGGGCAGCCGGGATCCTGGCAGGGGCTTGGGACACGGAGAAGACCGGAGACCGGGAGACAAGCACCGGCATCAGATTGCGTCAGATCTTTGATTGCGTTATTCTCAGATGACCTCCAGTGACCCACACCCTTCAGAATCCCCCTCCCTTGAGTGCAGGTGGGGCCTCTAACTTGCTTCTCACCCAGAGACTATGGCAAAGGCAAAGGACTTTTGCATGTCATTAAGGTCCCTAAACAGTTAACGTTGAGTTCATCACAATGGAGATTATCCTGGTGGGCCTGATCTAGTCAGGGAGAGGGACCAGAAATCAGAGGCCCCTCCCCTCCCCAACTTTCCTGCTGGACTTTAAAGAAGCAAGCTGCTAGGAATTCTATTGCTGTCAGGAAAAATGGATCCTACCAAGAACCATGTGTTTTTGCCAGGGGACTCCAAGCCTCGGAGGAGACCCCAGTCCCAGCCACACCTCTAGTGCAGCTTGGTGAGACCCCAGCAGAGGCCTCAGCTAGACTGTGATCAGACTCCCGACCCGCAGAAGCTTTAGTGTCAGAAATGTGTCTTGTTCGAAGCCACTACATTTGGAGTAATTTGTTATGTGGCCATAAAGATTTCATGCAGAGAGTCCAGCGTGTCTGGACTAACCCTGCTTTGGTCCTGCCTCCCGGCCCACCTCTCTCAAGCTGGGATGTTAGGCTGTGCGGGATCTCCCCTTATGGCGACGTGATGATGAGAGAGAAAATTAAAATCCAAGATGGAACGATTGGAAAACTGTAATCTTGGCGCACAGTGGTACTTAGATTTCCCATTATTGATCCCCTCAGTGGATATTCTCCAATCTCGTAATTACAGGAGGACATTTTCAATTTGGGCTGAATTGACTCCCCTCCCCCCATGCCCCTCCTTGATTTCTCTGAACTCACAGTAAGGCCAGGTGGGTTGTAGGCAGCTGTGGAATCTAAACAAACAGTGCTAATCACTGTAACTGAACTCCGATCCCTGCCATAGGAAGGCTCCAGCAAGTAGCGTCTTCCTCTTATCTCCATGGGGCAGGGGGTGAATGCTGCCCTTGGTTTGAGGCCACTCAGGGCCATCTGCTTCCTGCAGCTGACCTCCTGTGAACTCCTGAGTTCCTGTTTCATCCTGGGAGAGGCTGACAGGTGCTGGGGTCTCCTGAGCTAAACTTTATCCCCCTGTCTCTGGTACGATGTAAGCATCTCTGCCAGGATCCCTGGGCCAGCACACTGAATCCTCCATTCTCTGCTTTGTTGGCCACTGAGCAGTTCTCCTTATCAGCTGGCTAACCCACTGGCTATCCCCTCCCCCAGGGATACAGGGCAGTGACTGGAGACATCTTGGGGGTTATAACCTGGGAGGAGAGTGAGTAGGGACCGAGGATGCTGGACTTTTGACACCCCTCCAGTGCCCAGGATGGACTCCAGGTGATCTGGCCCCAAATGTCAGTAAATAGTGTGAAGGCTGGGAAGGGGAAAATAAGCATGGAGTCAGCATTGCTAAGAGGGCTCTCCGAGATGGATCAGGGAGGCTGTGCAGGAAGTGTGACTTATGCATGTCTCAGCCTGGCTGGAGTCGGACCTTTTGACCTGATGAAGTCACCCAGCCCATCTGCCAGAAATGCAAGACGCCTGTTGGACTCTTACCCTAAAATAACTTGTGGCGGTCTATCTACTTATCAGACCCCTGTCCAGAGCCCCTCTCCCAACTAGCCAGGAGCACGTAAAGGAGAGATTGTCCCACCGAAGAAATGACCACTGCAGACACCAGAGAGCAATATACTGCTCACGAAAAAACAGTTTCCCCTAACAAGCCCATTCAACCTGGGTTTTAACCAGGAATCACAAAGCTCAGTCCCAGAGCGACCCTGCGGCTCCACAGCCCAGGAACACAGGGAGCCACTGGCTTTACAGTTTTTGCTTCTCATGGCTCCTTTCTCTAGTTTTATCAGGGAAAGATGGCTCCCTGGCTGCCTTCCTGGCTCCCACCAGCCTCTGAGAAGCCACGAAGCTTTGGCTCATGGAGTGTTTGCCAGGTTGGGTGCTGAGGGTACAGGTAGAGAGTCTGCAGGACTCTTCAAGGACATGGTCTGATCCTGTCCCCATCTGAAGTGAGGGGCCTCCAGGGGGCCCCTCGTCACTGGCACTATGCTGTCCACGGTCCTGAAAACTTGGCCAAGGCTGTTGGAACCCGGTGGGGCCAACATCCCAGACAAACAGCCATATAGCTGAGACTTGAGGAGGGTCACCTGCCCAGGAGGTGGCTCTGCTCAGCTGGGTGACGCCCTCTCCCCTTAGAGAAAATGGCAGCAGTGCAGCTTCCCAGGAGGGTGACAGGCTGAGGGCCAGGAGAGGAGCAGCTGGCCCCCAGGGAGGGGCCCATTGCTCAGACCTCTCTAGTGCTCACCGTCTTCTTGTCTCTCTGTTTTCTCGTGCCCTTTCTGTAGAACCTCCCTGTGGCTGAGGTCCTTCGTTTGAGGGACCACACAGCCTCATTGGCCAGGTGGATACCTCGTGTCCTGGCATGATAATTAAAAGCTCTTCTTTTCATGCTAAGAGATGTTCTGGCTTAGGACATGGGAGGGGGCCGTGAGGACACCTGGGGACAGTGTGGCCACGAGACAAGTGTAGTCTGTGGCTAGTGCCGGCTTTAGAACAGCACCTTACTTGTCCACCAGCAAGTAAGTGCAGACCCCGAGAGGATGCGTGTAGAAACTTTCATAGCAGTTGACAAAGACATTTTATGGCTGATGATTTAATAGTAATAGAAATTAGGTTTCTTTTGGTGAGTTATTTAAATTTCATTTTTCTAATAATTCCTTTTTATATTACCTTTACGGAGTGTTAATGGTGCAGCCATTTGGGAAAAGAGGTTGGCAGTTTCTAAAAAACTTAAAACATTGGGACTTCCCAGGTGGTCCAGTGGTTAAGGCTCTGTGCTTCTGTGGTAGGAGGTATGGGTTCGATCCCTGGTCAAGGAACTAAGATCTTGCATGCTGTGTAGCTTGGCCAAAAATTTTTTTTAAAAATTAAACATATGGCCCCTATGTTTAAAGCTACCCCATATGATCCAGCAATTCAGGGTATATATATACACATGGCTTCCCATATGAAATGGACACAACATGGTCAAACTTCAGGAGATGGTGAGGGGCAAGGAGGCCTGGCGTGCTGCAGTCCATGGCGTCACACAGAGTCAGACGTGACTGGGCAAGTGAACAACAATATATGACTTCGCAGGTGGCACAGCGGTGAAGAGCTTGCCTGGAGTGCAGGAGACTCAGGCTGGGCCCCTGGGGCCAGAAGATCCCCTGGAGGAGGGCATGGCAACCCGCTCCAGTATTCCTGCCTGGAGAGTCCCACGGTCAGAGGAGCCTGGGGGCTACAGTCCACGGGGTCACGACTGCGCACACGCACAGCAGCACCGCAGGTAGCTGACAATCTTTTCAGATGAGGGACCTGAGTTCCAGGTAATGGCAGGGGGGACCCAGATTCATCCCCCTGGGCGTCACAGCAGCGAGCCCAGGGCCCCACCGGGGCCAGTGAGCTCAGCGTTAGGACAATCAGCCAAGCACCTGTTATGCTCCGTGAAGGGCAACTCTGGACACCGGTCAGGTCATGAGAAACGGGGCACTGGGGGATCCTCCTGACACCTCAGTCCCCCAAAACCTCAAAGCGAAATTTCTACAGGAAAAGACTTTCTGGAAGATGATGAGAATGGACTGGGCTTCTTGACCTTGTCTCTCTCTTCTACTTCAGCTGGAAGTTGGTCACCCCAGAGACCAAGTCCCCTCTGTCGGGCAGAAAGTTGCTGCTCTGCTGGGATCCAGGGCCCACCTACCTCCACCAGCAGAAAGGCGTCTTGTTTTCCTTGCCCCGATTCTGGCAAAATCCCCAATTCCATTGATTCCTGAAAAAACCGAGGGGGGGTCTGCAGCCATGAGAAGGTGTGGGCAGCCAGGGCCACCTGCCGGATCCGTACCTGGCCCGCTGGGCCATGAGCAGAGCGGAAACTGTCTGGAGTCAGGCGGCATTCTGACCGCTAGGACAGGGATCTCTGCTGGAGTTTAACCGGCGTCTCCTTCATGCTCGGTTCTGTGCTAAGAGCATCACAAATGCAGTTGCCAGATGTTCCCAAACCTAGCCTGTTTGTAGCTTTTCTTATCTATTTACTTCCTGGAGAAGGAATTGGAAGCCCACCCCAGTATTCTTGCCTGGAGAATCCCATGGACAGAGGAGCCTGGCGGGCCGTGGTCCATAGGGTCACAGAGAGTCGGACACAACTGAAGCGACCAAGCACGCACGCCCGCGCATGTAGGTCCTTGGCTGCTCTGGGTCTTGGTTCCCGCACTCACGGTCTTCGATCTTCATTGTGGCGTGCGGTATCTTTAGTTGCAACACGTGAACTCTTAGTTGCATCACGCAGGATCTAGTTCCCTGACCAGGGATGGAACCTGGGCCCCCGGCACTGGGAGCATGGAGTCTTGGCTGCTGGCCCACCACGGAAGCCCCCAGAGCTCTCTTGTAGGTATTGCTATCGTCTTGAAATTTCTATTGAACAAAAGGAGTCTTTGAGAGAAGCTGGGTGGCTTGTCTGCGGCCTCGCTGCTACTCTGGGGAGGAGCTTTGAATGCAGATCTGCTGGTCTTCGCCCTGCACCCCCTGTGCCCTCCAGGTGCCTGGATGGAGTGCACGGAGCAGCACATGGAGAGGAATGAACCTGCAGAGGCAAAGAGGGAGGCGGGAGGAGACACGGAACGTAGCAGGGCCCCCGCGCTGGTGTGACTTTCCCCATCACAGCACTGCTTGGGTAGATCAGCAGTGGGAAAGCTGGCCCTGGTGCTGTGGAACCCCAGGGCCCAGCTGAGAGAGAGGCAGCGGAACGGACAAGATGAGTCTGACATAGTGTGGCTGACATGAGAAAGGTCTGGGAACATCACAGAATCTGGGCTTCCCGGCACTCTCTCCAGGTGTTTCCATTCTTGCGATCTGACTGCTGGACGTGTGTTGGGTGGACCTGACATTCTGGTCCAACCAAGTGGGAGCAGGAAAGATGGAGGAGACCCAGGTCTTCTTGGGGTTTCAGGGAAACAAAAAGCATACCGAGGCCGTATGCAGGAAACAGTGCCAACGAGAGGAAGCTGAGACCTCCACGGATGTGAGATCTTCTCCCTTGGGGAAGCTTCTAGAAGATAGCACTTTGGGGTGGAGTCTGGCAGAGAAGGGAAGGAAGTCGGCTTATGGAGGGGGTGGAAGCTGGGGGGCGGGGGCATTCCAGGACACCTCCACCATCACCGTCATTTAACTTTCATTTTGGAACTCCAGGCATCACCCACTCGGAATGCAGATCATAAAAATTACAATTGATGTTTCAATTAGTTATAATTTACGGAGCGATTATATTTAATTTCTCTTTTATTGTATTTTAATGGCTTCAAATTTCTTGTTGATGAGATTCAGCCCCTGGTCTGAAGTCACCAGGCTGGAAGGTGGGGAAGGGGGCTCGGGTTCTTAAAGGGGTCGGGGGGGTGGCCAACGATCGCTTCAAGGCTTCTCGCTGGCCCAGTAGTCTCACGCCAGCCTTCGCTGTCACGGGTGGGGAGGGGGGTGGGAGGCAGAATAAAACCTGCGGGGNTGGAGGTGGGGGTGGGGGTGGGGGTGATGGGGAGCTTGGGCGCAGAAGGGGCCGTCGATGCGCTTTCCAGAGGCTAAGGCCTCCCAGCCCTGGCTCAGTTCCCAGGGGACCGACCCCTCTAACTTGGGTTAGAGCGGAGAGAGCTGCGGCAGCTCCTGTGCCGGCTCGGTAATTGGACGTGGCCCGGGGGTGCAAGGCCTTTCTGCCACTCGGTGACTACACAATACCGCCGCCTTTGAAGAGGCTTCAAAGCTTTTGCCGGGGAGGCCCCCGAATCATCTTGAGAAGCAGACTGGACTCTGCCAAGGCGGAGAACAAGGACAGGGGACAGCTCCGCGGGGCTTCCCTCCTCCCAGCTTCCCAGGTGGGGGCCAGGAGTCCGCACATCAAAGTCCCAGGAACAGGGGACCTGGCGCAGATCACAGGGCCTGAATCAAAAAAACGCCTGCCGGTGGTTTTGAATTTCTATCCAGCAGGACGCTGGGAGGGCTGGGAGGAGGCTCTAGAGGCTTGAGAGCTGAGGCTGGGCTTGCCTGAGCAAAGGTCACTCCAGCTCCCTCGGCTGGGGGCTGCTGGAGAAGGTGGAGGGAGGGTCTGACCCAGCACACCCCTTCCCCATGCCTTGGAGGGTGGTCCTGCCCTGGCGCCCACAGGGAGGGTGAGCAGATTGCCAGCTAGCCTTTGGAGGTCCTGGAAATCTTAGCAGGGAAAGAAAGATGTTTCAAGGAATGGACATTTCAGGCTGGAGAAGAAAAAGCTGGAGGGTGACTGTGTTTTCTAACTTCCAGACAATTAACCAAGGAGGAGGGTGAACAGGCCTTGTAGGGGTTTTACGCCCTCTTGACCCTGTCAGAATTTCAGGCCGAAACCCTGACAGCTGTGTCTCCAAGGCTTTGCATGTACCCAGAATCATCCAATTTCCTGATAATTCCAGTGTTCTCGGCAATAACTACTGAAGCTCCAGGTTTTCCTAATCAGGTTGGTTTTTTTTTTAAAAAAGAGGGAGATCAAGTATCAGTTGTACTGAAGGATCCTCCCCTTATTCAGAAATCCTGAAAACCAGGAGTCCCCAAACTTCTTGGCACCAAGGGTTGATTTCATTCCAATCCCAAAGAAAGGCAATGCCAAAGAATGCTCAAATTACTGCCCAGTTACACTCATCTCACACGCTAGTAAAGTAATGCTCAAAATTCTCCAAGCCAGGCTTCAATAGTACATGAACTGTGCATTTCCAGATGTTGAAGCTGGTTTTAGAAAAGGCAGAGGAAGCAGAGATCAAATTGCCAACATCCACTGGATCATTAAAAAAGCAAGAGAGTTCCAGAAAAACATCTATTTCTGCTTTATTGACTATGCCAAAGCCTTTGACTGTGTGGATCACAATAAACTGTGGAAAATTCTTCAAGAGATGGCATACCAGACCACCTGACCTGCCTCTTGAGAAATCTGTATGCAGGTCAGGAAGCAACAGTTAGAACTGGACATAGAATGACAGACTGGTTCCAAATCGGGAAAGGAGTACGTCAAGGCTGTATATTGTCACCCTGCTTATTTAACTTATATGCAGAGTACATCATGCGAAACTCTGGGCTGGATAAAGCACAAGCTGGAATCAAGATTGCCAGGAGAAACATCAGTAACTTCAGATATGCAGATGACACCACTCTTATGGCAGAAAGCTAAGAAGAACTAAACCTCTTGATGAAAATGAAAGAGGAGAGTTAAAAAGTTGGCTTAAAGCTCAACATTCAGAAAACTAAGACCATGGCACCTGGTCCCATCACTTCATGGTAAGTAGATATGGAAACAGTGAGAGGCTTTGTTTTTGGGGGCTCCAAAATCACTGCAGATGGTGATTACAGCCATGAAATTAAAAGACACTTGCTCCTTGGGAGAAAAGCTATGACCACCTAGACAGCATGTTAAAAAGCAGAGACATTACTTTGCCAACAAAGGTCCACCTAGTCAAGGCTATGGTTTTTCCAGTGGTCATGTATGGATGTGAGAGTTGGACTATAATGAAAACTGAGGGCTGAAGAATTGATGCTTTTGAACTGTGGTGCTGGAGAAGACTCTCGAGAGTGCCTTGGACTGCAAGGAGATCCAACCAGTCCATCCTAAAGGAGATCAGTCCTGGGTGTTCATTGGAAGGACTGATGATGAAGCTGAAATTCTAATACTTTGGGCACCTGATGCAAAGAACTGACTCATTTGAAAAGACCCTGATGCTGGGAAAGATTGAAGGTGGGAGGAGAAGGGCACAACAGAGGATGAGATGGTTGGATGGCATCACTGACTCAATGGACATGAGTTTGAGCAAACTCCGGGAGTTGGTGATTGACGGGGGAGGCCTGGTGTGTTGCGGTCCATGAGATTGCAAAGAGTTGGACACGACTGAGCGACTGAACTAAACTAACTGATTGGTTTCATTGAAGACAGTTTTTCCACAGACCAGGAATGGGGTGGCGGGTGGTAGTTTTAGGGTGATTCAAGCGCATTACTTTTATTGTACAGTTTATTTCTATCATTTTTTAAAAGGTATTTTTTATGTGGACCATTTTTAAAGTCTTATGCGTTCCAATATTGCTTCTATCTTGTGTTCTGGTTTTTTCACCATGAGGCAGGTGGGATCTAGCTCTCCCACCAGGAACTGAACCTTCACCTGCATTGGAAGGCGAAGTCCCAGCCACCGGCCACCAGGGAATTCCTTGGGGTTATTCAGTCACTCGGTCGTGTCTGACTCTTTGTGACCCAATGGACTGCAGCACGCTAGGCTTCCCTGTCTTTCGCTCTCTCCCAGAGTTTGCTCAAACTCATGTCCATTGAGTCAGTGATGCCATCCAACCATCTCATCTTCTGTTGCCTCTGTCTCCTATTCCCCTCAATCTCTCCCAGCATCAGGATCTTTTCCAATGAATAGGCCCTTCGAATCAGATGGCCGAAGTATTGGAGCTTCAGCTTCAGCACCAGTCCTTCCAATGAAGTCCCTATTTCTGGTATTAGCACATCAGCTCCACTTAGATGCCGAAGGTTGGGCAGCCCTGCTTTAAGCAATCCGAACGGGCAGGCTCGCTCGGCAGCTTGGGTCTGTTTACACATCCAGGCAGGGTGGTGATGGGGGTGTTTCGCTAGAACACCTCTAGGAGCCTCTACGTGGCTGTGTGTGTTCTCACCGTGGACACAGCCCTGAGGATGGGGTCACATGACCTGTGGCTCCCGCAGCAGAACCGGAATCAGTGGCTGTGGATTTGGGAAGTGATCTGGGCCCTGCTCCCCCCCCCACTCCCAGTGGCTGGCGATGGGCATCTCTTGGCCTCTCTTCCTGTATCACTTCCTGCATGCTGAGTCCCTCCAGTCATATCTGACTCTTTGTGACCCCGTGGACTGCAGCCCGCCAGGCTCCTCTGTCCACGGGCTTCTCCGGGCAGGAATACTGGAGTGGGTGGCCATGCCCTCCTCCAGGCGCTGTTCCCGACTCAGGGATTGAACCTGTGTTTCTTACGTCTCCTGCATTGGCAGGTGGGTTCTTTACCACCAGTGCCTCCTGGGAAGCCCGTATTATTTCCTAGAGCTGCACTAGCAAATGACCGCAACCTGGGCAGCTTAGAACAACAGAAATAGCTTCTCCTGCAGATCTAGAGACCAGAGGCTGGGCTCCCGCTGAAAGCTCTGGGGGAGAACCTGCATTACCTCTTCCGGCTTCTGGGGGCTCCGGTGTTCTTGGCTTGTGGCCGCGTGACTCCAGTCTTTGCCTGTCTTTCCCTGGCCTCATCCCTCTGTGTCCATGGGGGTCCTTTTCTGTCTCTTACAGGACAGTTTTGTGGCATTCAGGGCCCACCCTAATCCAGTACCACCTCAAGTCCTCACCTTCATTACATCTGCAAAGATTCTATTTCCACACGAGGTCACACTCTGAGGTTCTGGGTGGAACCAAAGGTTTTGGGAGACACTGTTCAATAAACTGCACCCCCACAGCTCCTGCCGCTTCCTTTCCCTGGAACACACCCTCCTCTATTCGAGAAACTCTCCTGTCACCCCCTCCTCTTACTCACGGTTCAGGGATAGTGTCCTTCCCATCTGCCTGGCCCCAGAGGTGGACATGAACCCCCAGGGAAATCACTCCTGTCTCCCGGGCTCTGGGAATGGATTCAGGGAACAAGAGATCTGAGCTGTCAGTCATCCCAGAGATTCAGATGTTCCTCAGCATCAGCAGAAGAGGGAGCCCCTGAGCTAGGAACACACGTGTGTGGAAGGGCCTTGGCCATCTCCACCCCGCTGCGTGGAGCAAAGCAAGCTTAGCTGCAGAAAGACAAGGCCCTCCCCACCCCATCTCATCACTCTGAGTGAGTCTGAGCTGCATTTCTGCCGCCTGCCACGAAGCCCTAACGCAACAGCATATAAAAGGATGAATAACCATTAGCAGAGGTATTGAGGAGGGCTGAGTGAGCAACCATCGGCAACACTGTTAGGAGGCAGTTCCGTTTTGGGCGGCTTCCCACAAGACTCTGGTAAAGAAACTGCCGGCCAGTGCAGGAGAGTCTGGTTCGAGCCCTGGGCCAGGAAGATCCCCTGGAGGAGGAAATGGCAACCCACTCCAGTATTCTTGCCTGGGAAATCCCATGGACGGAGGAGCCTGGCGGGCTACAGTCCATGGGGTCGCAGAGTCTTAGCGACTAAACAACAGCCTGCTTTGGGCAGGGGCTTGGACTGGATGAATGGTTTTGATAAGCATGTATTAGGCACCGCCTGTGTGCTAGGCACTGCAGACACAGAGGCGAAGGACAATGGTGAAGTTGTCTTGCATTGACAAAGAGTAGGGGGGCTGCCTCAATGAGATGTTGGGGGTGAGGGGACAGCGAGGCTCTGGTAGCTGCTGGGCGGTCAATGGGGGCGCCCTCTGCAGCCTGGGGGCTCCCTGTGCCTGGTGCACTGCAGGTGTTCAGGAAGCGTTTGTTGAATAAATGAGTTTGGATTATTTGATGGCTCACCTGCTTGTGTCTGTGTGATTCATGCTGTGTACATCCTCTCCTTCGTTTGCATACCTGCCCTCCAGCCCATGCGTGCACATATGCACACACACACACACACACACACACACAGCCAGCTGCCAGGTATGACGCCAGGCACCTGGGAGAGCTGAGTAAGCATCTGTGGTCCACATGATGGAGTGGCTGGCAGGTGAGTGATTGGCAGAAAGCTGCCTCCATCCGTCTTGCTGTCGGGGCCCTCACCGATATGACAGTGGAGGGGCGGGGTGTGTGACTGGCTCCTGGGATCTGGCTTGTACCCAGCTCCTCTGACCCGCTTTGTGGATGATCCGCGGCGTGTTTTATCCAAGGTCTCTCTCCCCTTGCCATCCAGGATGCTTCCGGGTCGTCTCTAGCAAGACCAGGCACCCCGTGGTCATTTAAGCGCTGGTTCTTGATGCTCAGGCTGTCTTGGCGACCTTGGGAGCACTTTGGGGGGAGAGGGATGGAGTGGGTGGTCTTTCTGTTTCTAGATACTTCTACCATCCCTCTCCTTGGAGGGTGAGTCTGTGCTGCAGGTTCCTTCTATGACCACTAGATGCCAGTGTTTCTTAACGGATAGAAACGGGTCTCGAGCTGGGGTGATGGAGCCGAGATCAAGGTGCCTGGGTCGTGCCTGTTTTAGAGACGTGGACGAAGACTCCAGGGAACAGAGCCAAGGCTTAGGCAGGAATTCCACTGGGTGAGACATAGTGAACTGGTTGAAAGACCCCCGGGGTCCTGAATCCCAATTCCCTGGTGTCCCTAGGACAAGAGCTGCAGACAGGTGAGAGAGAAGGTGTGGGTTGGGGAGGAGGGCAGGTGGGGAGGATCAACCCTGGGACGCATGAGGGCGGCCTGACCATGAGCGGGGGTGAGAGAGAGGACTTGGAGGGGCCGCAGCTGCAAAAGGCCCGCTCACCTTCCTGGCGTCCCTCCTCTCATCCGGTTTCCCAAACTCCTTCTGATTTTGGTTTGCTGTTCGAGAAGGCGGCGGAGAAGGGACAGGCTGAGAGGCTCCACTTCTCAAAGGAGACCCTTCTGACACTGAATTGAAGCGCAGGCTGCGTGTCAGCCCTCTTTGGAGTTCATCCTTCCACACCCCCTGGCTCCTGTCCTGCAGCCCTGCTGTAGTGCTGGGAGCCAGGATGCCCTCCATCCGTGTGCCCAGGGAGGGCGGGGCGGGGCAGAGAGAGGTTTGCAGAGACTGAGCCACAGGGGAGGGGGCTGGAGCCTAGTGCTTGGGGAGACCCGGGGATCCCAGAATATAAAGCAGGGTCGGATTCTGAGTCCCACTTAGGGTGGCGATAGGGAAACAACCTCTGCCCCGCCAAGTGGAAGAAGGGTTTGGGGTTAGGGTGACTGGGGCATTTGGGGGCAGACCAAGATGGTGCTGCTGTGGTTTAACCGGAGATAAGGAAGGTTATCTGCTGCCTCCAGTTATGTTTCCTGTGAACTCAAGTTTTATCATTAGAGACTGGTTTATTTAGGTCAAGCCCTGACTCCCCCCAGGAGCTTCCCATGGTCTCTTGCTTGTAATAGACCATTCAGTAAATATTTGTCAACTGAGCCTCCATTAAAATGGAAATATCCCCGAGGAGGGATAAACCAGTTGGGCTTGCTAACACTTCACTGTGAATCAGTTCATCAGCTCACTAGCGCCCTCAGGCTTCTCAGGGGCAGAGGCCCAGTGCAGGTTCCGAGGGCCTGCCTGGGGAGACAGGGCCCTCTGGAGCTCAGTCCTGAGCCCGGCTGTGACTTGGCTAAGAGCAAGGGCCAGCGGCTCAAGGTCAGCTCGAGGACACTGGGGGTGCCTGTGGCCCACAGATGTGATCATGCCCCTCCTCTGACAGCTCTTTAATGCTCTCCGTGGTCCTCAAGAAAATGTCCCAACTCTTCACCAGAAGTCTAGAGACCCTCCTGACTGGGCCCCCTCTCACCCTTCCAGCCCCAGGTCTTGACATTCTATTTTTTAAGAACCTTTATTTATTTATTTAAAATTGATGTATAGTTGGTTTGCCATGTTGTGTTAATTTTAGGTATATAGCACAGTGATCTCTCACACACACACACAATCTATTCTTTTTCAGATTCTTTTCCACTATGGTTTATTACAAGATATTGAAGATCGTTCCCTGTGCTATATAGTGGGGCCTTGTGGGTTATCTATTTTTATATATAGTTGTATATATATGTTAATCCCAAACTCCTAATTTATCCCTTCCTACCCCCTTTTCCATAAGGAAAAGCCATGTTTGTCTTCTATATATATATGTGAGTCTGTTTCTGTTTTGTAAAGTTCAGTTGTATAATTTTTTTAGATTTCACATATAAATGATATTTGTCTTTCTGTGGTCTTGTCATTCTGGAAACTTCAGCCAAACTCTTCCGTGAAGGTAAAATGAGGCCTGTATTGCGTCCGCCCTTTGAACATGCCTTTTGTTCTCTCCGTCTGATTCACTGTCTCACGCTCTATCTGGTTAATCCCAGTTCACTATTAAAATTCAGCTTGGATGTCACTTCCTGCGGGGAGTCCTCCATAACCCATCTGAGGTTGAGGTGGTTTCCCTTTCAGATGATCTTGCAGCCCTCCGTCGCTGCATTCTCATAACAGTTATAGCACTGAATTTAACAGATTAATCAAAAGTAGTGCCTGTTCAGAGTTAAAAAAAAAAATTCTGGCTGTGGGGGAGGCTTATAATCAAAAGTTCCAGTTGTCTGCCCCTACCAGTCAAGGTCTGATCAGGAAAATTGAAACCTCCTTAGTTATTTTAACAGAGATAATTTAATACAGAGAATTAACTCAACATGAATTGTAAGACTGAAAAGATAAAAAGAAAATGTGGATACAGTAGCTGCAGAAAGAAGCCATCGGTCCTACAGCTGGAGGAACACAGGCGGGAGGCTGGGCTTATCTGACCCCAGAAGCTTGAAGAAGACGTTGCACGGAGCTGGGCTCAGACTTCTGCGGAGGGCACTGGCTGACTGGTACTGATGTGTTTGAAGGGCCCTTTGATGAGGCTCACGGCATGAAAAATTGGGTATTCGCTTGAACCGCTCCTGCTGGGGTGGAGGTCTGTTGACAGAGGGATGCAGGCAAGAACAGCGAGCAAATAGGCAGAGTGTGTCCCTTCTCCCCGCTCCTGCCCTCCAGATGCTCTCTGGCTCTGTTCTTGGCAGAAACTAACAGGAGTCAGCTGGCAGAGCATGTGCAAAATTCCAGCCTGAGTCCCATCACAACACCGCGTCTAGAAGGAGGAACTTGGAGTTGAGAGACAATAGCTTAATGACCTACACAGTCCACCCCTTTGGCTACCTGGCATCCACAGACATCCTTCCACATACGTGTGAACTCCATCGGATGATAACAACACGAGATTTGCGCCTCTTCCTTGCCAGCTGCAGCTATCTTTTTACAAAGACCCTCAACTTGTTCTCAAAAACGTGCTCAGTTGCTCAGCTGTGTCCAGCTCTTTGCAATCCCTTGGACTGTAGCCCACCAGGCTCCTCTGTCCTTGGGATTTTTCAGGCAAAAATGCTGGAGTGGTTTGCCATTTCCTACTCCGGGGGATCGTCCCGACCCAAGGATCAAACTTGCATCTCCTGTGTCTCCAGCATTGGCAGGGAGGTTCTTTACCACTGAACCGCCTGGGAAGCCTGTTCTCAAAAACAGGAGATACAAAATCTCAACAGCCGTTTATCCATCTTTGGGTGACAGCTATGGTATCATTTCTGAGTGACGCTGATTACTCTTCAAATATGGTCAAAATCCTATCTGAATATTCTCTAACTTAAAGACCAAATAAGACACGAACGAGCCTATGAAACAGCAACAGAGTCAGGGACATAGAGAAGGGTAATTGCCAAGGGGGAGGGAGATGGGAGAAGGCTGGATTGGGAGCTTGGGATTTTCAGATACAAAACTCATATATAGCATGGATAAACACTGAGGTCCTGCTGAATAGCCCAGGGAACTATATTCACTGTCCTGCGATGAACCATAGTGGAAAAGAATATGAAAAAGAATGAATAGGTATGCATGACTGAGTTACTTCGCTGGATAGCAGTAATAAACACAGCCTTGTAATTCAACTATACTTCAAGAAAAAATAATTTAAAAAAAAGACCAAACAAAAAGGGAATCACCTTCTTTCTTAGAAGATCAAAAGGAGGAAGGAGAGAGAAAAGAAATTAGTTAATAAACTACATAACAGGTAGATAGGTCACCATCAAGGAAGAAGAGATTCATGGTTTCTACAGTTCCTGTTTCTGTGAGGCCACAGTTGATATTTGTAGCCTCTGTTTCCCACCGCCCGTTCCGTATTCACGGTACTTCTCTTGGATATGGAAGTACTAGGTGGATTCTTTACCAGCTGAGCCACCAGGGAAACCCAAGACTACTGGAGTGGGTAGCTTATCCAGGAGTAACCCAGAGAATTTCCTGGGTTCCCGGTCCTCCTCATGTAGCAGAAACCGCCGTCCTCCTTGGTGATTAGAAGAGTAACTCTCTGGGGATGTCTCTGAAGGTCCAACAGTTAAGACTCTGTGTTTCCACTGCAGGTTCAATCCCTGGTTGGAAAAGAAAAAGAGAGAGAGAGACTTCTTGTTTTGTTTATTCAAAAGAGAATGATCGTGTGTCAGTCTCAACCTCTAATTCACAGGAATCTTTATTCTGTTCTCGTGGGAGCATTTCTTTCTTGGATCCAAGGGCCTTGAAATCTGTAGAGTCTGAAGTTGAGGGGACAGGAAGTAAAAGTTCCACGAGAGTTGTGAGCTCCAAGAGTGAGGGGAGGGACTTCCCCTGTGGCCCAGTGGTTGAGACTCTGCACTCCCAATGCTTGTGGCCCAGGTTTCATCCCTGGTCAGGGAACTCTCCTGGTGGCTCAGCTGGTAAAGGATCTGCCTGCAATCCAGGAGACGCCGGTTCGATTCCTGGGTCTGGAAGATCCTCTGGAGAAGGGATAGGCTACCCACTCCGGTATTTCTGGGCTTCCCTGGTGGCTCAGCTGGTAAAGAATCTGCCTGCAATGTGGAAGACCTGGGTTTGATCCCTGGGTCGGGAAGATTCCCTGGAGAAGGGAGCGGCTATTCACTCCAGTATTCTGACCTGGAGAATTCCATGAGGTCTCAAAGAGCCTGACCCGACTGAGGGACTTTCAGGGACTTTCATTTTCGCTTCAGGGAACTAGATTTTGCATGCCCAGCGGGACGCGATCTTCGATCCTGTGGCACGCGGGGTCTTTAGCTGGGTCGTGTGAACTGTCAGTTGCCGTGTGTGGGGTCTAGTTCCCTGACCAGGGGTTGAACCTGGAACCCCTGCATTAAGAGCTTGGAGTCTCAGCCGCTGGACCACCAGGGGCCTCCCTTTCAGAGTTACCATCACTCGGGGCCGCTGCGTTCACTTCCGGCTGGCGCCAGTGCATCACGCAGAGCCATCTGTAAGCAGATCCGATTTCTTTTCTTTTCAGTCAGCTGGTCATAAGGAACTTCCTAGGAGTCCACACGTGTAGTTTTATCTCTCAAAGGCAACCACTATGTTTTTTTGCTGTCTTCATCTACCTCTAATACCGTACTATTTCTATTTTTTTGTTTTTGTTCATTTCAAACCTGTACTGATTCCCTACTGTGAAAGATGTAGTAGTTTTCTCCTCCCACCCATTTCCTCTTATTTTTGGTAATTATATTTATTTCTCATACTAGTTACCTTCACAATTTTAAATTATACACTTAAAATACCCAGTTCTTATTCCCTTAACATGAGACGGTAATTCTTGAGTGCTTACTCTGTAAGATGAGAATTTTATTTATTTACTTTATTTTTTGCTTTTTGGTCATGTGCGGCATGTGGGATCTTAGTTCCTGGACCAGGGATCGAACCTGCGTCCCCTGCACAGGAAGTCTTGACCACTGGACTACCAGGGAAGTCCCAAGGTGAGGATACTATTTTGTTTCCTGTCCTTCCTCCTTTCCTCCCCACTCCTTTTAACGTCCCGACTTCTGCCAGCTTTATCTTTACTTTATGTTGTCAAAATTGATGACATTTACATTCTGTTCTTTAACCACATCTGTCATCCTGGTTTTATCTACAGATTCGTCTTCAAAGTTGGAATCCAATCAACAGCCTTTATGTGGTGGTGATGATGTAAATATTGTTTTCGCTAGTGAACTAGGAAATACAGGGGGGTTATGTTTTCTTTTCTCTCCCTCTTATATCACAACCCATGTACACAAACTTAAAGGAAATGCACACTGAAATCAAACAGACTGGGGCCTTCCCTGGTGGTCCAGTGGCTAAGACTCCAAGCTCTCAATGCAAGGGGCCTGGGTTTGAACCCTGGTCAGGGAACTAGAGCCATGACTAAGAAGACCGTATGCTACAACGAAGATCCCGAGAGCCACAGCTAAGATCCAGCGCAGCCAAGAAATCAAATAGGGTATCTTTTTGTATTCTCCATCAATTCTTCAAAATCATGCTTAGATTGAGGTCATGATTGTTTGGTATTAGCACAATTTATTTTTTGGAGTCTTTAATGGCACCCCACTCCAGTACTCCTGCCTGGAAAATCCCATGGACAGAGGAGCCTGGTAGGCTGCAGTCTATCAGGTCGCCAAGAGTCGGACACGACTGAGCAACTTCACTTTCACTTTTCCCTTTCATGCATTGGAGAAGGAAACAGCAACCCACTCCAGTGTTCTTGCCTGGAGAGTCCCAGGGACGGCAGAGCCTGGTGGGCTGCCGTCTATGGGGTCGCACAGAGTCGGACACGACTGAAGTGACTTAGCAGCAGCAGCAGCAGCAAGTGTACATTTTAAGTTCTTTTGGGGAGAAAAGTTACCTTCCTCATCATTTCACAAATATCTTTCAGTTTCTGATGAAGTCTTTCAATTGCTTAGACAGCATTGAGCTCTTCTTAAAGATTTTGTGGGTGACGTCCACCGCCAGAATTTGAGGGTTTCCTTTACCAGGAGTTTTGATTTTCTCTCTTCCTCAGTATCCTGTTCGCTGTGTTAGAGGACTTCCTCTAGTCATTTCTTTAGAAAAAAGGTAAAGTTTCTGAATTTTCGGATGCCCCAGGGGCTATATTTCCTCCGTAGGTGGTTTGGCTGGGCATAGAGTTGGTTAAATTTCGGTGAGCATTAGACTATAAACAAGTAAACAAATTTAAAAAGCACTGATTATAATAAGTTCTTTGCAGAAAAATAAGTAAGCGATGGGTACGGAGCAGCTGTATAGCTTCTTTAGATAGAGCAGTGGGTGGATTGTCCTAGAGAAGGTGACTTCCAGCTATGAGTTGGAAGACAGGAGGAGCCAGTCACTTGAGCCAAGTTCGGAGGGTATAGTGCAGGGCAGGGTGTGAGGGGGGTGGTTCAGGCACAGGAAACAGTTGGTGCAAAGGCCCCCAGCCTGTTCTTTCTGGAGACTACCAAACCTCCCTCCTTGGGTTCTAGGAGAGTCGATTTCCCTCTGGGTTTTCACCTAGTTTGTGTGTGTTTCTGTTACTTGCGGCCAGGAGTCCTCAGTCATGTGAGTTGTGTATTGTTGTCCCATTTTTCTAAACGAGGGGTCTGAGTTTTAGAGACGCTGAGTAACTTGCCTGTGGTCACTTGGAGGGGAGGTTAGAGAGAAGCCAGGTGTGTTGGCTGCAGAGCTCAGCCTCTCCCTGTTGCTTCTCCCTGAATCCCTGTCCCCACTCCCAGAGACAGGGATTTCTTCTTTGCTGGACTCTTGCAATTTGGATTCACGGTGCAGTCATGGCCAACATGCATCTCAGAACTCTCCCTACAGCCCCAGTTTCAAATGTCGCCCCATCACCCCGCCAGTGCACTTGAGTTTCTCAGACTTTTGCCCTGAAGGAGCTCAGAAGTTCCAGCGGCTATCGCTCCACCACCTCGCATTTTTCCTCCTCTTTCCACTGTCTCGTTAACTAAGGGGAAAGCTGGGGAGGCAGACTGAGAGGTGAGAGGTTCGTGGGAGCAAAGAGAAAAGAAGGCGGGAGGCGGGGAGCCAAGTTAGGAAAGAAAGAAGGAAGAGGACTTTCCTGGTGACACAGTGGTTCGGGGTCTGCCTGCCACTGGAGGGGACACGGGTTCGATCCCTGGTCTGGGAAGCTTCCACGTGCCGTGTGCTCCACAGCTACTGAGCCTGCGCTCTGGAGCCCGGGAGCCGCAGCAAGAGAAACCATCTCGATGAGAAACCGATGTGCGGCAACAAAGACCCAGCGCAGCCAAAACTAAATTAATATATTTATTAGAAATGAAACGACAAAAAGAAACACAATGGATTCTGACTCAGAAAATAGGAGAAAATGATGCCTTTAAACAAGGAGGAGGAAAGAAGACAAGAAGGGAAAGACGCAGAGACTCGACCGCATGAACGCAGGCCACGGTCTTCCCTTGGAGCTCAACCCAAAGGCCAACCCGGTCACATGGATTCGCCCGACTCCTCGCTTGGACGGGTCCTGCCTTCCTTGGGCTGAAGCCCGAGCTCTCGGGCCTTGCCCAGAAGGTCCTGCCAGTCCTGCCACTTCTCGCCTTCTTTAAGACACCAGTGTTCAGTCCTTTTGGGAGTCTTCAGAGGCACCAAGGCCCGCCCAGCCCTTGGGTCTCTGTTCCTGCTGCCTGGATATTCTTCCCTCTTCTTTCACCCTCCTCACAGCAGGTCCCAAGACCAGGGCTTGCAAGCAGATTATTAACTTGGGGAAGTTACCCTTGGGAGCGGGAACAACAGAGGAGTTAAACAGGGAAGTAGGGGAGCCGACAGGCGCACGTGGTCACAGCCGCAGGACGCTGGTACGCCGTGTCACGGGCACCAGGGAGTGTGTCTCAGACCTGCCCACCCGCTGGACACCAGGGAAGTCCCTGTGCCGTCCTTCTCTTGATTAAACCCTCCTCACGCTGTTCCTCAGCCACCGCTGCTTCTTTCCTGCTTGGATATGAGGATCCGCAGGTCAGAGGCAGGAGACTGCCGATCAGCTACCCGCTTTTCTAAAGGCTCTGGAAATCCTGCAGTGTTCTTACCTGTGTGTGTGTGTGTGTGTGTGTGTGTGTGTGTGTGTGTGTGTCTGGGAAGCCCTCTCCCTGGACAGCGCACATTAGTGTGGACAGCCCCTGTTAACATATTCTGGTGCTGGGGTCCCTCACCCAGGTTTGTGAGCAGGTGGGGGCTGTTTTAGGGAAAACTCAGCCATCATCCCCTTAAAGTGGGCTGAGTGTCTGTGGACATAGCTGCCTGGTGTGGATGGAGGGGCCCCCAGAACCTGGCTCCCGGCACTGTGATCCCTGGGAAGATTCCAGAGGTGGCAGACACCCCTCATGGTTTTCCAGGACCTCGTGGTCCAGATAGAGATGTGACCTCCATCTGTGGGCCAAAAGCTGGGGCCAGAATCAATTTGTCAACAAACACAGGCCTGGAGGGTAGATGAGGACTGAGGGGTTCAGGGTAAGAGGGGAAACCATTTGAGTGGGTGATATAAACCTGGAAAAGAGCTTCCCTGGGGCTCCGTGACGAAGAATCCACCTGCCAAGCAGGAGATGTGGGTTTGATCCCAGGGTTGGGAAGAACCCCCAGAGGAGGGCGTGGCAACCCACTCCAGTATTCTTGCCAAGAGTGTCCATGGAAATCCCATGGACAGAGGAGCATGGCAGGCTACAGTCCGTGGGGTTGCAGAGACGGGCACAACTGAGCATGCCCACACGTGAACCTAGAAAACCCTTCTGATTTGGGGGAGCCTGGTTTTCTCTTGCTTACGTGGGCTGAGTGCCACGGGTGTGATTTCCTGTCACAGTGGGGAGGAATCCACTTTGCTGTGCTGAGGAAACATCAAGGGCAGTTATGTTATTATTTTTTAAGATTTTTTTTTTTTTAATGTGGACCATTTTTAAAGTCTTTATTGAATTTGTTACAATATTGCTTCTGGTTTGTGTTTTGCATTTGTGGCCCTGAGGGGATCTTAGCTCCCCTACCAGGGATCAGACCTGCACCCCCGCTGTTGGAAGGCAAAGTCTTAACCCCTGGACGGCCAGGGAGGTCCTCAGGGCGGTTATAGACATTAGCCACAAGGTGTAATACAGATGAAACTGGACCATGTTCAGAGGGAAGTAACCATGATGAAGGGAATGAAAATCAAGTCTTTGGAGGAATCAGGCTCATGTGAAGGAAGAACCCAAAGGGGCTAGTTAGCTGTAGACGCTTGGAAGGTTACCTATCACGTGGAGGAAAGGAGATACATTTCCTGTGTCTCTAACTGGAAACCTTGGCCCAGCATGCTGCTAAGTCACTTCAGTCGTGTCCGACTCTCTGTGACCCCATAGACGGCAGCCCACCAGGCTCCCCTGTCCCTGGGATCCTCCAGGCAAGAACACTGGAGTGAGTTGCCATTTCCTTCTCCAATGCATGAAAGGGAGTGAAAGTAAAGTTGCTCAGTCGTGTCCGACTCTTCGCGAGCCCATGGACTGCAGCCCACCAGGCTCCTCCGTCCCTGGGATTCTCCAGGGAAGAGCGCTGGAGTGGGCGCCGTTGCCTTCTCCGTGGCCCAGCCTAGATAGGTGTATTCAGCTCAAAAGAGTCAAGAGCAAGCTTCCTGTGTTCAGTGCACTGGATTATTGCTCTCACTTGAAAACTTTTTTTGAAATTTACTGGCTGCATTGGATCCGAGCTGCAGCATGCGGGATTCTTGTGGCGTATCCGAGGCCTCTTGTTGCAGTGCCCAGACTCTCCAGCTGTGGCCCACTGGCTTAGCTGCTCTGCAGCAGCTGGCATCTTAGTTCCCTGACCAGGGATCCAAGCGGCGTCCTCTGCATTGCAAGGCAGATTCTCTCCACTGGACCACCCGGGAAGACCACCGGACCTGGTAGTCTTAGCACTGGACCCCTGGACCTCCCAGCTTTCAGTTCTTCGTGCCCTCCTTTTGTTGAGTGATCTCACAGAGTACATTTTCCCACCCTATCGCTGCTGCTCTTGCAGCGTCTGACTTGCTTCGGCCAATGGCACTTTGGCAGACATGACCTAAACTGAGGCCTCCTGTATGCTTGTTTGGTTTGGTTGGCCCTCCCGAGCTCCCTTGATCTGCTTTTAGAAAAATGCTCAGGGTTGATTCTGGCCCAAGGCGAACATATAGACATAATCATCATATATACATACACATGCATAGACATGTATATGAATGTATATACATAATCAGTGTATAGACATAATTCAGAAAATGAAGATCACAGCATCTGGTCCCATCACTTCATGGGAAATAGATGGGGAAACAGTGGAAACTGTGTCAGACTTTATTTTTGGGGGCTCCAAAATCACTGCAGATGGTAACTGCAGCCATGAAATTAAAAGACGCTTACTCCTTGGAAGGAAAGTTATGACCAACCTAGAGAGCATATTCAAAAGCAAAGACATTACTTTGCCAACAAAGGTTCATCTAGTCAAGGCTATGGTTTTTCCATTGGTCGTGTATGGATGTGAGAGTTGGACTGTGAAGAAAGCTGAGCGCCGAAGAATTGATGCTTTTGAACTATGGTGTTGGAGAAGACTCTTGAGAGTGCCTTGGAGTACAAGGAGATCCAACCAGTCCATTCTAAAAGAGATCAGCCCTGGGATTTCTTTGGAAGGAACTGATGCTAAAGCTGAAACTCCAGTACTTTGGCCACCTCATGGGAAGAGTTGACTCACTGGAAAAAACTCTGATGCTGGGAGGGATTGGGGGCAGGAGGAGCAAGGGGATGACCGAGGATGAGATGGCTGGATGGCATCACGGACTCGATGGACGTGAGTCTGAGTGAACTCCGGGAGTTGATGATGGACAGGGAGGCCTGGCGTGCTGCGATTCATGGGGTCGCAGAGTCGGACACGACTGAGCGACTGGAGTGAACTGAGCTGAACTGATAGACATAATAGAACCCAAAGCCTGAAGCAGAACAATCCGAAAATAAAAGCCTGTTATTTTTGAGCCACTGAGTTTTGGGGATGGTTTGTTACACAGCATTATTGCTCTAATAGACTTCACTTTCACTTTTTACTTGCACGCATTGGAGAAGGAAATGGCAACCCACTCCAGTGTTCTTGCCTGGAAAATCCCAGGGATGGGGGAGCCTGGTGGGCTGCCGTCTGTGGGGTTGCACAGAGTCGGACATGACTGAAGTGACTTAGCAGCAGCAGCTAACTCATACATCCTCACTGCAGGCAATCAGCTTGTCCAACCAAATGGCTTAAGACCATTTGGTTGGACATTATAAAGGAGATTCCAGCATTAAGCAGGTGTTAGGGCTAGGATATCTCTAAGGTGTCTTTGAGCCTTTAGATTCTGTAGTTTTATGTTCCAAAGGGGGTTGTGGTTAACTCTGCTTATTTGAGGCTGGAACCCTAGGGAATAGAATCAATACAAGAACAAAAATTTAAACTTGACACAGGCCGGAGCTGCACCTCCCACACCTCAGCCAGACACTTCACGTACCAGTCAAGGTCCAGTGAGGAGCACAGCTCAGTTCAGTCGCTCAGTCATGTCCGACTCTTTGTGACCCCATGGACTTCAGCACGCCAGGCCTCCCTGTCCATCATCAACTCCTGGAGTTCACCGAAACTCATGTCCATCGAGTCGGTGATGCCATCCAACCATCTCATCCTGTCGTTCCCTTCTCCTCCTGCCCTCAGTCTTTCCCAGCATTAGAGTCTTTTCTAATGAGTCAGTTCTTCACATCAGGTGGCCAAAATATTGGAGTTTCAGCTTTAGCTTCAGTCCTTCCAGTGAATATTCAGGACTGATTTCCTTTAGGATGGACTGGTTGGATCTCCTTGCATTCCAAGGGACTCTCAAGAGTCTTCTCCAACACCACAGTTCAAAAGCATCAATTCTTTGGCGCTCAACTTTCTTTATAGTTCAACTCTCACATCCATATGTGACCATTGGAAAAACCACAGCTTTGACTAAAGCACAGAAACCATTCTAAATCTTTAATACAAAGGGAATATTTGATAGGATTTTGGTTACATGGGCCATGGGGGAACTGAGAGGTTGAGTAGGGGATGGTGAGGCAACCCGGGGATCAGCTAAGCAGGAAGCTGTGACCGTTGGTGGGATGGAGGGCCCAGGGGGAGAGGCGGGGTTAACCCGGGGCCAGGATGACGTAGGGAAAGCTGCAGCCATGGCGGGCTGCCCAGTGGGAACTGGAGCCTCAGAGAAGATGTAGCTGCCTCCTCAACTTCCTTGAGACTCTGCCCAAGGCCCAGAGGGAGAGACCCATCCTAGCTCCTCGCTTCTGCCCGCCCTCCAGCTTCCTCCCAATGTGTCTCCCATTGGCTGAACCCAGCTGACTCAGGTTCTGGGGTCTTCCAGGGTTAGATGTCCTGTGATACAGAGAAGGTCAAGGGAAGGACGAGAGATGGTTCTGAGGCTGCAGACCAGCACCGCCTATTCACGCCTTTGGCCAATATGCCTGTCTTGGTAAACTGCCTTCTCAGCTACCCAGCTATTCAGCCAGAAATCTGGGAGACATCTTTTCCACCCCCAAGTCTGCTTCATCAGTGATGCCCAGGAGCCCTACCTCCAGATTATATTTGCACAAATATCCTTCTTGTCACGTGGCCTTTCCTTTGTCAGCACAGCGTCACTGCAGCAGAGCCCAGCCGGTTCCCATGCCTCCATGCTTGTCCTTCCCCATTCGTTCCCCACACGGCAGCCACAGCGATATTTTGCAAATATAAATCAGATCGTGTCATTCCTTGGTAAAAACCCATCCAAGGTCTTCGAATCCAAGCTCCTTTGCCCGACAGGGTCTGTTCTCTGCTAGCTTTTCAAGCCTATTTTTACCCTTTTCTTTTTTTTTCTCACTGAGTTCCAGGTACTTACTGGCCTTTCCACACTCCTGAGAGCCAGGCAGAATCTTTCTCACCCCAGGGCCTTTGCACCTGCCGCTCCCTCAGTTTTTAATCATAAGCAGCTCCTTCGCATCCTTCAGGTCTCAGCTGACCTTTCGCCTCTTCCGAGCTGCCTTCCTGGACCACCCTAAAGTGTCCCCGCAGGGCTGCCCACTACCTTGTCACTTCTTACTCTTGCATCACGCCTTCATTCTTTCATTCATATGTTGCTTTGTTTGTTGGCTGTCTCCCAGACTTGATTATAACCTTTATGAAGACAGGGCCTTGGCTGGCTTGCCCACTGCCGGGTGGCTCACTCCTCTCTCCATGACTAACATATGTGGGACATGCAATAAATGTTTAGTAAAAGATTAATGGAAAAGACAGAGGGATGTCCACTGACAGAGGAATGGATAAAGAAGATATGGTGCATATATACAATGGAATATTACTCAGCCATTAATAGAGAATGAAATAATGCCATGTGTAGCAACATGAGCGCAACTAGAGGTTATCACACTGAGTGAAGTAAGTCAGAGAAGGAGAATGCATAAAGGTATGGCACCCTTTATACACAGAATCTAAAAAGAAATGATACAAGGACGTCCCTCGTGGCCCAGTGGCCAAGGTTATGTGTTCCCAGGGCAGGGGGCCTGGGTTTGATCCCTGGTCAGGGAGCTAGATCTCGCATGCCATAACTAAAATCTGGTTCTGCCAAATAAATAAATAAAAATAAATTGAAAAAAAGAAATGATACAAATGAACTTATTTATAAAACGGAAACAGGCTTACAGATTTAGAGAAAGAATTTATGGTTGCCAGTGGGGAAGAATGGGGGGAAAGGATAGCTAGGGACTTTGGGATGGACATGCACACACTGCTATATTTAAAACGGATGACCAGCAAGGACCCACTGTACAGCTCTGGGAACTCTGCTCCATGTTCTGTGGCAGCCTGGATGGGAGGGGAGTCCGGGGGAGAATGGATACATGTGTATGTATGGCTGAGTCCCCACATTGTTAATCAGATGTGCTCCAATATAAAATAAAAAGTGGAAAAAATAGAGTGCTTAGAAGAGTGTCTGAAAAAAGAAAAAAAGACCGAGGGGCTGAGAAGTTGGCCTTCTGGAGGGAAAAAAAAAAGAATCGATATGTCTGTGGACTGCCAAGGGTCGGTGGCCTGCTCTTTCTGCAGAAGGACTGGGAGGAGGCTGCCGTGAGTGTCTGCGAACGCTGCTCCCACCGTCACACGGCCCAGCAAGGCTTGAGGCAGGGGAGTCGAAAGGTGCCAAATAAAGCCCAGATCTCATTGTCTCCGGTCTTCTGATTACCAGGTATTTAGACTGCAGTTACACAGTCAGCGGTGATGAGCTGTAATTGCAGACGTTCTCCATGGTTATTTTTGCCCCTGGAAAATAAAGTGATACCTGTAATTTTCCCCAAGTTGCGCTCCAGCCTCCTCTCCTGAGGCCCGGGGCTCAGCAGCCTTCATTACCCCTAACCGCGGGGTTCCCTTTCCGCTCCTTGGTGAGTAGGTGGGTGGGCTGGGAGTTCAAAGCTCTGTGTCCTGGTTTAGAATTTGCCGTTGACTTGCTGGCGGATTCTGACCCTCAGGGTGCACATCTGGAAAATGGAGGCTGTGCTGGGGGCTTGGGGAGGTAAGGGGGACAGGGATGGAATCCCAGTGGAGCACAAGGTCCTCAAAAGAGGAGCTTTTAGGAATCGACAGCTGAGCAAACAGGCTCGGGAACCAGCATTAGCCACAAGCGGCTACTGACTCTGCTGTGCTAAGTCCCTTCCGTCGTGTCCGACTCTGTGTGACCCTGTGGACTGTAGCCCTTCAGGCTCCTCTGTCCATGGGATTCTCCAGGCAAGAATCCTGGAGTGGGCTGCCCTGCCCTCCTCCAGGGATCTTCCCGACCCAGGGCTCAAACTCGAGTCTTTTGTGTCTCCTGCACGGCCAGGCGGGTTCTTTATCACTGGCGCCATCTCATTCTGTGATGACCTCCGATCCTTGGGGCAGGGCTTCCCCATCAACCCAGCCCACAGTCACAGTGTTTTTTTCTTTTGTCTGTGTTAGGTCTTTGCTGTGGTGCACGGGCTTTCTTTGGTTGTGGCACACGGGCTTAGCTGCCCTGCAGCATGGGGGAATCTTAGTTCCCCAACCAGGGATCGAACCCTCGTCCCCTGCATTAGGAGGCAGATTCTCAACCCCTGGACCACCAGAGAAGTCCCCACAGCCACAATGCTGCCCTCGCCCTTGTCCCTCCCCCGAGCTCCCCGTTTGCTAAAGCGCTTGTCTGGCTCTAGGAATCCCCTGGTTCCACCACCCAGTGGGTGACGGGGTGGGAGGAGGGGGCTTCCTGTCCTCACTGTGCTTTCTGCAGGAACACTGCTGCACTGGCCCTGGACTCCCTCCCTGAGCTTCCCCATGGGCTGAGCTGGGACCGCGGGGCCATGCACAGTACTGCTTCAGTAAGAAGATGCACCTCCAGCTCCATACAGAAGACTCGTAACAATTTCTTTTTATTTTATTTTTAAATTGGAGTGTAATTGCTTTACAATGTTGTGTTAGTTTCTGCTGCACGACAACGTGAATCAGCCGTGTGTACACACATAGCCCCTCCCTCTCAAGCCTCCCTCCTCTCCCCTCCATCCCGCTCCTCCGGGTCCTCACAGAGCACGACCTGGGCTCCATGTGCTGTACGACAGCTTCCCGCTAGCTATCTAGCACAAACAGTAGACTTTTTCAAAGCACTTTTGGAGCCCAGCCTGATTCCAGGCTGAGGGCAGACAGGCTGTATGGGTTTTTAGGGTCAGGAAGACAGGCAGAGGCAAGGAGCGGGGGACTTCGGCACTGCCTGTCTCCTCTGCGCCACCCCTGCAGCTGAGCTCTCTGCTCCAGCCCGCTCTGAAGCTGACCATGGTCTCCCGATGGCTCTCCTGCTCTGTCCCTAGGCAGGCCCACTGGCCGCTGGACTGGTAACCCGGGGAAACGATATAAAAAGCCTCAGACTGGTGCCACCCTCTCCTTCTTTCTTTACTTGAGCTTGGATGCAGAAGATAAACTCCCCACCTGGGCCTAAGTGATGAGTCATTCCTCAAAGGTCGGCAGGAAGATTTATCTACTGAGCAGCCTGTCTCGTCCCTGACCCACATCGGCTCTCCCACCTTTGATCCAGGCCGGCCTGAGACAGTTCCCTGCTGGCTTCCACCGTGTTTCACGCAGTGGTGCCTCAAGCAAGGGCACGAAGCCGCCTCGCTTCTCCGGCTGCGCCTCTCTGCCGTGGAGATTACCACCCGAGCTCTGCAGGCGCCGGTTCCGGCTGCCGACTGCAGGGGGATGCTGGGGGGGTCAGGCTTGGGCTCCCCGTCCTGCCAGGGTGCCATCCTGGGAAGCAGTTCTCCACAATTCTCAGAAGCTTCTGGAGGAAAGGTTTGCTGCTGGCCAAAAATCTTGGCTTTCTCTGCCCAGCCAGCCAGTGCCTGCTCAGCTGTGTCTGACTCTTGCGACCCCATGGACTGTAGCCCACGGCCCCTCGCCCCGCCCCGCCCCTCTGCCCTTGGACTTTTCCAGGCATGAATACTGGTGTGGGTTGCCATTTCCTCTTCCAGTGGTTCTTCCCGACTCAGGGATCGAACACAGAAGCCAAATAAAAAATATGGAGACAGAGTTTGGAAGGAATGGAAAGGTGGCTTTAATTCTCAGCCAGTGGAGAGCGGAACACGGTAGGCTCACAACTCAAGAACTGAGCCCCCGCCCCACAAGGAGTCTAGGGCTTCCATAAGATGAGGGCTCACAGTCAGGAGTCCTCATGAGGTGCAAACGTGTTAGGCTCTTGGCTTCTTCCCCTTGTGTTTTTTCAAAGACCAGCATCAGCAACCCAATAATCGAGTCGGCAGTTCCACGGCTCCGCGGCCTGCTTTCTGATCTGTAACTACAAGGCCAAGGGTGTTGTAAGGGGAAACACCAGAGGGGGCTGTGTTTAGCACAGAGTCAAAGGAAAAGAGGTGCCAAGCGCAGCTCTTGCAGAGTTAGGGGACAGAGAAGCAAACTTAGCTACAGACCTGCAGAGTCTGGGCAGTTAAAAGTAAAAAGACCAGGAATGTTCAGAGTCTGGGGCAGTTAAAGGTAAAAAAAAAAAAACCAGGAATGTTCAGAGTCTGGGGCAGTTAAAGGTAAAAAAACCAGGAATGTTCAGTCTGGGGGAGTTAAAGTTAAAAAAAAAACTAGGAATGTTCAGAGTCTGGGGCAGTTAAAGGTAAAAAAACTAGGAATGTTCAGAGTCTGGGGCAGTTAAAGGTAAAAAAAACCAGGAATGTTCAGAGTCTGGGGGAGTTAAAGTTAAAAAAAAACTGGAATGTTCAGAGTCTGGGGCAGTTAAAGATAAAAAACCCAGGAATGTTCAGAGTCTGGGGGAGTTAAAGTTAAAAAAAAACTGGAATGTTCAGAGTCTGGGGCAGTTAAAGGTAAAAAACCAGGAATGTTCCGAGTCTGGGGCACCTAAAGTTAAAAATAAAAAACTGGGAATGTTCAGGCCTGCCCACTGTTCTCTTTATCTTCTTTGTTCTCTGGAAAGGGAAAGAAAAAACTTCACTCTTCTGTTTTCCCTTTTCGTGGCAACAGGTCCGCAGTGGCCTTCTCGAGAGCCGGCTTCTGTTCCCTGGCTCTCCTTCCCCTTCTTTCATTTCTGCTCCGTCAGGGTCACCCATCATATAAAAAAAAACCCACCTACATGTCTTCCTCTCCAGCTCTGCTTTGGGAAGACTCCAGGCTAAGACATCCATATTTCAGAGGAGCCCCTCAAGAGGAACATGAAAATAAGGTTTTGAGGTCCCAGGTCAGGTCTCAGTCCTGGCTGGGATACTCCCAGGGGGCAACGGGGCAAGTGGGAGATGAAAGGTCTGCAGGGCTACCTAACCTGCCCTTTCTACATGGGTTGGGAGGAGGCAGAGAGGATGTGGTGGCGACCTGGGCCTCTGGACCTGGGCTCAGCAGTGACCGAGGGTGACCTGTGCCCTGGTAACCTAAGGCTGGACAAGGCAAGGCTTTGGAGGAGGGCAGGGCTCTGGCTTGGACAAGCGTGGGGATGCGTGAAGTCCTGTCCACGTGACTTCGTTGTTGGAGCTCTGTATCATTTTCTCTGGCTCCAGTGAGAACCCCATTACAGCCTGGGAGCCCAGATAGGAATCAATTCCCACAGCACAGGGCGGGCAGCGTGAGAGCGGGATGGGGGTTGGGGTGGGAGTGTGCGGTGCTGAGAACAATGGCTTCATTAGGAGGCCCTAATGAAAAGGAGATCTTCCAAGGCTAATGTTAATTAAGAAGTGCAAAGATATCAGGGATGATGAGAAAACCACAGGAGGAGGACCTGGGCCTCAGTCAGCGGAACGATGGAGCCCGGTCTGGCTTATCTGCAGGGTCACCCCAGAACTGCAGAGATCCCGAGAGGGCCTCTGAGTTGGGGGGGGCACAGTCACCCTCAGGGGGTGGGACAAAGCCCAGCTCTTTCCTTTGAGGCCAAAATTTGTGCCTTCATTCAAGAAGCATGTATTGAGCATCTACTATCTGAAACCACTCTAGTCACTGGGATACATCAATGAACAGAACAGACAGCGGTCACTGCCCCGGTGGGGTTACATTCTAGCAGGGACCTGAACTTAATGAGGATCCGAATAACCTAGTGAGTCATGTGGCATGTCAGAAGGTCGTAAATGCTATTAAGAAAAAGAAAGAGTGGAAACTTAAGAGGGACAGGATGGTTGGGTGGGATGAGGGGTAAGTAGCTTGCAGATTAAATAAGGTCATCAGGGGAGGACCCACTGGAAGATGAGAAATGAGCAAAGATTTGGTAGAGATGAGTCATAACTTGCTGTGAAGTTCTGGGGCGGGCCTGCCCTTTTTCTGTTTTTCTCCTGGCAAATGATGCCTTATCCAGGCCCCGGGAAAGGAACTCAGGTCCCGATTCTTCTCCTGCAGCGAGATGACTGGTCTCCTGACCAGGATGTCACAGCATCCACCTTGGCTCGAGACCTCCAAGCAGACACCGTCGTTTAAGGGGTCCCAGGCTGGGCTCTTGGGGACTCTCGGAAGACACCCCTTTCCCTCAGCACACCTGGCTTTGCCTTCATCCCCAGGCGTGGTGTCCCTTCCTCCTGTCTCCCTCCGTGAGGACATTTTCATAACGGGGTGATTCAAGCAAACACATTAAAAAAAGCCGCAGTGCACTAGAGAAGCTGCCGGAATCCTTTCGTGCAATATCTCTGTTCACTGCATTAATGATCCTCTCCAGATTACCCATTTCCTAACAAACCATTAACACAGAAAGGAGGTGGGGAGGTGAAGAAGGAAGGAGAAGGATGGGGACAGCCACTGCAAAGCTCAGGCTAACTGCAGACAGGGCTCTGCATTCTCCCCGGCTTCCCCAAGGTGGCATGGAGGCAGGGGCTGGGGGGTGGGCCTCTCTGGAAAAGGCGAGGAGGGGGTTCACCAGCCCTTCCATCACGGGGAGAACATGCAGGCTCTGAATCTGGCCGACAGCTTGCAGGCTTTCTTCCTCTCGCTAGGGCGACTTGGATCCTGGGGCCAATCTCCTAAAGGGAATAAACTCAGACTGAGAATCAACTCAGTGCTTCTCCATGCATGAAGTCAGGCTTTACAATTTGCTCAATATCATGTGGGTTGTGCGGAGTGGGGCTGGGATTTGAACCCAAGTCTCTAAATAAGGGCTCCCCAGGTGGCCCAGTGGGAAAGAATCCATCTGTAACACAGGCGCTGAGGGCTGGATGCCTGGGTTGAGCAGATCCCCTGGAGAGGGAAATGGCAACCCACTCTAGTATTCTTGCCTGGAAAATTGCACGGACAGAGGAGCCTGGCGGGCTACATTCATGGGGTCACGAAGGGTCGGACACGACATAGTGACTAAAAAGCAACAGGCAACAGCTCTCTAAGTGTGCAGAGCTCCCCAGTTCATCAGAGCCTCCTGCCACTGCTGACCGTTGCTTCTGTTGCATCCCAGCCTTCTGAAAGATTGCTGGTGGTTTCCCCTGGCACCCGCCCAGACAAGGGTCAGATCAGTGGCGTGAGAGCCGCCCGTCACAAGTGGGCAGCTTCCTGCTTCCCAATCTACACCCCCGTCTCCTTGCACCAAGAGTCCCCCTCCCTCCCCCAGTACTCCCTGGCAGCATGTGGCCCCGTGGAGGACTCTGTACAGACAGGGGTCCTCAGCCCAACAGGCACTGACTTTTGGAGCACTGCCCTCTACCCTCCTGCCTCATTTCCGCTTCGGTCTCACTGAGGCCATTCTTACAAGCCAGAGAATGCAGTGGCCCTCTTCCCATAGGAAAGCACAAGATCTATGGGATTTAATAAGATCATCCAAGCCTTGGCGCGATGGCAGATTTCTGGTGACACCACGTTCTTTGGGGAGGTAAATTTCCTTTCTCTTTAATCCACTGTTTCTAAAGCAGGTGACCCACTCTGTGTTATTACAAGCAGGTTATTATTACCATAAATCCTTCTGCTTCTACTTCTTCCATTTACATTAAATATAGTCTATGTTATGGCGCCTAAATTAGCTTTCATAGGAGGAAATTCCTGTATAATTTAAAGAGAATAGAGAACCTGAGTCAGGCTGGGGGACGGGAGGGCAAAAAAGGGAATGAAGTGAAGGCTTCTCATCCCAAATAAGGAAAAGGCTCCCTCCTCCTTAACTCAAAGCCCCATGGAATGTGGGCATCACTTAGTCCTTTTATCCGTCCATTTGTGTATCTGGCACACGTTGGCAGCACATCTGAAGTGCCAGGCCACAGGGATCAAAACAATGGCAATGCTGTATGATTTCAACTATGTGACATTCTGGAAAAGGCAAAACAATGGAGACAGGAAAAAGATCACTCATTGCCAGGGGTCTGGGAGAGAGAGAGGATGACTGGGTGAAGCATAGAGGATTTTTAGGGCAGTGAAACTGGTTTATGTTATGCAGTCATGAGAGATGCGTGTCATTATGCATTCGTCGCAAAGAGTGAACCCTAGTGTAAACTACGGGTGTCGGTCGATAATAACGTATCGATACTGGTTCATCACTTGAAACAAATGTACAACACAAATACAAAATAGAAATAATAAGAGAGACTGTGGGGGTGGATAGAACGGGTATCTGGAAACGCTCTGTACGTCTCGATCAATTTTTCTGCAAACCTGAAACTGCGGTCCTGTGGTTAAGGTCCTGCGCTTCCACTGCAGCGGGGCGCAGATTCTATTCCCGGTCTGGAAACTAAGACCCCAAAAGTCAAGCAGCCCACCAGGCTCCTCTGTCCAGGGGATTTCCCCAGCAGGGATACTGGAGCGGGTTGCCATTTCCTCCTTCAGGGCATCTTCTGGAGCCAGGGAGCGCAGCTGCATCTCCTGTGTCCTCTGTGTTGGCAAGCAGATTCTTTACCGCCGAGACCTGGGAAGCCTGACTATCCAAGAGGGTGACGTGATAGTTTGGCTTTCCAAAACTGACTTGACTGCAGGTCCCGTGGGCTCTATGAACCCCCTGACCTCCCCCGACCTCCTTATTGCCTTTACTTTTTGCAGAGCATTTCCAGAACCAGAGTGCAGGAAGCACATTCGGGGAGATGCTGCCTGGGGTGGTTGGAGGAGGAGGCCTACTTCATCTCTTCCGGCTTAAGTTTCCTCATCTGCATAAAGAGAGTTGGATTTAATCACATCAGGACTCTATTTCTGCTCTAACCTTTTAAACCTGATACTGGGTGAGGTGTATCCCCCCCCCGACCCCCCACCTTGCCATCCCTCCCCCATCCCAGTCACTCCACAGCCAATGAGGGGCGATTGGGAGAAAACTCCAAGCCAGATTAATCAAGGTATAGGGAAGTTATAGATATGCTAATGCTTTATGTTAATGACTGATGAGAGTGGGTAATTGGAGATGGCAGGAGGGTGCCGAGTAGGGAAGGAATTTCGGTTCTTAGAGAAAATACTGCATTCAAAGAGCTTAAGAATGATTAATGGAGGTTCTGGAATTACAAAGAGCAACCGGTAGTAACTGTTTGGAACAGGACTTGCTCAGGGGGGCGTAACCTTGAGGAGGGCGTGGGTCCGGGTCGGGGACACTTTGTGGACAGGACCCAAGGAAGGGGCAGGAGCTTGAGAGCTAGTGAGGGGAGATGCTGTCCAGAGCAGGAGTGGGCTTTGACCTGGAGGAAGGTGAATCCAGGGTGTTCTGGCTCCGTGCCTGGACAGGGCTGGAGCCAGAGGGGCTGGTGTGTGCCCAGTCGCTCAGTCGTGTCTGACACTTTGCAACTCCATGGACTGTAGCCCTCCAGGCTCTTCCGTCCATGGAATTTTCCAGGCAAGAACACTGGAGTGGGTTGCCATTTCCTCCTCCAGGGGACCTTCCCCACCCAGGGGTCAGATCCGAGTCTCCTGCATCTCCTGCACTGGCAGGTGGATTCTTTACCACTGAGCCACCGAAGCCGGGGGGCTAGAGCTGATCCTAGAAGCTGCACCTGTGTGCACCTGTCCGCCCTCCCTTGTGTATGACGGTTGCCCTGTGCCTGCAGCCTGCTGTAGACCCCAAAGCCTGATTCAGCTGCTGGGGACCCAGCTGTCCTGGATGAGACCCAGAGAGAAGACGCATCACCAACAGAGAGCTGCTGCTGAAAGGGCACCGTTTTCAGACCCCTGACTCCTGGGGGCATCGTTCAGGGGAAGCGGTTCAGGTTGAAAAGAAAATGGTGGCGAAGCCCTCTGTTTCCTCCAAGGAGGGAAGGCCGGGGTGTCCCATACATCCCCCTCTAGCAGGAGGATCTGGGGGAGAGCTGCATCCAGACACATCTGTGGGACGGGCCTGCTTTCCTGTAGGAGACCGGAGCCCCGGACACAGAGCCAAATGCTCAGATCACTGGCCTTGCCTCTTCCTGCCGAGACAAACACAGCTGAGATGCCGGGCACTGCCACTCGGCATTTATAATCCTGTCAGCCGGCGGATGAAGGATGGGGAGCCACGTCCACCCAGGGAGGTCCTGCCTTGAACAGATGCTGCCGATGGAGCCTGCCTTCCCCGCCTCTCCATCTCCTTCAGCGCCGGCCCTGGGGCACCCATCACCTTCTCTACCCGCCTCTCTCTGGTCAATGTCCTCGCCGCAGACAGCCTGGCTGGTGAACAGGTGAGCAGGCGCCACCTCCAACCTCCTGGGTCCCCGAGTGATGGATGCTGGACTGAGTACCTCCTGTCCTCCCCCTACATCACCCCCACCTTCACTTTCAGAGCACAGTGGAAAGTTGCGGGTTCCATGGGTCTCATGGAGCCTGGAGTTCTGATGCCAAGTGTGCATGACGAAAGAAAGAGGCCGAGGCCATGGGGGTGGGCGGGTTGTCGAGATTCCCACATCCATCCCAGGGAGCTCATTCTGCCCTGCTCTGGACCCCAAGAAGCCAGCCCCTTATCCTTTTTGCTGGTGGACAGAGCTCTCCTTTAGAGAAACTCACATCCCTTAGGCTGGTTTCTTCCAATCCAAGAAGGCTTTAAGGTCATCTTGCCCAGGGCTTCCCTGGTGGCTCAGTGGTGAAGAATCTGCCTGCTGATGCAGGAGATGCAGGTTCGATCCTCGGTCCAGGAAGATCCCACATGCTGTGGAGCGATCAAGCCCCTGGGCCGGGCTATTAAGCCTGTGCCCTAGAGCCCGGGAACCGCCACTGTTGAGCGCATTTGCCACAACTACTGAAGCCCGTGCACCCCGGAGACTTGTGCTCCAGAGCAAGAGAAGCCACTGCAATAAGCCCGAGCTCCGCCACAGACAGCAGTCTCCGCTCTCCGAAACTAGAGAAAGCCCACAGAGCGACGGAGACCGGGCACGGCCCGAGATACACACATACATAAACAACAATTTGAAAAAAGGGCGCCTCGTGCAGTTGTTTTGAGACTTCGAAAAATAATCTGTACGGACTTCCCTGGCGCTCCAGTGGTTAGGAATCTGAGCTTCCACTGCAGGGGGCGTGGGTTCCTCTGGTTGGGGACAAAAATCCTGCATGTCATGCGGCATGCCCCCCCAAATAAATAATAAATAAAAGTAAATTTAAAAAATCACAGTCTTCCACTCAAATGAAAACTCAACCCAGTAACTGAAATAGATTACAGTAGAGCCTCCTGCTTGCTCATCCTTCCCTCTACCTGCTCCCTCCCAAGCAGCCTGGAGGAGTCGTGATGAACTCCTGGGTGTCCTCAGAGGCCAGCTTAAAAACCAGTGATGCAGGAAGCGGGGAAAGGGGAGTTACTGTTTCTAGGTATAGAGCTTCAGTTTTGCAGGTAAAGAGTTCTGGAGATGGATGACGATGGTGGCTGCATGACAATGTGAGTATGCTTAATACTGCTGAACCGCATGCTTAAAAGTGGTCAGGGTGGTAAATTTTATCCCGAGTGTGTTTGGCCAAAGTCAAAACAAAAACGAAACACCGATTCAGGAAAGCAGATGGGAAAACTCAGGCTGACATGGCCAGGTTTATGAGCTGCCCAGTAGCCAGGCTGACCTCCTCTCTTCGGACCGTGACCTTATTCCGGGGCTCCTTCACTCCACTATGCTCGGTGCAGGGCTCCTTGGATGGGCTGAAGCCCCAGAAGCAGCTCGTGTAACACCAGGAGGTGGGGAGAAGAGCCGGGAGTGAGCAAGAGGACATCGGGAACCCAGAGAAGGGAGGTGAGACCAAGGGGACGCCTGTCTTTGAAGTTCTTGTCTCAAGGGCCCAGGAAGCCTCACTCATTTTCGGTGGGTTGCTACATTTTCACCAGATGAGTTTTTTAATTGCGTGATTTACTTATCTCGTCTCGGATCTGCTGATGTACTCTGCAGCCTTTTAATTGCTTGAAAAGTTGAGCAGTTTTTCATGTTTTAAGGAGTGCTGAATTGTATAATTAAAACACTAACAGTGTAAATCAACAGTGCAGAAGAAAGACAGCAGAGAATTAAGCAAGTGTGTTGGCATAATAATAAAATCAAACCGGCATGAAGAGGGCCCATTACCAGGAAGATGCTGAATGCTAAATGGTACCCGGGCCTGGGAGTGGGGCGGGGCTTACAGGACCCTGCCCCACTCCTCTTTCTGGGGAAACATGGGAGTTGAAAAAAAGAGACAGCTGGATTTGAAAGTCCCTGAGGCCTTGGACTGAGGGTGGGAGGTGGCTTTGCGTGTACCTCCGGTGGGGGTTGGGGCTCTGGGATGGGGGAGGGAAAGAGTGAGTGGGGAAGAGGGAAGAGGGCACGTACATGTCTTCAGGATCTCCCCTTCTTCGGGGGTTTGCAGTTTGCTGTTGGTGAGGACGGTGGGCAGGAGGAGCTAGAAACCTTTCTTCCCTGCCTTGCTCCCTTCTCACCAAAGTTCACGCCCAGTGTGATTCTTTCAGACAACACAGAAACATTTAGCAGGAAACAGGAAAGCCAACTCTTGGCTTCTCCTCTTCCTCCTCTGCCTGCAGGCAGGCAAAGTTGGAAGTGGGAGCGAAGGATGGAGATGAAGGCTCAGGCATCCATCCTGGCAGGACTTGTTCGGACCTGGCTTGGAAACTCTTCAGCTCGAAATCAGTCAGTGTTTCCTGAAGGGTGGAAGGTGGAACGCTGGCCGAGGGAGATGCTCCGTGAAAAAAGTAAAAAAAAAGCTTTTTGGCCAGTAAGCTTGGAAAACTCTGAGCTAAACAAAAGGTGCTGAGCTAAAGAGGGTGCTGAGGCCCTCTTAGGCACTTGTCGTTTTGACTACACGACTTCCCCGAACCCTGAACGTGCTGCTGCACCTGTCTCTTTGCATCTCAGCAGGGCAAACTTTGAGGACCTGGAAGAGCATTCTTTCAAGTCTCTTGGCTTCAGGGCCCGTGGCAAGTGGGTTCTGGGTATGACACTTTGAGAAATATTCAAAGTGTTAGTTGCTAAATCGTGTCTGACTCTTTGCAATCTCATGGATTACAGCCCGCCAGGCTTCTCTGTTAATGAAATTCTCCAGGCAAGAATACTGGAGTGGGAAACCATTTCTTTCTCCAGGGGATCTTCTCGACCCAGAGATCAAACCCTGGTCTCCTGCATTGCAGGCAGATTCTTTACCGTCTGCGCCACCAGGGAAGCCCTTGAGAAAAGCTGGGTTCAGGTGAAAAGGGCACTTTGCTTGGGTCCTGGAGCTGTGGTCACATCCCAGACCCATCACTGACCAAGAAGTTGTGTGGCCTAGGGCATATCTCATCACCTCTCTGGGCCTCAGATTCCCCACTTGTCAAATGAGACAGATGATGCCGAGCTCTCAGGAGCTGGTAGGGAGAACTTGGATAACACTGTGGAAACACATAGCCTGGAGCAGATGGTGGGCGTTCTCTCGTGGTGATGTCCAGACCGGGGGGTGTGTCCACTCCCCATTCTTACACCACCAGATTCAAAGGCTGTTCGTGAGCCTGGTGGGTCCTGGGGGGAACCCCAGGGGCTAGGAGTGTGGAGGAGAAATGGAATCAGGCTCTAGAAAATTAAATAAAAGATGGAAAACTAGGAAGACAGCTGGGCTGTGCTGGAATTGGCTGGAAATGAGCTGAATGCAAGGTTGTGAGGATTCCGTGAAAATGCAGTCACTATCAGGACAGGGATCAGGGTGAGCTGGGTAAAGCATCACAAAATGTAAAGGTGTGCCCCAGACTCTGTAATCAAGATAAATAATATTTCAATGCAATTTTTTTTTTTTTGGAAAGAGCTAAGTGAATGAAAAAAAATCATGATGAACAAAATACCAAAATTTAAATAAAGAGGGAATCTGACCTTCATATCACTGGCCTGCACCCTAATCCCAGCCCTGAGAGCTGAACTCTTTCTGTCCCCCAAGTGTCCCCCGAGGGGCTGGATCTGGAGACTGACTCTGGGCTGAGCAGGGTCAGGGCCCACCCCCGCCCCCACCCCCCGCCTTCAGGGACCCGCACATCTCAGCAAGTGCTTCATGGACAGATGTGAACTCGGGCCTTTCCTGTGGGGTCACTCTGAGCTCCCCCCATGGCGGGCGTGGGCTGGGGGGATGAGCTTCCTCACTGCCTCTGGCCTGGCCTTCCATGAGCTCACCAGGGAACGGGCACCTCTGTGCCCACTCCAGCTCTGTGCGGGCCCCAGGCTGGCCAGCTCATATCTTCCCTCCCTTCTTGGTACCCGTTCTCGGCTCATCTCCAGGGAGCCCCTCATGGCTCCCCCTCAACTGGATGCAATCTCACTCTCCTTTAGGCTCCGGGGATGCTGAGCCCCTCTTGGGCACTTGTCAGGTACTCATCCGTCTCCCCGTCTCTAGCTTGACATCCCCAAAGGCAGACACCACATCAGCATCGTCCACTGCCCCAGCCCCCTGTCCTGTGTGTCCTTGACACGAGTGGGCATTCAAACAGAACCAACCAGGAGGACGGACCCTCCTCCATTCTGGACGTGCTCCTGCCCACGTCACTGGGCAGCCTTCTGGGGGTGATGGGATGCCCGGGACTGGAGGTATTCAGGTAAAGAATCCACCCACAATGCAGGAGACCTGGGTTCGATCCCTGGCTTGGGAAGGTCCCCTGGAGAAGGGAATGGCAACCCACTCCAGTATTCTGGCCTGGAGAATTCTGTGGACTGTATAGTCCATGGGGTCACAAAGAGCCGGACACGGCTGAGCGACCTTCACTTTCACATCCCTCGTGCTGGGAGGGCTCTGGTAGGCCTGGGAGCCCCTGGCAGCTCTGCCATGGAGATGACTACCACAGAGAGGTCTACTTTGTAGACATTGTCCTTTTTAGTCTCCACAACAGCCTTGCACGTTGACGTCAATATTCCCATTTTACAGGTGAGTGAACTGAGGCTTGGGCTTTCCAGGTGGCTCAGTGGTAAAGAATCCACCTGGTAATGCAGGAGACACAGGAGTCCTGGGTTCCCCTGGAGGGGGAAATGGCAACCCACTCCAGTATTCTTGCCTGGACCGTCCCCTGAACAGAGGAGCCTGGTGGGCTGCAGTCCACAGGGTCTCAGGAGTCAGACATGACTGAGTATGCATGCAGGCATGCAACTGAGGCTTAGAGCAGTGCATTTAGGAAGTTTGCAAAGGTAGTCAACAGCAGGGGCAGGACTGGACTCCAGGTCGGCCTGATTCCAAGCTCACATGCTTACCCTCTGAGCTCTTGTTGCCTCAGGAGAAGTGGAGATGGGGACCACCTCACACTTGGGTGGGTACTTTTTCAGGCTGGCAGACCTCGAGGGGCTTCCCTGATAGCCCAGCTGGTAAAGAATCCACCTGCAATGCAAGGGACCCCGGTTCAATTCCTGGGCTGGGAAGATCCACTGGAGAAGGGATAGGCTGCCCACTCCAGTATTCTTGGTCTAACCTGGTGGCTCAGGCGGTAAAGAATCTGCCTGCAATGTGGAAGACCTGGGTTCGATTCCTGGGTTGGGAAGATCCCCTGGAGGAGGGCATAGCAACCCATTCCAGTATTCTTGCCTGGAGAATCCCATGGACAGAGAAGCCTGGCGGGCTACAGTCTTTGGGCTGCAAAGAGTAGGGCACGACTGAGCAACTAAGCACAACACACACACACACACACACACACACCCCCCAGCGAGAGGTTTCAGAAGCTCTGATGACTGCTCTTCCTGCCCACGGAGAAGGAGGACAGCGGAGGATTTCACTGCAGGGTCCCTGTGCATGTACTGATACACCTCCCTTTCCTCTCGGGGATACCCTTGTCTCCCCACCAACCCCCGAGCACTGGGTGGGCTTTGAGAGTTGCTTTCATTAGTGAAACCACCTCAGGGCCCTCAGCCCACTTGTATTGATAAGTCTCAGAGGCTGCAGACTTGTTTGATATTTACAGCACTCCGTTCCTCACCTTTATGATGGATGGTTCGCATGTTGAGATCAATATGGCCCTCGCAAGATTTACATACTCATATTATTAATAAACAATAAGTCACCCCGGTAGCCCTGCCCTGCTGGGTCTTCAGGGTGTTCTGTGCAGACAGCTAACCTTGTCTTCTGTCTTGTGCAGCGGTCCTGATGGCGGCTATTGATCCGCTTGGTCGGACGGGGACACAGAGCAGAGCGTGGAGCACGTGGAGACAGAGCCTGGAATTCACACCGTGCCCTCTGCGCTCCTGCTCTGCCTCCTGGCTGGTGGGCTGGCTCCTTACCCTTCGGGCTGGAGGAGGCCCCTTCCTCTGTGGGGGTCCCCTGCAGACAGCGGTCACCAGGCTGGTGGTGACTTTCTTCCAGTCGTCTTTCTATCCACCTTGACCTCTCCATGCCCAGTGCCCTCACCACCCAGGACCTCATCAGAGCCCACCTGGGTCCAGATCAGCCTCCTGACCAGCCGCTCAGTCGTCCCCACACCTCTGACCCCTCCCTCTGCTCTGAGACTTTGCTTCCTCTCTTCTTGGAATCATAGCTCTGCTCCAAAATCTCTCATTCATTCATTCTTTTTTTCTTCGCCCCTTTAAAAAGAAATTTACTTGGCTGAGCCGGGTCTTAGTTGCTGCACGTAGGATCTTTCAGCTGTGGCAGGAGGGGTCCAGTTCCCTGACCAGGTATCAAACCCAGGCCCCCTGCTTTGGGAGCATGGAGTCTTAGCCACTGGACCTCCAGGGGAGTCCATCTCATTCTTTTCACATACCAGCTCCTCTGTCTGGCTCCCAGACCCTTTTCCAAGGGAGAGATTTTGACCACCCCAGCCTCTGCCAATTTGTCCCTCTGAGAAGGTCATCTGGGTGACCCCCACTCCACACTGTCTTGCCCCATGACCAGCTTGGACCCTTTGTGGTGGGTTATCGTATTTCCCTCCAGGCAAATATCTGTTTTCTCTATGACGTCATCCCTGGGGATATTTACCTGGATAGCAGTTATTTATTTTACTCTCTGAATCCTCCATTCCTCTAGAAAAGATTTAAAGCAGACCCCTCCCCCCCGAAAAATGCATAAAATACAAAGGGTTAGTTGCTCAGTCCTGTCTGACTCTTTGCAACCCTATGGAATGTAACCTGCCAGGCTTCTCTGTCCATGGTGTTCTTCGGGCAAGAAAAGTGGAGTGAGTAGCCATTTCCTTCTCCAGGGATAAAATATAAAAAGACCAATGTAAATTAAAAGTTTGGATGGAAAAAGAAAGGATGCAGAATGGTACAGAAGTAAGCTGACAGAGGCACGTCCTGGGGGAATATACGCTGGAGAGGGTTTGGTTCTAAGTTTTCCAATAACCAGAGCGAAAGGCAAGTGCTTGTTCACGGTGTCCAGAAGATGAAAAGCACTCACAGCTGTAACTGAACTGGAGGAGAAAACATCAAACAGATTCTTAGCCGAGAAAACACTGCAAATAGCCTGCTTCAGCATCACTCGATTCCAGTGAGTCTCACCTGGAGGCAATTTTGTCCCCGGGGGGAAGGTTGGCAATGTTTGGAGACATTAACAGCGTCATAGCCGGGGGAGGGGGCCCTCCCAGGAGGCGCTAGTGGTAAAGAACCCACTTGCCAATACAGGAGATGCAAGAGACTAGGGTTTGATCCCAGGGAAAGGAAGATCCCCTGGAGGAGGGCATGGCAACCCACCCCAGTATTCTTGCCTGGAGAATCCCGAGGACAGAGGAGCCTGGCGGTCTACAGTCCATGGGGTTGCAAAGAGTCAGACACGACTGAAGTGACTTGGCAAGCAAGCTGGGGTAGGGAAGGGTTTGCTGCAGGCATCTAGACAGTGGGAGCCGGGGGGCTGCCCTGAATCCAGCAATGTGCAGGACAGTCCCCAAACCAGCTAGCAGTGTGACCCGCGGTGTTAATACTCCCCAATTGGGAAACACCGGTCCAACCCTTTCTTTGGCCTGGAGACACAGCACTGATTTAAAAGCAAGTCATTTTGGTCCATGTGTAACCAAGCCCTCTTGGAAAAGATTCACAGATGCCCTGGCCTGAGACTGAGTCCCCTTCTCTGGGGAAATAAATGCTTTTGGATTCCTCGAATGAAAATGGGAAAGCTAGATCATCGAGGCCAGTGCATCCATCGATCATCATGCTTATGCGGCCCCTGGCAGGCATCCAGTCCTTGGCCAGAATCTACAGAGAATTCAGAAGTAGCCCAGCTCACGTGCCCTGCCTATAATGGGCTTCCAACCCACCAGCAGAGACCTCCCTCCAGGCAGGCCCAGATCTTTTGCGGAATCGCGAACCTGCTCTGGAGGAATCAGGATCTCAGGGCAGAGGAGGCGACCAAGACTCTGATGGACTGGGGAAGTCTTTGCAGAGGGAGTGTATTTCCTATACTCTTTCCTGGCCTCAAGATTTAGGCTTCCTCTCTACCCAGGAATGTCCTCCTCTCTCTTCTCTGCAGAGGCCCAGCGTTCTGGGGTAGACGTGTACCAGACGTGAGTCCCTTTCCTGCAGTGCAACGTGGTGGCAAGCTCTTCCCATGCATGGATGAATGGGAAGGTCCTACACTGATGCTGGCATGAGTTTACCAGGTCACAAGTTCTCCTTCTTTTTCTTTCTTAAAACATGGCCCTGAGAGCTTTGCTGCTTCTCCCATCAGAAGGTAGGGTGCGTGTCCCCCCGCCTTGTGCCTGAGCTCTGTGTCTACTTGGCACGTAGAATACGGTAGAACGATGCTCCACCAGTCTCTGGACTCAGGTCTTGAGAAAGAGACAGCTCCAAGTGAAAACTACGATGAGGTTATCACCTCACCCGGGTCGGAAGGGCCACTGTCAAAATGATAAGCATTTACAAACAGTCACTGCTCCTACATTGTTGGTGGGAAATGCAAATTGGTACAGCCCCTATGGAAGACAGTATGGAGGTTCCTTGCAAAGCTAAAAACAGAACTACCATATATATGATCCAGCAACCCCACTCCTGGACATACATCTGGAGAAAACCGTAATTTGAAAAGACACACGCACCCCAATGCTCACCGCAGCACTGTTTACAGGAGCCAAGACGGGAGTAAACGAAATGTCCTTCAGTAGAGAAATGGATGAATGTATTACCTATATACAATGGCAGATGACTCAGCCATAAAAAAGAATGAAATACTGCTGTTTACAGCTACATGGGTGGACTTGGAGGTTATCACATTAAGTGAAGTAAGTCCGAAAAAAACAAATATCATATGATATCACTTATATGTGGAATAATCATACAAATAAACTTATTTACAAAAGAGAAACAGGCTCACAGACTTCAAAAACAAACATGGTTACCAGAGGGGGAAGGGGAGGAGGGATAAATTAGGACTTTACGATTAGCAGATCCACACTGCTCCACATAAGATAGATGATCATCAGAGACCTACTGCAGAATACAGAGAACTCCACTTGAGAATCTATAATATCCTACGTGGGAAAAGAATCTGACAAGTAATGGATATATGTATGTATTGAAAAAGCAAGAGAGTTCCAGAAAAACATCTATTTCTGCTTTATTTGACTATGCCAAAACCATTGACTGTGTGGATCACAATAAACTGTGGAAACTTCTGAAAGAGATAGGAATACCAGACCACCTGACCTGCCTCTTGAGAAACCTGTATGCAGGTCAGGAAGCAACAGCTAGAACTGGACATGGAACAACAGACTGGTTCCAAAGAGGAAAAGGAGTACATCAAGGCTGCATACTGTCACCCTGCTTATTTAACTTCTATGCAGAGTACATCATGAGAAACGCTGGGCTGGAAGAAGCACAAGTTAGAATCAAGATTGCTGGGAGAAACATCAATAACCTCAGATATGCAGATGACACCACCCTTATGGCAGAAGGTGAAGAGGAACTAAAAAGCCTCTTGATGAAAGTGAAAGAGGAGAGTGAAAAGGTTGGCTTGAAGCTCAACATTCAGAAAACGAAGATCATGGCATCTGGTCCCATCACTTCATGGGAAATAGATGGGGAAACAGTGAAAACAGTGTCAGACTTTATTTTGGGGGGCTCCAAAATCACTGCAAATCGTGACTGAAGCCATGAAATTAAAAGATGCTTACTCCTTGGAAGGAAAGTTATGACCAACATAGACAGTATATTGAAAAACAGAGATATTACTTTGCCAACAAAGGTCCATCTAGTCAAGGCTATGGTTTTTCCAGTGGTCATGTATGGATGTGAGAGTTGGACTGTGAAGAAAGCTGAGCACTGAAGAATTGATGCTTTTGAACTGTGGTGTTGGAGAAGACTCTTGAGAGTCCCTTGAACTGCAAGGAGATCCAACCAGTCCATCCTAAAGGAGATCAGCCCTGGGTGTTCTTTGGGAGGAATGATGCTAAAGGTGAAACTCCAGTACTTTGGCCACTTGATGGGAAGAGTTGACTCATTGGAAAACACCCTGATGCTGGGGGGGACTGGGGGCAGAAGGAGAAGGGGACAACAGAGGATGAGATGGCTGGATGGCATCACTGACTCGATGGACAAGAGTTTGGATAAACTCCGGGAGTTGGTGACGGACAGGGAGGCCCAGCGTGCTGCGATTCATGGGGTCGCAAAGTGTCGGACACGACTGAACGACTGAACTGAACTGATGACTGAATCCCCTTGTTGTATACCTGAAACTAACACAAATTGTAAATCGACCACGGTGGTGTTGTTCAGTTGCTAAGTTGTGTCCAGCCCTTTGTGACCGTATGGACTGCAGCATGCCAGGCTTCCCTGTCCTTCACCATTTCCAGAGTTTGCTCAAACTCATGTCCATTGAGTTGGTGATGCCATCCAACCATCTCATCCTCTGTTGCCCTTTCCTCAAAAAGGATAAAAAAAAAATGAAATGGGCAGCTCCAGCTTCCTGTCCCTTGGGACAGTCCCTCGGGACAGTCTGTCTCAGACTCCAGCTGCTGTGTTGTGAGGATGTGATCAGCCTCACAGAGTGGCTGGTGAGATGTTCTGGCCCACAGTCTAGCTTGCAGCCCAGGATGCAGACGGTAGCTAACACTCGGAGTGTGTGAGACTTCAGACAATTCCAGCCCCTGCGGCTGAGTCAGCCCATCTTTGAAGCACACCGAGCAGAAATGAGCTGTCTTCCCAAGCCCCGCCCCAACTGCCACATGAATGATTGCTGTTGTTTCAAGCCTCTGCATTTAGGGTGGCTCGTTAGAAAGCAATAGATAGCGGAAACAGCGTCCTTCCTATTTCCTGTATCTAGCCATTCAACAAACGTTTTCCAGCACCTGTCATGAGTCAGCCACAACTCCAGATGCTACAGCTAGAGCACGGAAGAAAATGAACAAGAATTCTCACCCTCATGGAGCTTATGTTCCGATGAGGGAGACAGACAAGCACGAAAAACAAAGTCAACTGTGCGGCATGGTGGTGGAGAAAAACAGAGAAGGCTGTGAAATCGGGCTGGGGGGTACGGTTTTATATGCAGCGATAGCGGGGGAAGGCCTTGCTAAGCAGGTGGCATTGTTTAAAGCCTTGAAGGACATGGGGGAGCTGGCCTGGTGAAAGAGCTTCCTAGGCAGAGGAAATGCAAAGGCCCTGGGGAGGGGGAAGGAATATCCAGGGTGGGTGGTGGAGTAAGTAGCAGAATATGAGGTCGGGGTGGTAATGGGCTGGGTGGCGTAGGACGCTAACCCTCATGGGTGGTTTTAATTAATTAATTAACAATTACTTTTAATTAATCTGTTTTATTGATATATTTATTTTAATTGAAAGGTAATTGCTTTACAATATTGTGTTGGTGTCTGCCATACACCGACAGGAATCAGTCACAGGTATACATATGTCCCCGCCCTCGTGAGCCTCCCTCCCACCTCCCACCCCACCCCACTCTTCTAGGTTGTCTCAGCCCCAGTTTGAGTTCTCTGAGTCATACAGCAAATTCTCTCATGGGTGTTTTTTTCTTTTCTTTTTTTTTAATATTTATTTATTGTTTCGGCTGTACTGGGTCTTAGTTGCAACTCTTTGGATTTTTAGTTGTGGCATGCAAACCGCATGTGGGATCTAGTTCCCTGACTAGGGATTGGACCCAGAGCCCCCTGCACTGGGAGCGTGGGGTCTTGACCAACAGACCACCAAGGAAGTCCGTTAGAGGCAGTTTTGAGCAGAAGAGTAACACATTTTAACAGGATCACCATAAGTCTGGGAGTTCAAACATGGATTTGGGGAGCCTACTTAGGAGGCCATTGCAACAATTAAGGTGAATCAGCTCATGCTTTAAGGGGGGCCTGGGGTGGATCATTCCAAATTCTGCACTTTACATTTTTTCTTAGAGTTTTCCTGGGAGATGAAGCCCAGTTGCCTCCTTCAGTAGCTGGTTAGTAATGGTCCTTTGTGGCTGCCTTCTCCTCCCTGGATCACGTCTCCGTTCCCCGGCCTGGGGTCGCTCGTACTTTGCAAACCCTCTTGGGGCCTGCTGCTCGGGGGAACAGACCAGCTGTCAAGAAGCAGAATCTGGGGAGATGGAGAGGTAAAGTGTTCCCCAGCCCAGAAAACGGCCCGAGGCAGGACTCCGCAGTGCACGGGGGTGACCCCCGGGAGCTGAGACTCTAGAGCATAAACTTGACCCCCAGCAGAGGAGACAAGAGGCCTTCCCAAGCTGGTCCAGGGCTTCTCAGGGGCTCAGTGGTAAAGAATCCACATGCTGATGCAGGAGACTCGGGTTTGATCCCTGGGCTGGGAAGATCCCTGGAGGAGGGTGTGGCGACCCACTCCAGTATTCTTGCCTGGAGAATCCCATGGACCGAGGACTCTGGGGTTGTGAAAGAGTCAGACATAACTTAGCAACTAAATGACAACAACCACTAGCTGGCCCAGTTTTGGAGCACCACTGAGCCACACCCGGCGGGTGGCCTCTGATGTGGGCTCCAGTGGCCTCTGATGCGGGCTCCACGGCTTTGACCTCGGCAAGGTCGCTTTCGTTCTTGGAAGGGTACAGGGTCCTGGGTGGCGCTGGCCATCCCGGCAAGGCATTCAGCCTGCAGCTGGTTCCACCGGGGAGGCACAGAAAGCTTTCTGCTCACAGGGATGCTTTTCCCAGGCAGGTTGACACTTTGCTAACAGGTTGGCGGGTGTGAACGCAGGCTTGCCTAGAGCTGAGAGCATCTGCTCCCTTTGGGGCGGCTTTCCCTGAGGCTGGCTGGACGGGGCAAGACAGCAACAGCCTCCGTGCTGGCTGGTTCCTGGGTCCTGGAGCCCAGGTCCCCTGATTTCCATCCAGAGCCTCTTCAGCTCTGAGCCTTCATTTCTCCTGCTTTGACCCCGGTCTCTCTCACCTCCCTGTGTCTGCTCACTGTGTCCTGAGGGCTGCAGCCTCTGCCTGGCTGGGATTGGGAAGCCCAGAGCCTCTTGGGGACCGGCCAGTTTGACGTCTCCCTCCCATCCCCGCCCTGTCTCCCCACCGAAGGCAGATTTCAGAGGCATCACCGGGATTTGCTGTAAATGAGTGACTCCTGCTTGCAACCAGATTTATTCAACAACTGGTAATTCTGAGCGCCTGCTGTGTGCCAGGCAGGGAGATTCCACAGGGAACCTACAGTCGAGAGAGGAAGTAAGAGCATCAAGAATGAGCCCCAGGATAGGGGTGCCTCTCGTGGAAGCGGAATAACTCTTCCAAGGGCTTCCTCTGTGCTATGTGGCTCCTAACATCCAACTGTCCCACAATGCTGTGCGTGCGTGCTGTGTTCAGTCACTAAGTCCTGTCTGACTCTTTTCGACCCTATGGACTGTAGCCCACGAGGCTTCTCTGTCCATGGGGTTTTCCAGGCAAGGATACTGTAGTGGGTTGCCATTTCCTTCTCCAGGGGATCTTCCTGACCCAGGAAATGAACCTGTGTCTCCTGCATTGGTAGGCAGGTTCTTTACCACTGAGCCGTTGGGAAGCCCCTGAAAGATGCTCAGGGATGCTCAAAGATGCTGAAAGATACTCAGCCTCTGGATTCACTCTCCATCTTTCTCCATCTGCTCTGAGCCTGGCAGACATCTACATGGATCTCATCGGCTCACTTGACTCAGGCCACTAGACAGGTGTTGCGGAAGGCTGGGTCTGTGAGGGGGAGAAAGAGTGGAGGGCTGGCCCCCCGCCCCTCCTGGTCTCAGGTGGGTCCTCTCTCCAAGACTCCACCCCTGTCCACAGGTCCTCTCCCCCAGCGGGGTGACAGGCTGCACACACCTGTTGCGGCTCCAGGACTTTCCCTGCCCTTGTGGTTTCCATAACCTTGTCTTCATCTGGGCAAAATGTCCCTTCTGTCTTCATGGACAGATGCTCTGTACAGTCTCCATGGGCTGAGCAGGGCCCCACCCTTGGTTGAAGGTTCCACTGACATCACCTTGAAATGCTTCATTCTTTTTGAACAACGGGCTCTCATTTTCCTTTCACGCCTTGTCCGCAAATGGATGCTTCTGGCCTCTCCATTCCGCTCTCCCAGTCAGCCAGGTCCACTCTATATCAAGCAAACAGAGTGGGAAGGGAGTTTAATAACTTGCCTGAGGCTACACGGCTACTAAGTGGCCAAACTGGGATTTGAACCCAGGACCTCTGCCTCCGAAGCCCACGCTCTTTCCAGCTCCAGGAGCCCAGAAGCCTCACCTGCCGTGGAAATCTGTGGTATTTTGCATATACACTGATTGTTCCTCCTTTGATGGGAAAGTCAGGAGGCTTCCCAGGGTTTCTATCTCTCTGCTCATAATTCGGGCTGTTTTTCTGATTGTCGCAGCCCAGCCGGGTTCAAAGCCGCCCAGCTGAGCTGAATCTCTAATGAAGCTGCCCTGACCTCCCGGTGATGGAGAGACCAGCTGCTCCGTGCTCTGAGCTGGGTGCATTCCCAGCCCCTGCCCACCCCCTACTCCTCCCAGCACAGAGACCCCACTCCCGGGCTGCAGGCTGCAGCCGGGAGCTCTGGCCCTGACACGACAGATGAGCAGTGGAAACTTGGAAGGGGCTGAATGCTCTCGCCGGCTGCCTCTAATTTTATTTCGAAGGGATGAAGGAGAAATGGGAGCATTAGTGGTGGACAGGAGACATTTCCCCCGATGGAGACGAGCAGCGAGTCACGATGAACAGAAGCTTCTTTCGGGTCCTCGTCAGACCACCAAACTCCATTTTCTTGGCAGGTGAATCCCTGCCTGGAGGACCTGGGGCAAGTTGCAGAGGCAGGACCCTTGGTCCTGCTGCTAATTAGATACCGCTCAGACGCTGGGGTCTGGAAGGGAGAAGTTCACGTTCTGTCTTTTGTCTTGGTCATTTCAGCCAGCCTCTGTGCCTTTGGAGCCCACCTGGACCATGGAGGTAAAGAGAAGGGACACTTAGTCTGGAATCCGATGAGGCAAATTTATTTGCTCATCCATTTCTTGCAGCTGTGATGCCGAATCTAATAAGACAGGTCCTGCTTGAACACTAGAACACAGACTCTACCGCCTCCCAGCTGGGTGAACTTGCGCCAGTCCCCAGCCTCTCAGAGCTTCTTGTGGTAGCAGGGAAAATCAATCCAGTCCTCAAGTCCTCAGCATAGATTGAGCCTCAGAGTTTGTACAGATAAAGTGCCTCGCCCCAGATCTGGCTCCAAATATACAAGACTCCAAATATACAAGAACCGCAATAGTTCTTTGGGCCGGGGACATGGATCAGGGAGGGGAAAGGTGTCCCAAGTTTGCACTCAGTTTATAAATATGCAGAGACTGGGGGTGGGGGAGGTGGGAAGCCGGTGATGCCTGGTGCCTGCCTCTCAGCTGCCTCGTCTTCCAGCTGCCTGTTTGCAGCTCCAGGGGGACCTGCTCTCCTTCCTCCCCCGTTACTTAAAGTCAGAGGGGTGTATAAATCAACCAAAATAATTCGCGAGAATCATTAGGCAGGATCTTTTACCGGCAGCCTTAAATTAAAAACAGCGCAAAACTGTGGCTTTTTAAAACGCATCAGCTCGGCTTCCTCCCTCCTGCCTGCTGTAATCGAAGGCTGCTGGGATCTAATGAAATGAAATTAGCATCTCCAGTCCCCCTCTGGCTATGGGGTATGTGAAAATGTGGTGTCTTTACAACTCGCGGAGCTGAAGGCAGAAGACAGAAGCACAAGGGGGGGCGGTCCCCTTCTCTCCCAGCCCCTCTTTCTGTGCTGCCCACCTGCCTGCGCGTCCTTCCGGGGTCCCTGCATGGCTGGGAACACAGTGGACCAGTTGTTGTTGTTGAGTTGCTTCGGTTGTGTCCAACTCTTGCGATCCCTTGGACTGTAGCCCACCAGGCTCCTCTGTCCATGGGATTCTCCAGGCAGGAATACTGGAGTGGGTTGCCATGTCCTTCTCCAGGGGATCTTCCCAACCCATTGGCAGGCGTATTCTTTACCACTGAGTCACCAGGGAAGCCAGAGGGGCCTGCAAGGAGCAAAATGTTCTGTTTGTTCATTTTCGTTTTCAGGATCTGTGTAGACACAGGGCAGCTTAGAGGTATTCTCTCGGGCTAGCCCCGTCAAGGGTCTCATGACAAAGGCACAGTAAGACTGTCTCCATCCTAACCCATCACTCACTGCACCACCCTGCCACCTGGGTACCTCTAACCTGCTATCCCCAGTCACATCTCTGAAGGCTCAGTGAGCTGGGCATGCAAGCCAGAAACTCGGAGGGGACAGTGTCCTCTTTCCCTAAAGGCTGGATAGGTCCCTCCACCCCTCGGTATCACTTGGCTGCTCCAGGGTCTCTTTTGGGGGCTCCTTGGCCAGGGTGCTGCAGCATCTGGGTGGGGAGACTGTCCTGGGCACCGGGGAATGCTTAGCTCCTGCCCGCTCAGCGCAAGCAGGGAAAACGCTGGGCTTCCCTGGGTGGCTCGGTGGTAAAGAACTCGCCTGCCAACGCAGGAGACACTGGTTTTATTCCTGGTCCTAAGTCTGTGCCCCACACCCAGTGAGCTTGTGCTCTAGAGCCCGGGAGCCGCAACTACTGAGCTCACGAGCAGCGACTACAGAAGCCCGAGCCCTAGAGGCTCTGCAACAAGAGGACACACCAGAATGAGAAGCCCGAGCACTGCCACAGAGGAAAGCCTGAGGGCAGCAACGAAGACCCCGCACAGCCCAAATAAATAATGCATACAATTATACTTAAAAACGAAGGGGAAATGCCTCCTGGGTTTCAAGCGCCCTGCGAGAGGGGTGGGGGTGCTGCCGCCCTGATTGAGGACCACTGACGCCCTCTCTCCTCCCAGCTACTCTGTCCTTAATTCCGGCTTTTCTAAAGCAAAAGCTGATCATTCCAGCCTTCTCCTTTGAGACAGTCACTAACTCCCAGAGTCATAATTCTGTCTTATGGTCACTGCCCAGAGGGTGTGTCTGCACTGGTGGGGTTGGGAGTGGATAGATGGGAGGGGGTGTCGGGGTCCGTGGTGGGCTGGAAAAGAATTTCCAGACACAGAGTATTTCCGAATAGAGTTTATTAGAGTGGGAGACGCTGTTAGAACAGTGGGCTGTCTCAAGGGAGAGTCAATGCCTTTCGTGGGCTAGTAGGCAATTTTTATAGCCTCAAGACAAAGAAAATTCCTGCTTGAAGTTTGACATTGGTTAGGGTGCTACAGGGTGGATATTTTACCTAGCATGGAGTTGGGGGATGGCTGGTTTAGGTCGGGGGGCTCACGGCAACAGTTGCTATGGGGCTTGGTCAGTGCTGGAGATTTTTGTCCTGTGACCTCAGTACAGGGCTCCACACCTGTGACCTTGGCATAGGGCTCCATTGGGTGATGGACGAGGTATCCCTCCTTCATAGGGGTTACCCACCTGTGACCTACAGTCTGCCTCCCCTGAGCCACAGACTGTCAGACTCCTGGCTTCACTGGTGTGGTGTCCCCGTCCGCCTGTGATTGCCAGAAAATAAAGTACTGACTCCTTAGCCGGGCTGCTCCACTGGCAGAGTTACAGCTCCTGCCCCAGCCCTCGACTCCGCTCTCCCAGGCCGAGCCCGTGGGGCTGCCCTGCTCTCCTACTTGTGGACTGAGCTCTAGGGAACCATCCTGCATCACTAGGGGGCTGGGACATTCTTCCATCACCCAGAGTGACCCCGTATCCAGAGGAAGAGCTAAGATTCATAAGGAGGTTAAGCTGAGGCAGAGAAGGGGGTGGCTCGTTCTATCCTTGGGGCCTACACTCTGAAAGTTTCTTAAAGTTACTCTTTCACCCTGCAGTTCTTTGTCAGCGTCACCATCATCCACCTGTGCTCTGAGTCCCCCGTCTCTGACCAGGGAAGGAGGAGCACCCTGGCAGGTGCAGAGAGAGAAGGAGGGGCGTTAACGCCAGGTCAAGCCTCCTGCCGAGGGGAGGGAGTAAACTAGTCCATGGCCTTTCAGCAGGACGGTTACAAGGCAAGCCAAACTTGGAGAGGGGGGGCTTTGATCTGCCCTCCAGATTATGTCCTGACCGTTAAAGTCCTTCGCCAGCTCGCCGGTTCTCGGCTCAGCCCCCTTCTCGAGCATCCCACCCCGCCTACTCCCCTCCACCCATCCCAGACATGCCCGGAAGCCCGGATGGCAGCCGCCTGCTCAGAGTGCTTGATGGCCGGCCTTGTTGTGAGCCGGAAGGGCTGTTTGGGAGAGTGTACTCAGTCAAAGCTGTGTTTATAGACACAAGGGCCGGCGTCTTTTGATTATGCATAATTGCACGCTCGAGCCATTTTTCCTTCCCCGGGTGAAGTGGGGGCGCATATGTGATTGGGTGGATGGGGGGGTGCCCTCCTCTCCTGGACTCCTCGAGCTCTGAGCCCAGAGCTCCGCGGGTCCAGCTGATGGATGGTGTGACGTCCACTCTAACCGAGAAAGCTAATTCTTCAGAGGGGATTGGGGAAATGAGACACAGCAGTGCCCACGTGGAGACACTGCAGATCAGAATGCTAAGTCCCATGTCTCTCCCTCTTTGTCTTGGAGCCACAGCCTCAGATCTGCACGTCTGTGCTCCTCCTAGAATGAATATGTGCCATTCTTCTTGAAAAGCATTTTTAGGATCTTCTCTCTAAACTTCACAAACTTGACTCTAAAGCTTGACATAGTCATTTACTATACCCCTATCATTAGAGTTTATATGACTTAAAAATTTTTTTTTCATTAAAATTTTTTAGCCACGCTGCAGGCACGTGGGATCTAGTTCCCTGACTAGGGGTGGTGCCCCCTGCATTGGAAGAATGGCATCTTGACCACTGGATCACCAGAGAAGTCCCCAGGTGACGTTTTTGATGATGATGATGATGGTAATATTATTATTATTACTATTAATGAAAGGTTTTTGTCTGTACAGTACAACAGCGATGAAGAGCAAGGCCTGCAGGGTCGAACAAGCTGGGTTCAAATCCAGACTTCACCATGTATTTGAAGAGCTACCTGGTGGCTCAGACAGGAAAGAATCCGCCTGCAATGCAGCGGACCTGTGTTTGGTCCCTGGGTTGGGAAGATCCCCTGGAGAAGAGAATGGCTACCCACTCCAGTATTCTTGCCTGGAAAAGACGCTGATGCTAGGAAAGATTGAAGGCAGGAGGAGAAGGGGATGGCAGAGGATGAGATGGTTGGATGGCGTCACTGACTCAGTGGACATGAGTTTGAGCAAACTCCGGGAAATGGTGAAGGACAGGGAAGCCGGGTATGTTGCGGTCCATGGGGTCGCCAAGAGCTGGGCACAACAGCAACCATGTATTTATTAGCTGTGTGACTTCGGGTTTGCCACTTAGCCTCTGAGTCACAGTCTCTTCATTGGCAGAATAGGAACATTAGTTCCTATATCATGCAAAGCACCCGATCCTGTGCCCCGGTCATAGGAAACGCTTTGGAAATGATAACTCGGCTGTAACTTTGATGCCCCACGCTCACCCAAACATAGGAAACACTCGCCAATGGTTCAGTGAGTAGTAGTTTATTATTTTAAAATGTTTTTATTTCCACCATCCCATGTGATTCTCTAAACAGCTTGTGGCCTGGGCAGGCCTGTTACCATCTCCTATTTCAGGAATAAGAAAACCAAGTCTCCATGGATATTTGTATAGGTATGGCTAAGTCCCTTCACTTTTCACCTGAAACTACCACAATGTTGGTAACCGGCTACATCCCAATACAAAAGAAAAAGTTTAAAGTTTGAAAAAAAAATAAAATTGAGTCTCGGAAAATTCAGGTGTCTTGTCTGAGCTTGACTAGCAAGCTGGCCGCAGAGCCCAAACCTTATGCCCCATTCAATAGGCCATTTGTCACTTTAACGCCAGTGCTAGTTGTTTGATCCTTTGAGAATGTTCCCCAACATTTTCTAAAAAATAATCTTATGTGTTTTTGGCTGTGCTGGACCTTCACTGCTGCACACAGACCTTCTCTAGTTGCAGCGAGCAGGGGCTGCTGTCGAGCTGTGGAGGAGGGCTTCTCATTGCGGCGGCGCCCCTTGCTGCAGAGCACAGTCTCCAGGGCGAGTGGGCTTCACTAGCTGGGGCTCCTGGATGCTAGAGCACAGGCTCAATAGTTGTGGTGCCTGGGCTTAGTTGCTCCGAGAAATGGGGCATGTGGGATATCTCCAGATCTGACACTGAACTCATGTTTCCTGTGTTGGCAGGTGAACTCTTTACCACTGAGCCACCAGGAAAGCCCTGTCCCCCAGCTTTTAAACAGCATGCTAGAGCGCTGCGGTGTTATGAAAATCCGCCCTCTTCTCCCTTCCTCAGAGCCTGCTTCCATCAGGAAGCCCTCCTGGGATGAAGCTGTCAACCCACTCTTGAGAGCCCCTTTTTGGGGGCCTCTTGCTGCAATCAGGAGGGACTTGGGGAGACTGAGGACACACTGAGCCCGCCAGACTGACGCTGAGATGGAATTTCCCCTGGAAGAAGTAGATGGACCCCTGTCTTAGGGGCTGGTCACGTGCCCACGTGCCGGCTTGGAACTCCGATTAGAAGCATGGCCAGGTGTCCGGGTGGACCGGAAGAACCCGAAGAATGTAAGGGACTTTGTGTCTGTGTCTGACTCTTTGCAACCATGGACTGTAGCCCGTCGGGCTCCTCTGTCCTTGGAATTTCCAGGGCAACAATACTGGAGTGGGTTGTCATTTCCTCCTCCAGCGGATCTTGCCAACCTAGGGATCGAACCCACGTCTCTTATGCCTCTTACATTGGCAGCTGGGTTTTTTTTTTTTTTTTAACCGCTGCACCGCCTGGGAAACCTATAAGGGGCTTTAGAGAGCCTCTATTTGAACCACCTTATTTTAGAGATTAGGAAAATAAATTTCAGAGAGGTCGAGGTCTCGTCCAAGGTCATTTAGCTGCTTTCTGTAGAGTTGGGCCCTAAAGAGCTCAGTGAACGGGAGATCACTTGGCCCCACCCTCACCTCCCAGGTCCAGGGTCGGAACTGCCGAGACATAAATGAAAACCGGTTCTGAAACAACTTGGATTTTGCTGCCTGAGGTCAAATGAAGAACTCGTCAAGGGATAATGGCTTCGTAACTCAGGCGCTAAAGTAATGGAAGTGAGAGGCAAGATCACCTCCTGCCTCTAAATCTCTGGGGGAACGCTGGCGGGGAGAAGGGGGGAGACGGACGGAATGGGGGCCTCATTGTCCCTGAAACAAATCCAGAGAGACGTGCTGGGAGCTAATCACATCTACCAGCAGGGAGGAGTGCCCTTCTGATGGCAAATCTCTTCATTACCAAGGACGGTTCCTTTACCGTCAGTTTCGGGGCTCACCCAGGCCACGGCTGAGGCGCTTGGTGTGTCCCCGGCCCCCAAGCTCCCAGGCTGGTCCCTGGAGCTGTGCAGGGGAGCTGGGAGGGTCTGAAGCGCCCCCTGCCCCACTCCCAGCTGTGACAGCCCCACTCGGGGAAGTCACCGAAGCCCTAGAGCAGCCAGTTGTAGCAAATGAAAACACAGGATGCCCAGGGAAGTTTCAAAAATAGCTCCAGCTGCCCACACCAGCACAGCAGAGTTAGGAAGTCGTGACCCAGCCCCAGGGCTGTCTGCCTCCTCCGCTCACCTCCTGAACCTTGACCCCAGCTCACCATCCAAAGCCAGCCAGTCACAGGACAGGGCTGGAGGGAGGAATTGACTGAGTTAATGAGAGACAGCAAAGGACGGACTTGGACTGGGATTCTCTCATTCAGTGAACAAAGTGCATTAGGAATTGATTCCCTGCACANTCCCAAGCCTCCTGTTTACCATGGCTTTTCCCCTGCTCTGGTGCGGGGAAGAAAGGCTTTGCATCAAGATGAGATATTCCACAGAGAGACTGCAATTGGCCCACAGAGCTTATTATTATGGGAGCCCAAGCACCGCTGAGTCCCTCGCCCTTGCTTTCCTTCTGTTTGCTTCCTTCTACAGACAAACAGCGAGATCAAGTCTTCCTAGACTGTAGGTCTTGGGGTGGGGGGGATAGGGTGAGGACAGGGGGAAGGACACTTTTTGTACCAATGATAGCGGCCTCCTGGCCAGGAGTCTGGGTGGGCGAGGACCATGGACGTTACCTCCCCGGGATCTGGAAAAGGAGAGCTCCCGCCTGCACAAGGTTGGCTGGGACGGGGCAGGGACAGCAGAAGGCTCTGATAAGGATGAAAGGAAGCGAATGTTTCCCCAAGAGGGGAAATCCCCGGGAGGATTCTGCAAAACTACAGTCCTATCTTGTAAATAGAATTATCTTTTGTTTTTTAACCCATTGGAGAGGTGACGGTGAGACGCTGGTCTGTCTGAACTGTGGATGCAGTAAGTGACACAAGAGATGATGGTCCCAGAGGCTTCTTCCATTTGTCTTTGAAGCCTGGGATGAGTTAAGGCCCAAACCACCCATCTGCCCATTCAATTCAGAAATAGAACCCAAAGGCCAACTGGGATAATACAAAGGAGAACTGATGGCTCCTCTGAATCCTTTCTGAGTTTTCCCCTTTCTTAACGAAGGGTCTGGGCTGGTATGCTTGGGACAGGGGCTGGAACCACCCATATTCATAGCATTTCAAGGCCCTCAGGGTCATTGAAAAAGACCCTGAGGCTGGGAAAGATTGAAGGGAGGAGAAGAGGATGATGGAGGATGAGATGGTCGGATGGCATCACCGACCCGATGGATATGAGTCTGAGCAAGCTCCAGGAGTTGGTGATGGACAGGGAACCCTGGCGTGCTGCAGTCCATGGAACTGCAAAGAACTGGACATGACTGAGCGACTGAACTGAACTGAAGGAACCTCAGCAAAGCACTTGGCAACCTTACCTTATGAAACCCCAAGAAGGGGACTGGCTTTAACTCCAGTGAGTGGGGACACTGAAGGATTTTCAGCAGGGGGTAGTGTGATCAGATCTGTGTTTTAGACGCTGTCGATGGCTACACGAGGTAGGGGGTGGCCAAGACGGCAGGAAGGAAGACCAGGTGGAGGTGCCGCAGGAACCAGCTCAGAGTGATGGCGGCGGCCTTACCAAGAGGAGCCTGAGAGCTGGATCTGGATCTTAGGCCTGTCACCACTCGGAGGAACCTGGCGTGGGCACTGGGTGAGTGATGATACGGTCCACTGTGGGAGGAGATGCAGAGGAGGGGCCAAGCTGATGAGTGAGGTCCCTGAAACTCAGGCAGGAGGTCTGGACCAGGCAAGTCATTTGGTGAATTTTGTGATATTTAAATTATACCTCAATAAAGTTTTTTTTTTTTTTTCTTTAAAGGCAGCTAGGAAGGAAAAGTCATAGGGGTAATAAAACAGGAGTACGTGGAAGATACAATGAAGGAAGGGAGAAGCTATTAGATGTATTACTCAGGACTCTCTGGAGAAGCAGAATAGGACACACACAGGTATACGTGACAGGAGACTTAAGGACTTCTCTGGTGGTCCAGTGGTTAAGACTGGACTTAAGTTTCCACTGCAGGGGGCGCAGGCTCGATTCCTTGTCAGGGAACCTGCAAGCTGAGTGGTGCGACAAAAAAAAAAGAAGAGACTTATAGGCACTGGCTTCTGAGGTTATGGAAGGTGAGAAGTTTCATGACCTGACATGCCATCTGCAGGTTGGTATAATTCAGTCAGTCCCAGATCAAAAGCCCAAGAATTGAGAGCTCTTGTGTCCAAGGTTGCTGGGGGCAGGGGCCAAGGTGGAAGGGGAGGGAGGGAAGAAGGATGGCCCAGCTCTGGAACGGAGAAAGGGAACCCACCCTTCCTTCACTTTGTTCCATTTGGGTCCTCAAAGCCTCAATGATACCTATCCATACTGGGAAGGGCCGATTGCTTTACTTCGTCTGCTGAACCAAACGTTAATCTCTTCCAGAAATACCCACACAGACACACTCAGAAATAATGTTTCACCAGCTACTGGGGTACCCCTTCACCGCATCAAGTTGGCACATGAAATGAACCATCACAGAGAGGCTGTCAAGAGAGCTGACAGCATCCACTTCTCTTAAGAGAAGCTAAACAAGATCTGAAGAGCTGAACATTTCCATTATGCTCACCACCAAGGCAGCTACCTTCACCCTCAGTAAAAGGAGGTCCAATGGCAAGGTGGAAGTGGGACCCTGGTGATGGTATTTGGGGGTCAACCTTGTCATTCCCAGAGGTCTGGGCCATTCTAGGGCTCTGCGTCCCTCCTGCCCCTCGGAGTTGAAGCTCAGGAAGGCAGAAATGAATGATTGGTGTTCAAGGAAATCAACCCTGAATATTCATTGGAAGGACTGATGCTGAAGCTGAAGCTCCAATACTTTGGCCATCTGATGCAAAGAGCCGACTCATTGGAAAAGACCCTGATGCTGGGAAAGATTGAAGGCAGGTGGAGAAGGGGATGACAGAGGATGAGATGGTTAGATAGCATCACCGACTCAATGGGCATGAGTTTGAGCAAACTCTGGGAGATGGTGATGGACAGGGAAGCCTGGCGTGCTGCCGTCCATGGGGTCGCAAAGAGTCAGACATGACTTAGCAAGTGAACAATATTTGCCAATTATTGGCACCAGCTGGCTGGCGTCTAGGGAGTCCCAGGATTAATAGTGAAGAATAGTAGGTATCAATGTGCTGTTTTAAATATTGATTTATTTGTCTGTTCACTTATTCCGCTGCCTTGGGTCTTAGTTGCGGCATGTAGGATCCTTGTTGCATCATGCGGAATCTCCCATTGCAGTGCTTGGACTCTTCCGTTGCGGTACTAGGGCTTGGTTGCCCCACAGCTCGTGGAATCTTCCTGGACCAGATATAGAACCCATGTCCCATGCACCAGCAGGCAGCTTCCTCACCACTGGACCCCCAGGAAGTCCTCCAAGTGTCCTTTTAAAACAACATAATTCACAGAACAGCGATTGTCATCATGTAGAAAGAGCTCTGGACGTGCAGCTGGATCTCAGCTTGTTACCTCCAACCATCACCCCTGGCAGCCCCAGGTGCACCAGGAGGAAGGAAGAGCTGGTGATGGGCTGGCGTTTTCCCAGGGGCTTTGCTGGGCAAAGGTGGTGCCACCCCCGCCAGGGGACAGTATAGCAGGCTCCCTCTCAGGGGGCTCTTCCTTCTCTCCTCTCTGGGAAGCACCAGCCTCTCTTCTGAGCAACTCTGGTGACCTTAATATTGGGTGTAATACAGCTGGGAAGAAGTTTCTGGGGGACCAGTTGGGGACCCGATAGGGCTGCAGGGTCACGCTGGGACAGCAGGACACCCAAGGCTTGCGGAGGGCTGGCACCAGCTCCCGACTCTGCCCAGGGCATCCCCGGGGCAATGCTGGGGCTCAGGTGGGGCCGGAGGGGTGAGGGCAGTCCAACCGCCTGAAATCCAATTCACTCTCCGGCCAGGATGCCAAACAGTCCATTTGCTGGATTTACTTGCTGCCTTCAACTATTCAGTTTTTGTTGACTGGTTTTCATTTTGTCTTTATAACGGCGTTTTAAGGAATTGACCTGCAGCCCGTAAGAGGTTCTTGAGGCTGTCAGGCCCAGAGACTCACTCGGGCTATTTCACGTAAAGGTGTTTATTGATGGACGCAGCAATAGGAAAGCAGAGACCCCGCGGGGCCCAGGAACAGCCAGACTGTCAGACGTCATGGAAAGAAGCGGAGGAGAAATAGAGCCTTCGTGGTGAGGGCTTGGAGAGGAGTCATTCCAGGCTGTGGCAGCTGCGGGAGCCAGGTGTCCTCACCTCTCAGTGGCTGCCGTGCTCCTGGTCTCTACTAAAGAGCGAATGTGCCCATCCACAGCAGATCAGCACGCTTCACGCAGGGACAGAAACCCTCTCCTCAGTGCGTCCCCAGTGCCAGGCACACGGCCGGAGCTTAAGGGTGCTGGGTAAAGGCGTGGATAAGCAAGGAAGTGGTTTGCATAGCTGGACAGGAACTTTGAAAAAAGATGTTACAATTTATTTTTAAAAATTATGTTATTATACTTATGGTTATTTTGTTTATTTCTATTTTTTTAGCCATGCCTCAAGGCATTGGCAACCCACTCCAGTACTCTTGCCTGGAAAATCCCCTGGACGGAGGAGCCTGGTAGGTTGCAGTCCGTTGGGTCGCTAAGAGTCGGACACAACTGAAGCGACTTAGCAGCAGCAGCAGCAGCAAGACACGCCGGGTCTTAAGTTCCCTGATCAGGGACCGAGGCAACCCCTGCATTGCAAGTGTAGAGTCTTAACCACGGCATCACCGGGCAAGTCCTTGAGCTAGAATTTGAGGCTTAGCGTTCTCTCACTTCAGGTAGCTCCCTGCCCAGCAAATCCGCACCAGCCCAGCCGGGGCTGGACTTCCTCATTGCCCAAGGGTTTTGTTGCCCGGGACCTGGGAGAGAGTTTGAGCATATACACTTCTGCAGCGGGGAGAGGCAGGAGGAGGGATGCCAGCAGTGACCTGGGGCCCTGCCCGGGGCGGGCGGGGGGACATGGCTTCTAGGCGGTGTGCCCAGCTTCTCCGGGGCCTCAGTCTGCGGCCGGCCCTCTCTGCCTGCGCCCTCTCCTTCCTCCTCCCCTGCTTCTCCTGTCTCTTGACCATTTTTCTCCCCCCTCTACACAGAAGGGAAAGAAGAGGCCCCTCCACAGGGAGCACTGAGACTCGGGGAGGGAGGGGCTGCAGGGGTGGAGGCGCTGGCACAGGCTCGGCTCCACCTCCGCCGTTAGGTGCCCTGTCTGCGCCAGGCTCCCTCCGCAGGGCCTGACAAACCTTGAGTGGAAGTCCTGTTTCCTCCCGCATTTCACTGACAGGAAAATGAGGCACAGAGTGGTGAGCAGTCAGACTCAAGCTCACGTTTGACCAAACGTTCCCACTTAAAACCCACTCTTTTATTCCTCGGTGGGGAGACAAGCAGTTGCCTCTAACCTTCTCAGTGGTGGGCCCAGGGACGGGGAACTTGGATCGCTGGCCTCCTACTCAGGTTCTGTAGAGAATTTGTGCTCTCTTTTCCCAGATGGACTGTTTCCCTGATGGCAGATATGGTTTGATTTTTTTAAAAAAATATTTTTTAGTGTCAATACTTTTAAGGTTTTTTTTTTCAGTTGGAGGATATTTGCTTTACGGGCTTCCCTGATGGCTCAGTTGGTAAAGAATTCCCCTGCAAGGCAGGAGACCTGGGTTCGATCCCTGGGTTGGTAGGATCCCCTGGAAGAGGGCATGGCAACGCACTCTTTCTTGTCTGGAGGGTCCCCATGGACAGAGGAGCCTGGTGGGCTGCAGTCCATAGTGTCGCAAAGAGTCAGATACCACTAAGCAACTAAGAACAGCATTTGCTTTACAATATTGATTTTTCTAGGAGCAGAAGCAGCCCTTGTTGACTGTTGGACACCCATGTTATTTGGCCCTTTGTCTTCCCTTCCTTTTATCACTCAGTCTTGTCCTATTACTGTTTAGCTTTTTTTTTTTTTAATGTTGCTCTTGTTCAGTTGCTAAGTTCTGTTCAGCCTCGTAAACTGCAGCACGCCAGGCTTCTCTGTCCTTCACCATCTACCAGAGTTTGCTCAAACTCATGTCCATTGAGTCGGTGATGCCATCCAACCATCTCATCCTCTGTCGTCCCCTTCTCCTGACCTCAATCTTTCCCAGCATCAGGGCCTTTTCCAATGAGCTGGCTCTTTGCATCAGGTGGCCAAAGTATTGGAGCTTCAGCTTTAGCATCAGTCCTTCCAGTGAATATTCAGGGTTGATTTCCTGTATTATTTTTTAAAGTTTTTTTTTTTTTTTTTTGATGTGGACCATTTAAAAAAAGTCTCTATTGAATTAGTTACAATATTGCCTCTACTTTCTTTTTCTGGCAGTGAGGCATGTGGGAGCTTAGCTCCCTGACTATAGATGGAACCCACACCCCCTGCACTGGAAGGTGAAATCTTAACCCCTGGACCACCAGGGAAGTCCCACAGTTAGGCTTTATTCTTCTGCTCATAAACCTGGCTGCCTCCCCTCTGGGTCCTTCCCCTGCTTTTCAGGGTTAATCAGATTCACATCTCCCTGGCCCCATGGGCTCCAGGGCAACTTGCCCACATTCTTCTGCAAGGCTTCCCTGAATCCCAGGAAGGGGATGGGTGTGGGCAGTCACGGCTCAGTTACTTCCAAAGACCCTCCCTCCTTCCTGCCAAGGCCAAGCCCCTGGAGCTGCCTGGGCACACGCATGATGCCTGGCTTATTTAGAAAAGTACCAATAGGGTATTCCATCCCTAATCCCAGACACCCACCGTGGGGGATGCCTGTCTTTGAGTTTGTATTTGTTTTTACAACGGGTTTTCGGTTCTTCCCTCGGGAGATGGAGATGGCCCTGCCCCTTAGGAAGCTGGCACTTCCTGAGCCCTGATGCCCTCCCCACTAGGCACCAGATAATGGAGAATCATTTCTGGTGGGAGGAAGCAGCGAGGGGCCTTCTGTGTACCGGAGTTGCTGCCTCGTAACTGCAACAAAAGGGAAAGTGGGATAACAGCCCTTCTGGCTCACTGCTCGTGCCGCTGAGAGCAGCGCCCGCCAGAAGAATGCTTGCTGATGGCCTTCTAGATAATGATAAATCGTGTGTATTTTTAGTTTGGAATTGAATTTCATCTCTCCATTTCTGGTGTGTTTTCAGGTGTGTGTGTTTTTTTTTCCTTCTCCCCTGGGGTCTAAAAACTAGACGTTTGTGCGTTTACCCAGTGCACTTATTCGCTGCCAGAAATTGACATATGGACTCATTAATTCCTCCACACTGGTTCTCACCCCTAAACACTCACTTGGCTTAACCAGGAGGGGAGCTGTGTCCAAAAGGGCTCTTCTGAAGGAATTATGTAGACCTGGGAACAGGTGTGTCCTGGAGGCAGGGGACTGGCCCCTCTCAGTGACTGATGGTTTCTACATTTAAACATGCCTTCAGGGCTCTCCTGATGGTCCAGTGGCTAAGAATTCGCCTTGCAATGCAGGCGACACTGGTTTGATGCCTTGTCCAGGAAGATCTCACATACCACGGGGCACCTGAGCCCCTGTGCCCCAAACATTGAAACCTGGGCACCCTAGAGCCCATGCTCTTCAGCAAGAGAGGAGACCCCCACTCGCCGCAACTAGAAGAAGCCTGTTCACAACAATGAAGACCCAGCACGACCAGAAACAAAAATAAGTTTATAAATTTTAAAAAGAAAAGGCATGCCTTTGGCCCCCACCCCCAGAGTTTCTGATTTAGTAGATCTGGGATGAGACCCAAGCATCCCTAACAAGTTCCCAGAGGACACTGATGCTGTGGTCTTAGGTTCCACACTTTGAGAACCACTGGCCTAAATCCTTGCTCCTCATAGTGTGGGCCTGGGAACCAGTAGTATCAGCATCGCCTGGGAGCTTGTTAGGGATTTGGACTCTTGGGCCTCACCTCGGGTCTAGTCAAAATATGCATTTTAACAGGATGATTGGAATGTACATTACAGTTTGAGAAGCACTGGCCTAGATGATTTCTCAAGGCTCTTTGCAGTTCAGCGGCCTCTGTCTTGACTTCACATTACATTTACCCGGGGAGCTTTTAAACCATCATAAGCCCAGGCTGTGCCCCAGACCAATTAAAGCAGCATCTCTGGGGGTGGGGCCTGGGCATCTGTGTTTTGTAACAGTTCCCCAGGTGATCCCAGTGTGCAGCCCCATCTGAGAACCACTGTTCCTGCTGGAAGGGTGAAATCAGCAAAATGCCTCATGCAGCCTTGACCTTGAATGGAGAAAAGAGACATTTGTTCTTCCCTCCACGGTCACTCACCCATATCCGCCTTTTTTTTTTTTTTCTGGCCCGGAGAGAGCTCAGCTTTGGTTGCTCTGGGGTCGTCCATCTTCCCAGCATGCCTTCCGTGGACCACAGCCTCGTCTCCTCCATCTTCCCAGCATGCCTTCCGTGGACCACGGCCTCGTCTCCATCTTCCCAGCATGCCTTCCGTGGACCACGGCCTTGTCTCCTCTCTCTCATTTCCGTCTCGCGGGCGAGGCAAACCGCAGGAGATGAGACAGGGACCCGCAGGCTGCTGGCTGGGCCAAGAAACTCACCTTCAGAAAACAGACGAAGACAGATCCTGGCACCTGGCTTCCCCAGCCTAGTTGGGAGGCAGCCCAACAGGGACGCTTGTACAGGTAGCAGACATGCAAAGGAGTTGATGCTGATGCAACTTGAGCATCCTTCTGAGAGAATCAGTCCCCAGCGGTGGACTGGATGGAGTTGGGGCCTAAGTGGCCCTGACTGTATTTTGTGGCTCGGTGCTCCTGATTTGGAGGCCACCTGTCCCCCAGCCTGGCTGCCTCTTCTCCCCTTTCATCCCCTCCCCCCAGCCATCACCTCCCTGGCCCAGGGGGCTCCTCTCTGACCCTTTGAAGCAGGGAGGTCAAAGGGAGATGCTGCTCTGACCTCTTTGGCTAAAATCTTTCTTCTGTATCCCGAGGTGGGTTTTGGGGAAGGACTTGGCAGCCCCAGATTCCCTGGGTCCTAGGCCCATGGGTGCCCCTCAGGGTTCTCAGATGGGGCTGCATGCTGGAATCACCTGGGGAGCTTTTACAAAACACAGATGTCCAGGCCCCACCCCCAGAGATGCTGCTTTAATTGGTCTGGGGCCCAGCCTGGGCTTACGATGGTTTAAAAGCTCCCAGTAAATGCAATGTACAGGGTGAGGAATAAGAGGTTGTAAAGACTGGGCGTGTGGGTCCTTGAGAAGCAACTCGAGGGAGGTGAGGTAAGGGCTCCTCTCTCTTCTCAGTGTTGTCGCAGCACCTGAAACATATTCCCAGCTCTTCCTGAAAACTATGGGTATGAATGAGCATGGGGTAGTTTTGTGCCTCTGAGCGGCCATGTGCATGGGGTTCAAGCGTGTGTGCACATGTGTTGTGAATTCAGGGGCACCTTTACCTCCTCCAGGCCTGAGAGCGTGTGTGGGGGACGTGATCTGTGTGGCCTGGCCCGTGTGGACCCCCCACAGAGGAGGACTCAACTGCGGACGTGGACACGGGCTGGAATCCTCATGGGATGGAGTGGATGTTGGAACCAGGGTTATTTTCCATTCCTCAGGTTTGGGGTCCGGGGACACCGCACCCCACCCCACCTAAGTGGACCTGGAGAGGTTGCTATACCCTGAGGATGGGTTGAGTGATGGTCAGTGAAGAGGCAGGGGGCTGGACCTGATGACCTGTTGAGCCCTCGCTCACAGAGAGGGCCCCGTCCGTGTCCTGGGGCCTCCTGTGTTCCAGCACTGGCCTCTCCAATTTCCCAGGGGCATCCCAGCTTGCGCGATGAAGAAGGGAGTTTTGCTGACTTCTGTGGCCTTGATTCCTCACCCTCCCCACTTTGGAGGAACGTCCACTCTACTCTGTCACCTTTGCCATTGAGAGCCAGCCTTCAGTGTGACCCGCTTCTTCCCGGCTGCCGAGGCCTAGAAGTGATGGACTCCACGTCCACCCTCCCTGACGGCCCCCCAGATGGAGTGCTGTACCTCACTCCCCTCCCTCGGTGTCCCAGGGAGGGCGTCACCCTTTCCTCCCTCTCCCACATCGCCCTTGCACTTCCCCGGCTGCCAACAATGCCCATGCTGGCTGGACTTGTTGAGGAGCGTATTTATTTTAAGAGGCATTTCACCTCGGGTTTTGATGTGCTTGGCTTATTACCCATAAATATCAACTAACAGAAGTGGGGTGGCCTCCTGGGAGGAGAACTGGGTATTCTGGAGGGAGACCAAGAGCTGACATAGGCCCAGAGGAGACAAGGGGACAGGTCACATGATTGGCCTGCATCCTGAACCCCTACTGTGTGCTGTCCCTGGGGCTGCAGGGGTGTGGTGCACACAGTTGGTGCTCTTGAGGATGTGGGTCTGGCTGAGCAGACTGGGTACCACAGGGTAGATGAGGGGGTGCACAGGGGACGTGGTTAAGGACTGGGGTTTGCAGGGGGCTTCATTAACAGGTGACTAGTGAGAAGGTTTTGTTGAGTGAATAGAGAGGAAGGGCATGAGGGGTCAGTGTGGGCAAAGGCATGGGGGTCTGCCTGAGAGCGAGGGTGGCGAGGACCCTGCAGGGGGGTCGGGCTGGATGAAGAGTTGGGCTGAGGGAGAAAATGGCATGGATGCAGAGGGGCTTGGTGTCTGGGTTTCCCAGGCCTCCCCCGCCCAGGTGAGGGACAGAGTCAGGGTGGGTGTGAAGACCACGGCTCAGCTCTGCCATTGCAACACAGACGCCTCGGCCCGTTCTTGCTCACCACAGGTGCCATCCCTGCCCGCCGGCACAATGCAAAGACCTCTTGCTCCTCTCTCTCCTCCTTTGAGTCCCTGGGAATGGCAATTTCCCCCAGAGGCAGAGGAAACAGGACCAAATCTTAGCCACGGGGACAGTCAGGCTAAGGTGATCCTGTCTGCAGGGGGTGGCGAGAACACTCTGAGCCCTTCCCAGACTGGAGCAGGCTCCAGCCAGGTGGCTCCTGTGCCCCTCGTGGAGCCTGGGGATGCTCTCGGGGGCCCGAGTGAGAGTGTGTGAGTGTGAAAGTGTGTCTGTGTGTGAGAGTACGTGCGGGTAGGTGCGTCTGTATGTGAACGGGGTAGATCTTGAGCCGCCTTTCTCCAGCCCTGAGAATCTCCCTGGGCCCCACCCTCTGAAGGTACCAGCTGGACTGACCCTTCCTGGTGAGTCAACAAGGCCTTTCTGATGGGAAGGCCACCCTGACTATCAGCCTCCGGGGACTTCCCCTCCTCTTTGCTTCAAGCTTCTCCTCTACCGGGCTTCCCTTGTGGCTCAGCTGGTAAAGAATCTGCCTGCAATGCAGGAGACTGGGGTTCAATCCCTGGGTTGGGAAGAGTCCCTGGAGAGGGGAAAGGCTACCCACTGCAGTATTCTGGCCTGGAGAATTCCATGGACTGTATAGTCCTTGGGGTCGCAGAATTGGACACGACTGAGCGATTTCCACTTTCACTTTCTCCTCCATCACCCTCCCAACCCCCAGTTCTTCCTACCTTCCCCCACCCTCCCAGAGGTAAACTCAGGCCTGCTACAGGTCTATTAATGAACCGCACTGCTGCTGAGCCCCTGTGTCACATGACCCATGTCTGACCATTCAGAGACCGCCTCCCCTGGGCAAACGCGATTAGCCTGAGCCACGACCAATCAGAATCCTTTTTTGGAATTGGTCCATGGATTAAGAGCAAAGGCGACTATTCTTGCTCAGGATGCTCTCGTGAGAAGTCATAAGTGTGCCATGTCTGGTGGCTGTCTTCACCACCTTGTTGGAGACAGCCCACCTGCAGCTGAGATACCAAAGAAGAAACTCTCGTGGAGGCTGGTGGGAGAAGAGAGAGGCACAGGCGGAGATGGAGATATAGGTGTAGACAGGTCACATTGGTCCCGACCTCCCAGTTCCTACAGTCTTTCCTTTCATTCTGTGAGCTGTCCTGGAATCCTCTGAGCTATGAGAGCCAAACAACTCCCCTTTTGCTGAAACGAGCCAAGTTTAGTTTCTGTCACTTGCCATCTACGTGGTCCTATTCTCTTGAACAGTGGGGACTGTGGTACACACTTCCTGGTCTTCCACTCTCCTCCTGGAAAATTAAAGTCAAACGTGCTCTTTCAAACATCTCTTTCTTGTGGCCCTCCTCTACTCTGGTTGCTGATATGGTGCATAGGCTTTGTCTTTTCCCCTGCTACAGAAACAAAGTAGCATATTTAGAGACCCCTGGATATGAAAAAGGTTGAGGAGCCTTGGGAGAAGACACCCTCGGGTAATCTTGGTCCTTCTGACATTTAGCATCAAGAGGGCAGGTCTGAGAGAGACAGAAGACTATGGCATTTGGACCACCTGCTTTTCCTGATGCGATAGCCCTTTCCTCCACCTCCTCTCGTGTTTATATCTACTTCCACGAACATTATTCATAGGGCTTGGCTGGTTTACCATCTTTATTATTTTTTCAAAAAGGAAATATCTGGGATTTTTTCTTCTTTATAAAGTAATTCACAGTCATGATGCCATAGTAAAATGAAACCGAGGCAGCGGAAAATTCCCTGACTTTAGTGACAGCCTTGAATCAGTTCCCAGGCAGCCCATCTCGGTCTCTAGCAGGAATTTTGTTCTTCACACAAGTCCTCCCAGCAGCCCTGCACTCATCTCTTCCCTTCAGGCCGCTCAGCGCCCCCAGCCTGCGTGCCCTTTTTTGTCCCCAGACCACGCTGTAGAAGTGGAGAGACTTGGCAAGAGAAGGGCAGCGCATGGAACCTTCTGTCCAGTGCAGCAGTCTTGGCTGTGGCAACTGACATATGGCGATCTACTGAGGCGTGCGCGCTGCCGAGATGGGAAGCGCACTCACTACCTTCTGGGGCAGCCCTTCCACGACGGGGGCAGCTGTAATTGTTGGAAAGTTCTTCCCTTTGTTTAGCTAAAATCTGCCCCCCGGATGCCCTTGGTTGAAGGCCTGCCCTCTGGAGCGCTGCAAAGTCAGTCTGTTCCTCTTCCACATGACAGCTCTCACACCGTCAAGACAGTTAGCACGTCCCTCGCGACTCTGTCTTTCTCTGGTGAAACACCCTGATTTCTGAAAAACACAGCAGAGGAAGGGCAGCTTGAGAGCCCTCGCTGACCTGGTTTTCTGCTCTTTGTGCCCTGCAAGGCCCTTCTTACAGTCTGGTCCCCAGCCAGAGGGAAATTCCCCAGAGACGTCTGACCCCAGTCATGAGCCAGGAGGATATGGCGATGCCATGTTGCAAGTCGGGCACAGTGTGCACATCGAGAGTGCCAGGAGCCTTATACAGAAGCCTGGACCCATCGCCAGAGATCCCGGGTCAGTAAGTGTGGGGCTAGACCCAGGAATCTGTATCTTTACGAAGAGCTCCACCAGTTCTGTTGATGAGCCATTTTTCTGTAGGAAAACAGAGAAGTAAGTGTTGGTAGGATGGGTGGGCACGATGCTGTGAAGCCAGCGTATCAGTCAGGACTCATTTGTTTGCCAGAGCTAGAAACCTCACTTAATCAGCTTAGGCAAATAAGGAATGTATTGGTCCAGGAGCTGTGGGAGAGTCTGAGATGGCAGTAGGAACCAGGTCTCCGGGAACTGGTTGGAGGACTCGGAACTCTCGTCCCTTATGTTTTCTGCTTGGCTTCTGGTGAAGGATCTTTCCAGGCAGTGAAGAGCACACTCATGAGTATGGGCTTCTCATCTTGACCATTATGAGACCAGACGTGTGTGGTGATTTTAGCCTGGCTGCATTGTGCTCCGCTCCGTAAGGAACGGGGTGCCCCATACCTCATCATTCTTCTTTCATCCACTGGTCTGCCCACCCATCTGTTGGCTCCTTCACCCTTTCAGCCAGGCGGACAGGCAGGGGGCCCTGGGTGAGCACAGGCAGGGCTCTGTGGGTTTCCTGTGGGTGTTCTCTTTCCACTCTCTAGATCAGCAGGTTACGATCACCACCCCCAGTATGGATGTGGCTGCTTCACTTCTCAGCACAGCTTTCCCCAGTTTAAAGCTAGAAGCCATGCCAGGGAAACCACACCAGACATTTTATTGATCGATTTATTTTATTTTGTGTCTATATACTCAGTTACGTCTGACTCTTTGCGATCCCATGGAGGTAGGCCACCAGGCTCCTCTGTCCGTGGAATTTTCCAGGCAAGAATACTGGAGTGGGTTGCCATGCCCTTCTCCAAGGGATCTTCCCAACCCAGGGGCTGTACCTGCGTCTCCTGTGACCCCTGCATTGCTGGTGGACTCTTTACCTACGGACCCATTGGGAAAGCCCAATTTTATTTTGATTTGTAGTCATTTTAAAAATGGCAACAAATAATTACTTAAAATGTTTAAAAAAATGTGGTGCCTTCATATCATGGAATAATATAAGCAGAGAAAAATGAATGAACTGTAGTTAAACATCTATGACATATGACCTCAGACCTTTTAACAGAGAGTTTAATAGAGGGATTTGGTTAAATGAGCCAAATTGGAGAACTGTACAGGCTCTCATGGAAGTAGCAACTGCAGGCAGCAGCCACCATCCTTGGAGCAGAGGAACAAGGCAAGACGGTGGGATTATTCGAATTTAGGAGCTGGGATTAGTGCTCTATGGGGAGGGGGCAGGCGCTGGTTCGTGGGTGCAGGAGTCTTTTGAGAGGGCGCAAGACCAGCGGCTTGTTTTGGTGCAGAGGAAGAAAACTGCACACTGGAACCAACTCCTGATAATCAGCGCCACCGCCAGGGTGACGTCGAGATAAACAGGAAGCTAAGGGAGGAACGAGGGCTGGCTCCCTCCTCCTGCCTTCCCAGGCCCTCTCGTTCCTTCCCCTCCTGCCCTCAGTCTTTCCCAGCACCAGGGTCTTTTCCAATGAGGGGGCTCTCCTCATCAGGTGGCCACAGTACTGGAGCTTCAGCACCCGTCCTTCCCATGAAGAGCAGCTCCCGGAGGCAGGCTTCATGCAAGCCTGCACGTGGTCTACACGGCAGGCTCACAAGAGGAAACTCGCATGGGGAGCCTCTCCAGGGCAGGGACAGCTTGATGCTGGGGCGGAGCAGTGAGCAGTGAGCAGTGATGTCTCCAGGGGCTGCTGGAGAGCTGAAGCTCCTTGGGGACCATCCCAGAAAGGCTGCCATGGACTCAGCTGAGATTGAGAATGCAGGATGGTGACGCATCTGCTTCTTGCTGTGTGACCTTGTGGGAGCGAACGACCTTCTCCAAGTCTCGATTTCTTCCTCTTTACGATTCCTTCAGAGGGCTGTCAGGTGGGTAAGGGGCAATGTATATCGAATGCAGGGCTTCCCAGGGGGCGCTAGTGGTAAAGAACCCACCTGCCAGTGCAGGAGACCCAGGTTCGAACCCTGGGTTGGGAAGATCCCCTGGAGGCGGGCATGGCAACCCACTCCAGTATTCTTGTCTGGAGAGTCCCACAGACAGAGGACCCTAGCGGGTTCCAGCCCATAGGGTTGCACAGAGCCAGACACGACTGAAGTGGCTTAGCACGCACGTGTGTGGTGCACAGTGTCTGGCACACAGTAGCTCCTGAATGAGTGCTGGGAATTGTGATTATCGGTAAGAATGGGGGTGGTGACGGTGGTGGCAGCCTTTGGCCTTGAGCTTGTGAGCTCACTTGAGCTCACTTCTTTCTGGAGGTGGCGGGGCCCCAGAGAGCAGAGACATGGGTAGAATGAGGGCACGTGGGTCAGAAGCCCTGCCCTAGGAGGCCTTGGAGGTCTCTCTGAGCATCTGGGGAAGACTGCCTCACGCTATGGGGTGCTTGGAGGCCCAGGGCTGCAGGAAGCACCCCACCCAAGGGCAGCCTGCCTCCAGCGTCCAGAGGCCCAGTAAGAGCCCTGCCCCATTCGCGTGCCTCGACCATATGCATAATTTCCAGACTCCGCCACTGCAGTGGAAATTTGGATCAGAGCGAGTGGGTGTAAAGAATGTCAAGCGAGATTCGATTACAATTTTTATTTTGGAAAAACCTTCATCAAAATATGTATATCTAATTAGGACAATTACAGCACAGGAACAAAAAACTGATTAAAAATCAGACACTCCATAAATTACAAGTGTTTTCCTCCAGCTGGGGCGCATCTCCGGCTGCTGAGCTGCAAAGGCCAATCAATGGAGCTGATGCTCTGGGAAGGGGCAGGGGGAGGCGGGGGCTCCCGGGGCAGGACAGGACGGGGGTGCTGAGCGCAGCCGGTGGGGGGCCCTGGCACCACCTTACGGCCGCCGTCCTGGGGTGCGGAGGCAGCTGGGGTCTGCTCATGGGCAGGAAGAGCTGGCGGTTCCTGGGATAGGCAGGAATCTGGAGAGGTGTGGACGTGCCTGTACGTGTGTGTGTGTGTGCACTTTGCTGAGCCTGCTTGGAAGATCATGAGTGTGCACATGCGTACATCAGTGTGTGAACATCTGGCCAACATCTGTGTCACAGCAAGAGGGTGCAACTGGCTGCAGAGGCTCAACGCACAGCGGCATCTGGAGTTCTGCACCAGAGGCGGGCACGGGGCAGGGGCAGGGCAGGCTGGCGGCACATCCATGGCCCGGGCAACGGCGGCCACCACTCACGTGATGCCGGGGACGGGCCCAGCGTGTCACCAGGCAGCCGCAGCTGCTCTCTAAGACATCCCAAGATGAGGCCATGAAAGATGAACACAGCTCCCCTTTACTGAGTGGCTACTATGTACTGGGGGCTTCCCAGGTGGCTCAGTGGTAAAGAAGCCTCCTTCCAATCCCGGAGACACGGGTTCGATCCCTGGGTCAGGAAGATCCGATGAAGGAGGAGAGGGCAACTCGCTCCGGTATCCTTGCCTGGAGAATCCCATGAACAGAGGAGCCTGGTGGGCTACAGTCCTCGGGGTCACAAAGAGTTGGACACAGCTTAGCACGCATGCACTCTGTGCTGGGCACTGTGCCAAACCCTTTACATGCGTCATCTTGTCAGGCCTGTTCAATGACACTGAGAGGTAGGTGTGGTTGGCAGAATAACACCTCCTTAACATCGGCTGGATCATGGAAAAAGCAAGAGAGTTCCAGAAAAAACATCTATTTCTGCTTTATTGACTATGCCAAAGCCTTTGACTGTGTGGATCACAATAAACTGTGGAAACTTCTGAAAGAGATGGGAGTACCAGACCACCTGACCTGCCTCTTGAGAAACCTATATGCAGGTCAGGAAGCAATAGTTAGAACTGAACAACAGACTGGTTCCAAATAGGAAAAGGAGTTGTCAAGGCTGTATATTGTTATCCTGCTTATTTAACTTATATGCAGAGTACATCATGAGAAACACTGGACTGGAAGAAGCACAAGCTGGAATCAAGATTGCCGGGAGAAATATCAATAACCTCAGATATGCAGATGACACCAGCCTTATGGCAGAAAGTGAAGAGGAGCTAAAAAGCCTCTTGATGAAAGTGAAAGAGGAGAGTGAAAAAGTTGGCTTAAAGCTCAACATTCAGAAAACAAAGATCATGGCATCCGGTCCCATCACTTCATGGGAAATAGATGGGGAAACAGTGGAAACCATGTCAGACTTTATTTTGGGGGGCTCCAAAATCTCTTCAGATGGTGATTACAGCTATGAAATTAAAAGATGCTTACTCCTTGGAAGAAAAGTTATGACCAACCTAGATAATATATTCAAAAGCAGAGACATTACTTTGCCAACTAAGGTCCATCTAGTCAAGGCTATGGTTTTTCCTGTGGTCATGTATGGATGTGAGAGTTGGACTGTGAAGAAAGCTGAGCACCGAAGAATTGATGCTTTTGAACTGTGGTGTTGGAGAAGACTCTTGAGAGTGCCTTGGAGTGCAAGGAGATCCAACCAGTCCATTCTAAAGGAGATCAGCTCTGGGTGTTCTTTGGGAGGAATGATGCTAAAGCTGAAACTCCAGTACTCTGGCCACTTGATGCGAAGAGTTGACTCATTGGGAAAGAATCTGATGCTGGGAGAGATTGGGGGCAGGAGGAAAGGGGGACAACAGAGATGAGATGGCTGGATGGCATCACTGACTTGATGGACGTGAGTTTGAGTGAATTCCGGGAGATGGTGATGGACAGGGAGGCCTGGTGTGGTGCAATTAATGGGGTCGCAAAGAGTCGGACACGACTGAGCGACTGAACTGAACTGAACTGAACCCTCAAGATGTCCACACCACAGCCCCTGGAGCCTGTAAAGATGTCACCTTCCTTGGCTAAAGAGATTTCACAATGTGATTAAATTAAGGATCTTGAGATGGGGAGCTTATCCTGGATCACTTCAGTGGACCCAGTGTGATCACAGAGGTCCTTAAAAGTGGAGGCGGGTGTCGGAGCGAGAGATGTGACTGGTCAGAGAGGATGGTCAGAGAGATGCTATGTTTCTGGCTTTGAAGATGGAGGAAAGGGACCATGAGCCAAGGAATGGGAGGGGCCTCTAGAAGCTGGTAAAGCAAGAAAACCTTCTCCCCCAGAGCCTCCAGAAGGAGGGCAGTTCTGCTTACATCCAAAACCCTTTTTATTTTATATTGGAATATAGTCCATTAACAATGTTGTGAGTTTCATGCCAACAGCAAAGGGACTCAGCTATACATACGCATGTAACCCATTCTCCCCCAAACTCCCTTCCCATCCAGGCTGCCACACAACACTGAGGAGAGTTCCCTGTGCTATACAGTAAGCCCTCGGTTAGCCATTTTAAATATAGCCATGTGTACATGTCCATCCCAAACCCCCTAACTCTCCCTTTCCCCCAACCTTCGCCCCCACCCCTCCGGGAACCCTAAGTCTGACATCTTAATTTTAGCCCAGAGATGTGTGTGCAGCGCCTAACCTGCAGGACCGTAAGGTAATACTTTGTGTGGTTTTCGGTCTCTAACTCTCTGATAATTTGTCACAGCAGCAGTTGGACACCGATACGGCAGTTAATGCTATTTTGCCATATTAGGGGTGTAGAAATTGGAGCTCAGAGACCTAAAGTAATTTACTCAAGCTCACCTCGCCAGTAAGTGGCAGGACCACGATTTGGGGCAGCCTGACAGGACCTAAGCTGGCCTCTCTCACCCATCTGCTGAATTGCAACATCTCTCTACAGCAATCACAAGGGCCAGACTTCTTATTTCCCGGCAAGCTTAGAGATACCCCTTCTTAGCTGCCAGCTCAGAGAGGATGAAATCGAGGGCCCTATTCTGGGGAGAGAACACTGAAAATCCTGGCCACATTCCATTTAAAGCTTTCATTGAAGGCGGCTTGTGAGTTTTCCCTCCAAGGACAGGAAGGGGTTTATGTCTGATCCCGGAGCCAGCTCTGACACGAGGTGCTTCTTGCATCCCCAGCCAATCCTCTTGGAATGCGACTCTGGGCCTCAGCCCCCTCCTCTCCCTTCCTCCCCACTCAACTCAAATCCCCTTTAGTCTGTACTCTTGGGGACAGGGCTTCCACAGCGCCTTGGTCTTGGGAAGCTCAGGAGATAGATTACTGTGGGCTCAGAACTCACAGCCCTGGGCAGAGGGTGGGGCTGGGATGGGTGGAGGAGCCCCTGCCTGGCTGTTGACAGTCACCCCTTAGCTTTGCAGTTTCCCCTTGGCCATGGGGCACTAAGAGGCTTAAAGCACCCATCCGAGATGGCGCTGGGGGGAGGGGGATACAGGGGAAAGATGCTGGCTTAGGAGTCAGGCCACCTGGGCTCTAATACTGACTCCCCATCGAGGCTCATTTTATTAGGGCTTTGCTGGTCTGTGTATCTGGAAAGTCCAAGAGTTGTGCCGACTCTAAATATAGCAGTTTCTAGGGGTTCAAGCAATTTTATCAGGACTCAATCTCTCTCCTCCTCAAGCTTCTCCTTAGACTCATGGTCAGGACAGGTTTCTCCACAGCATGGGCAAGACAGGCTGGCCATGCAGGCTCTCACCCCCTAGTGTTACCAGCTCAGTTCAGTCGCTCAGTCGTGTCCGACTCTTTGTGACCCCATGGATTGCAGCATGCCAGGCTTCCCTATCCATCACCAACTCCCGGAGTTTACCTAAACTCATGTCCATTGAGTCGGTGATGCCATCCAACCATCTTATCCTCTGTCGTCCCCTTCTCCTCCTGCCTTCAATCTTTCCCAGCATCAGGGTCCTTCCCAAGGAGTCAGTTCTTCACATCAGGTGGTCAAAGTATTGGAGTTTCAGCTTCAACATCAGTCCTAATGAACACTCAAGACTGATCTCCTTTAGGATGGACTGGTTTGATCTCCTTGCGGTCCAAGGGACTCTCAAAAGCCTTATCCAACACCACAGTTCAAAAGCATCAATTCTTCGGTGCTCAGCTTTCTTTATAGTTCAATTCTCACATCCATACGTGACTACTGGAAAAACCATAGCCTTGACTAGAGTGTTACCAATCCCAGTGCAAAGTAGCTTTTTAAAAAAATATTTATTTGTTTCTTTGGCTGTGCTGGGTCTGAGTCGTGGCATGTGGGATCTAGTTCCCTGAGCAGAAATCTAACCTGGGTCCCTGCATTGGGGGTGTGGAGTCTCAGTCACTGGACCACCAGGGAAATTCCCAAAGTATTTTATTTTTTTTAAGAAATTTGTGCATTCTATTCAAGTTCAATAAAGATGACTTTTAAAAAGATAGTTATAAATGACCTTCCATATTATCTCATACCCCATATACAAACAAAATTGAGCAATGTAAGTAATTCCTGTACATTCTCCCACCAAATTCGTGTGCGATTTCATAGGAATAGCTTTCGATTTGCAAAGTAGAATTCTCAGTTCTTCCACCTCACACCCAGAAAATTCAAATATTAAATTGTGATTGTATTTCTTCCTTTTACATACCTTTCTGTTTTTTCCCCTCAAGTTTAAAGACCCTAAACTTTTTTTTGTGTGTGAACTGCTTCTTACTTTATGTGACTTTGATTACCGATTTTAAAGAATCCTTAAGTCATCCAATTCAATAACATGCTTAAGATAACTAACAAATACAAATTTTTCCACACCTCTCTACACAGTATTTAGATATCCTAAACTTTTTCAAAAATTGACTTGATTTTTTTAGAGCAGTTTAGGTTCACAGCAAAATGGAGTGGGAAATACAGAGTTCCCATATACCCCTTGCCTTCAACCCCTTTCTATATATATCCTCCACCAGAGTGGTACATCTGTTACAAGGAGCGAATCTGCCAAAGTATCCTTTTTCCAAGAGCATCCATAGGTTTGTTCCAAGCAAGATTCTGATTGGCTGCCTTGAATCACATGACTGTCTTTGAACCAATCCCTTGAACCAGGGGAATGTGGTATCACGACGTCCCATGTGTGACGTCACATGGTTACATCTGTAACCACGAGGAGGGGCCACTCAGGCCGCCAGGTCTGAAGCCCCCAGCATCACAGGTCACGCTTGGTGATCTTTCCACAAACAGCGCCAAGTTGGGGCAGCAGGGTAGGTTAACGAAAATGCTCTCCTAAATGCTCGCTATGTTTCAGGCACAGTGCTAAGAAGCAGCTTGGACCATCTGTTCAGGTGACTTTTGCATCCCAGGGCCGTCAGGGAGCATCACAGTTTACCTGCAACAGGTAGAGGCATCCCCTCACACGCCTTGGTTCCCTGTTCCGTCTTGAAAGCAGATCTGCTCCTGGTGCTCTGAGGCCAGCTCCACCAAGAGACTAAGACTGCTTTCCGGTGCTCCCTTGATGGGGATCTCACTCTCTGCTTTAGCAGGCATTCTGCCCCACCTTGGCACTCAGGACCCCTGAGTTCCAGGACGCTCTGTGTGTGTGTGTTGTGGGGTGTCAGGGGTTTGGGGCTCCCAGTCTTAACAGACAAGGGAGAGATGAGGCAAGACGGTGGCTTCCACACCACTGCTGTGTCTCCTGGGTCCCCTTTATTTTCTGGAGTCTGCAGCTCCCTGCTCATTACTATTCAGGGCCCAGGCAGAGGCAGCTGCATGGTGGTGGGGGAAGCTGACAGGCAGTGACAGGTAACACCGGCTGCTGGGGCTGGAAGCTGACCAGATCGCAGCAGGGGAGGGAGGAAAAGGCCAGGTGGAGAGAAAGCCAGCTGGGGATGGGGCAGAACCTACCCCCCACTATGCCTGTGAGCTCCTTTCCTTCTGTCAACCAGCTCTGCTGTCTCCGTCACTTCTGATGTCCTAGACTACCCTGCAATGGCCCTCCTGGGCCTTCTTCTCAGCCCCTCTGCCAAGCCCCCAGTGAGGCATAGGGGAGGGAGGGGGAACAGCGTCCAGGGGGAAAGCCTTTGTGCCAGTCATTCCCCTGTTTGCTCTCAGACCCACCTTTCACAATTCCCCTGCTCCACTCAGCGTCACAGGGGGCTGGTCACAGCAGGTGGCTCCAGACTGGATTTAGCTGATGCTGCAGCCATGAAATTAAAAGATGCTTACTCCTTGGAAGGAATGTTGTGACCAACCTAGATAGCATATTGAAAAGCAGAGACATTACTTTGCCAACAAAGGTCCATCTAGTGAAGGCTATGGTTTTTCCAGTGGTCATGTATGGATGTGAGAGTTGGACTGTGAAGAAAGCTGAGCGCCAAAGAATTGATTTTTTGAACTGTGGTGTTGGAGAAGATTCCTGAGAGTCCCTTAAACTGCAAGGAGATCCCACCAGTCCATTTTGAAGGAGATCAGCCCTGGGATTTCTTTGGAAGGAATGATGCTAAAGCTGAAACTCCATTACTTTGGCCATCTCATGTGAAGAGTTGACTCATTGGAAAAGACTCTGATGCTGGGAGGGATTGGGGGCAGGAGGAGAAGGGGATGACAGAGGATGAGATGGCTGGATGGCATCACTGACTCAATGGACGTGAGTCTGAGTGAACTCTGGGCGTTTGTGATGGACAAGGAGGCCTGGTGTGCTGCAAGTCATGGGGTCGCAAAGAGTGAGACACGACTGAGTGACTGAATTGAACTGAACTTACAAATAATGACTTGGTGCTGGAGAATTTAAGAGTTATTCTTGACTGATCTTGTTTGCTTTATATCTTATCTAATTTATACATAGCTGAAACTTCTCTAAGTTTTTGCTTTGTGGATGATTATTACCATGGTTTCTAATTTGAAAGTTACTTTCTCATCTTTGATAACCCTTTGAACGTCAGTGGAAATCTAAGAATAGGGAATGTGAGGCACTTATGCTTTGATTCACATATCAAGTTCTTTTAACATTATCCTATCACTTCATGGGAAATAGATGGGGAAACAGTGGAAACAGTGTCAGAGTTTGTTTTGGGGGGCTCCAAAATCACTGCAGATGGTGATTGTAGCCATGAAATTAAAAGACGCTTACACATTGGAAGAAAAGTTATGACCAATCCAGATAACAGATTTACAAGCAGAGACGTTACTTTGCCAACAAAGGTCCGTCTAGACAAGGCTATGGTTTTTCCAGTGGTCATGTATGGATATGAGAGTTGGACTGTGAAGAAAGCTGAGTGCCGAAGAACTGATGCTTTTCAACTGTGGTGTTGGAGAAGACTCTTGAGAGTCCCTTGGACTACAAGGAGATCCAACCAGTCCATTCTGAATGAGATCAGTCCTGGGATTTCTTTGGAGGGAATGGTGCTGAAGGTGAAACTCTAGTACTTTGGCCACCTCATGCGAAGAGTTGACTCATTGGAAAAGACTCTGATGCTGGGAGGGTTTGGGGGCAGGAGGAGAAGGGGACGACCGAGGATGAGATGGCTGGATGGCATCGCGGACTCGATGGACGTGAGTCTGAGTGAACTCTGGGAGTTGGTGATGGACAGGGAGGCCTGGCGTGCTGCACTTCATGGGGTCGCAAAGAATCGGACACGACTGAGCAACTGAACTGAACTGAACTGATTGACTTGAATTTCACAGGCTTTTAAAGAACATGTAATGACGAAACAAAGGATGAATATCACCTTGAACTTAAAGGATACGAATTATCATTGTATAACTTTTGTATATTCTTCATATGTTGAAAACTTTTAGGTTTCTTCATGTTTCTGCTGCTGCTAAGTCACTTCAGTTGTGTCTGACTCTGTGCGACCCCATAGACGGCAGCCCACCAGGCTCCCCCATCCCTGGGATTCTCCAGGCAAGAACACTGGAGTGGGTTGCCATTTCCTTCTCCAGTGCATGAAAGTGAAAATAAAAGTGAAGTCACTCAGTCGTGTCAGACTCTTAGCAACCCCATGGACTGCAGCCTACCAGGCTCCTCCATCCATAGGATTTTCCAGTCAAGAGTACTGGAGTGGTGTGCCATTGCCTTCTCCGCTTCATATTTCTAAGATACTTCAAATGGTAGTAATGACAATCAGGTTCTGATTAGAATAAAATGGGGACTACTCTTGAAATAAATTCAACTGTTTCTTCTTTTCACTTATAACTTTTGACTTTGTTCCTACTTTCCTGCAGGAACCTCACATTATAGTTTATTGGCAGCAACTGGTTTTTTTTCCACCTTTTTCAGGTCAAACGTCAGAACTGATTTTTGAAAATGAAAGTTCGCAGCATAATAGAATGTCTTTGTTTCTTTGGCAGTGGGAGTCTCGTTTGTTTGAGTAACTCAGTGAAGGGATTGTTTTACCAGGGGCTTACAAGAGATTGGGAGAATGTTTATCTCACTAATCCTGGGGTAATGGAGGGAGAATTTCCTTCTCTCTTCTATGGTTCCTAGACCCAGTGAAGTCAGGAATGCTAAACTTGACTGAATTTAGTTTCTTTTTGTTGTTGTTAAATACCTTTTTTTTTTTTAAATTTTATTAATCACTGGAATCAGTGTGCAATCATATATTCATTTTGAGGTATTTCTGTATTTCTATCCACATATATAATAGAAGACAAAGTATAACTTCCATTTCTGGAAGATAGACATTTTATTTTTGAACTTTCTAAATGCTCGTCAGTGCATATCACTAATAGAAAATATTTTGCCAACTAGAGATAGAGACAGAATCTTTCAGAGCCAGGCATATGGGTTCTATCATATGTAGTAGATATTTGTGGATTTTATCTGCCCAGCCTCACTTAACTCTTCTTTTGCTAAAATTACCATGGCCTCGGCTAGTCCATCTCACCTTGGTGGGACTATCAGATGAGATACGTCCTTATCCGATGCATAGGAACGTGACTCAGGCTACACTGATGAGACTTTGCTTTTTTCCTGAGAATTACCCCGTCTCATAAATTCTCATTAAGTGAGGATTGACTTAATGCATGTACTTAGAAGCAGTATTGGCACAGGGTAAGCAGTATACAAGTGTGAACTTTCTTATTAAGAAGAGTGGCAGAGCATTAGAAAGTGGTTAGAGCTGGAACATTCCACCTGGCTGCCCTAAAGCACACTCCTAGTTCCTCTAATCTGGTCTCCAGAGCGACCTAGTTCTGTCAGTTCCTCCAAGGCAAGATTACAAAGCATTTCCTCCAATTCTGTGAACTACCCTGTATCCTTCTGATAAATTAATTTTGACTCAACTTTCTCTTCTTGCAATCCAAGAATCCTGATGGATAAAGAAAAACTCTCAGTACAGTTCCAAACATTGGAATTCAGTAATATTCTAAGATTTAAAAATTATTTATATTTACTTTGGAGTGTGTTTTCTTATTTCTTCTGAATATGCTGCTCTACTGTTCTGGGAAGTTATGTCAAGCAAAATAAAATATTAGTAGGATTACCTGGCATAGAAAAAATTGGGACATGGAAAATGATGGAAATAATGTGCTCTTAGTATTATTTTTTAAAGAAAAATCATCATCATCATCATTAAAATGATATATGCAGACACTGTGCTTAGAGATTTCCAGATATTATTTCTAATCTTTCTAGAAACTCTGCAAATAGTATTAACCTCATTTGATGGATGGGAAAGCTGAATGTTTGAGGCTTGTACATTAGTTAGCCTCTAATGAGACTTCTAACCCAGTTTTAATCACTGCAAAACCTGTACTCTCTCCCACAATGACACAAGGTAGCATTCTTAAATTGTAAAAATCTTTCTGTTTCGATACTTGAGATGTTCAGTTGAGTTTTTTAAATGGTGTGTATTCATTCCTTGATTAAATAGGTACTGAGTGACTGTGTGGGTAAGGCCTCTATGAATGTAGTAAATGTAGCCTCAGAGGATATGTTTTAGGAAGTGGGGATGGCAATATGTAGAAGAAGGAACTCTGTAGATTATTTAGAATAAATGTAAACTATATCTACTAATCAAGGAAAGGATGATAGCTGATTTCCATTTTTGTTCAGATAATCCACTCAAAATTTGTTTCGGTTGACTCCGGAGAAATATTTTTCATTGTTCCCCTGAGCCCAATCTATCCTACTCATCGAACATTCATTCATATAGTAGTGTGTTTAGAAGCCATACTATGTTCTAGAGAATTTTAGTTCACTTAATTTCAGGGTATTTCTATGCAGTAATAATGTAAAGGGTGTTATTTGATGAAGAGAGTTGGAAACTTCTAGAAACTGGATAGAGTCCCAAATTTACCAATCCTGCTGTTACAGTTTTAAACATATCAGAGATGAAAAGCCACCATCCCAGCCTCCAAGGAGCTAGAATCTAATGATTGTGTGGAAACTTTCATAGCATCTCTGGACAGATCAAGCAAGCACTTTATTCTTGCCTTTTCTAGCACTCATAATGGGGATCTTTCAGAAAAGTACAGAATACTGTAAACTTTAATCTTTTCCTTCCCTTCAGTCTCATACTACATAGTATACCTGTTTAGCAATAGAAGGGAAGAGGTTAAACAAGCTGCCCTCATTGACAGTAGAGTTTACTTAGTTTGTGCAGAAGAAATTTTCTGTGTGCTCAGAGATATCAATGTTTGCTTTCTATGTAATGGAAAAAGACCATAAAGGTAATGAGTATGGCTGAAATGCCAAAGAAGCATAGCCAGGCTTTGGTTCTACCCATTCTGGAAGGTTTTGTGTGTATATTCAAATTCATTACTAGTGATTCATTTTATTTTAAAGACTTGGTCTATGTGTGATTGTATTTGAAAAATCTGTGCAGTTGGGGAGACTGTAATATTTCTGTAGAGAAATCAAATTGATAAAAGAAAATAAAAGAGATTCATTAAAGAATGAAGCCAAATAGAGAGTACAAACAGCTGAATAAATGATTGAGGGATAAACAGGCTAAGCAGTACCTAAGTGTGAGCTTTTATTTTTACTAAACAGACTGCCGGAAGGCTAGAAAGTGGTTACAATTGGAACATTCTGATCACCAGTGTCAGTTTCCTGAAGAAACTGAAAAAAAAACCCCAAACTATTTTTCTTATAACTGCTTTTGATGCAGTAAAATATTCAATCTCCTTTTAATTTTTTTCAGATATTTTTCATTGGTGGTGGAGGGTGGAGATCAATTACCTTATAATAATAATAAAGAACTAAGTTGTGGCTAGTTTTACGTTTCTTATTCTGCCTTAATCTCTTGCAGCTAGCTAGGTGCTAGTTGCATCTAGCTCGAGGGTGCTAGCTCGGAGTCTCACTGGGCTCCCCTCGGAGAAGGTGGGCTCTGTGTGTTCACATGGGAGGCAGGCTGAACAGAGTGTGTCCCAGAGGCAGCACCATGTGCCTTTTGGATCAGCGATCCCTCAAGTGGGAGGTGCAGAACTGAGAAGTTCAGGCATACAGAACCCCTCCTCAGAGCAGCATCCCAGGTCAGTGGTACCAAGCTTGGCCAAGGTTTAAAAGATGCAGACTCCAGGGATCCAGACAGACATTCCAAACTAGCATATCCAAGAGTGGATCCTGGAAATCTGCCTCCTTAACCTGGAGATCAGCTAGAATTCCATGCTACTATTCTAAGTTCTTTGTGTAGAAGGGGTGACCCTCTCTCTGCTCCACCTGTCTGGCTGCGGCCATGTAGGGCACATGAATAACCACCACCATGTTCTGGAAGAGTAAGACTTGTCTTCAGGGCAAGCTTCTCAGTACATCTGCCTCTTTTAAGCCTCCACCCACCTCTCTCAAATTGACAGCTTTGCTGCATGGTAATCTGAATTTGACATTTTCATCCGGTTTCCCCATTTTGTGGCTAGGCTTTGCCCTGACCGGTTATTAGGTGGCTAATAACCATGTACCTTAAAGATACATTTTGGTGTATAATCATTTCAGTAAAATTACTTGGGAGTTCCAGAAAATGGAACTTTACCTATTGAAGTGCCATACTTTTTTTTTTTAATGTTAAAACTCCTCAGCTTTCACCAAGTATTGAAGCTTTGTATGTTTCCTGATGATTCAGAATTGTCATTAAAATATGACTTATTTTACTGTGCTATGCAGTATATTATGGAAGTCACTGAAGCAGGTAATTTTCTCCTGCATTTTTATCTTATGTTGTTACTGGTTTTGGCTTGCTTGTGTGCTGCTGTTAGCTCTGCCTTTTCCTTGAAAGCCAGCTGTTTCTGTACCACTGTCAGTATGTACACATGCTTTCATTTCTGTTTCTGATCTCTGTGGGCTGTACTACCACATAGCCAAACTGCTGAGAAATAGGTCTTATTTAGAATGGGCTGGATTTGAGGCAAAGCTCTGGCAAGCTTTCCTGAGAGTCACTGTCCGGCTCTGGGAGAGGAATACTGTGACTTGCATTCCGGCTGCCCAGAAGGTTTTGTTTGCTTGTTTGCTGTGACTGAATGATTGTGTCTCAGAGGACCCTGTGTTGTTACAGTGGTGAGTTCTGAATCGCCGAGGAGTTATTGTTTAGAATGTAAAACTTGGAACAAGCGTGTGTCTGCGTGTGTCAGCATGTTCCTGTCTCGCACGCTCAGGATGGAGAGAAAGGATGCGATGTCCAGCTGGAATGTGGAACAGACAGTCCGATCAGCGATTTTTTCTTTCCCTCTTGGGATGGCAGCCATGCTGGGTCCTGGGCTGCAGCAGGAAGGAGATCTGACTTTTTTCCTCCCTGTTATTTTGCCCCCAGAAAAACTGCTTGGCAACTGTCATAACTTCACAGCCCCTTGCATGCTTGGTAGTTTAGGAAAATGCAGCTCCTTTAAATATGCTGATAGTCTAATCAAAGAAAAGCACCTGCAGGGTTATCTTATGGGAGCAAAGGGCCAAGGCGCAATGTGCAGAGAAAAACGGCCACTGCCCTGGCTGTTCTGAGCAAGGTGATTGGTGCCCCAGAGCGGCCATGTGAGACACACGGCTAGGGGACAGGAGGAAGGACGTTCCTAACTTACAGGCTCAGTCATAGTAGACCCCTTGGTGGTGACAGGTAGGGCCACTGCTTATAGGAGACATATTTACCAAAGCCCGTAATGGATGCATGTATTTTTGAGGTCAGTGAGGACTTCCTCCTGGCTTTCTGCTCTTTGCCATTAACACCGTAAATCCACCTGCCAGAAAATGAGAGCCATCACCAAGCTTTCTTGGCTTGACCTTTATTTATTTATCTCTACAAATCTTACTTCCTCTCTTTCTTCCTGCCTCTCTCTTCTTTGCTCCTTATTCCTTTTGGACTTAGTTCCAAAGTATATTTTATTTAACTACTTGATGCACATTGAGCATAAAGAGAGGGACAATCGTATTCATGACCGTTGGGGTCTCCGTGTCTGTAGTCAGGATGATACAGGCTGCACTAAATGGGATGGTCTCCATGGTGAGGGGGGTCAGAATGTGCCAGGCTTTTGTGAGATGAAATGCATGGCATATGTCTGGACATACTTGAAGTCTGCAGTTTCAGAGTTCTGATCCTGAGTTTATCTTGACTGATCAGCATACAAGGCAGAATCAGAGTGTATCAGAACAAGTGGCAAAATGGGATAGAGCTTCAAAATGACTTGAAACCAGAAAAAAAGAGGTTAGAATAAAGTTAATAAATTAATATTTAATTTGTTCAGCTGTAATGTCACTGGCTATTTAAAAAAAAAAAACAATTAAGCAGTTATTTCAGCTTTTAAGAGACAGATTTTTAAGTCCTGACAAGGATTCATGATGAAACACTGTGCCAGCTCATACACATTCATACTCTTGTGTTAACAATGCTGTAAGAGAAAAGTTTAGGACCTTTGAAAAAAGTGTCTTGTTTTTCAAATATTGAGTTAATTTCAAATATTGACTTTTAAATTTTGTTGTTAGATTTGTTGTGAAAAATCTTTCAAGGTTTTTTAATCTGTGGGCTTCCACTCAGTCTTCTATGGGAGAAGATTTAGGTTGGAGCTGCTTTGGCTTACAAAGGTAATTGTAGCTGTTTGTGGAGAAAGGCTGACCTTATAACCCCTCACCAATTTATCCAGAGACTAAGTACTGTCCTTTGTCATATAGCTGCCATATGCCTTTTAAATGTGCATTATTTCAGATTTGTTTTTTACCAGGTGATATTTAGAGACAAGGATAAAGTGACATTGAATGTAAAAGAAGATAGTATTGGTAAAGAAATATTCAAGGAGGTATGTTCAAGTGGAAGGGGTCATGGATAAACCTGTGGCTGATTCATGCTGATGTTTGGTAGAAAGAAACACAGTACTGTAAAGCAATTATCCTTCAATTAAAAATAAATAAATTTACAAAAAGACATATTCAAAAACTGCAGGGCATTTGACTTCATACTTTGATTTTATGGTCCCTGTAATTCACTTCCGGTTTTACTATGATCCTTAGATGTGTATGTCTTTTTGAACCCAGATATAGAATAGGTATCAGGAGTATGGGATTCTAGCGTCTGATTGCTAAGTTCTATTCTGGCATCACCCTTAGTTATATGGTCTTGAAAAATTATTTAAACTCCCTGGGCCTCATTTTTCTCCTTTAAAAATGGAAGCAATGAAACTGTTTTCCTCATAGGATTGTTGTGAAATTATAGATCATGAATTTAAAGCACATGGATCAGTGCTTGGCATGCGATTAGATGCAACAAATGTCTGTAACTTCTGCTTAGTCTGTTCTAGCTGCAAATGAATTTCTGTTCAAATTCTGACAAGCTAAAGACACTTCCAAAATTAAGTGAAAAGGCAGTTGTCCTTGAAAGAGGCCTACAGATGGCATAAGTTAGGTGAATTAAACACAATAAACAGAGGAAAGCAATAAAATCCACTTCACAGGCATTCAGAAAATATTTGTTATATTAGAGAGAATTGATGATTAGGTATTAGGAACTCATAGATTTATAGACTCTCTGGATTGGGTGTGGAAATGGAAGTAAATATCATCCTTCCCAACTACCCCATTTAGTGTTTTCTTGTTCTTACTGTATTCCCGTGGAATAGACATTCATCCTAATACTTGGACCCTTCCACTGATGGAACCCCATCCAGGAGCAGCTAGATCTTATTATGTGAAAAATCTCTTAGTTTGGGCTGAAGTCTGCTCCTCTTGTTCTCACTCATCCTTTCTAATTTGGCTTCTGTGACTCTTCATACATCAGTGACTCACGACTTTGAATATACTTGTTTTCTATATTTTCCACTTCCTTCTTTTCCAGATGTAGATCCCCAGTTCCTTCAACCTTTCTCAAATGACATGATTTCAAGTCCTCTTATGTTATGACTGATAACTTCGGGACTGGACTTATTTCAGTCAGAAATTATATTTTGCTATGAACCAATAGGAACCTCCAAACTAGAGGCTTAAAACAGAAGGGAGTTTATTTTTCTCTCACATAGGAGAGATCCTGCAGTAGATAGCTCAGTGGTGACTCAGCGGATTCATCAGGGACCCAGGACCTTCTAGGTTTCTCCTCTGCCTGAAGGTGTGATTCTCGTTCTCAGGCTCTGGAGGTGGCCACTGTGGCTACAGCCACCAGTTCCCATTGCAGGCAGGGAAAAATGGAAAGAGCCCAAAGCAATAGAGTGCAAGCCTCCTGAGGCTGCTTCCCCTTTTAAGGAGCTTTTTAGGACACATTAACAGCAACTTCTATTTCTTACTGGCCATAATTGTATCACATGCTCAATTCTAATGCAAGAGAGGCAAGGAAATGTAGTTTTTAAGCAACCTTTTGTTGCTACCCTAGATAAAAGCAGGGTTCTTTCGGTTAAAAAAAAAAAAAGAGTAGGTTAAATATAAGATAAGTAGTAGATAGTCTGCATCAGGATGTCCTCTTAAAATATCCTCTTCTGAATTGTGGCTCCCCTGCTTCAACAACAGTCTAGATATGGGATGACCCTGAAGAGAAGAATGGGACTGTGTCTGTCTTTGGAAACCCCACTTCTAGAATGTGGTACTGATTAATGGAAGATCAGAGAAAAAACACAGAGCAGTCCTTCCTTACTTGGGCAGATCCTTGTTTATCCAACTGACCTGAGCTCAGAGCCAATAGTCTAACTGCTTACTAAGGCTTCCTACCTGTTGAAAGTTGAACACCTGCTCTTTGCTGGGCTGTTTTCTGCTCTACACTATCGTCAGTGCACAAATACAGCAGGACCATAAACCAGTTTCCAGTTGTGCTAATTCCTTCATAAAGGCATAACTTATTAAAAGCTTATCAATAAATGGCATAATTGTAAAGTCATTTTAGAAAGGTGTGTGAGTTACTTAATAAAGTTCTGTATGGCGTATGTGTTAGTATCAATGATACTTTAATAAATTACTCCAAAGTACAGTCCTGTTGGGATGGATAGCACCTAGAAAATTTATCCAACCACATTTTGATAGCTTTTTTTCTGTCCAAGAATCCCAGATTCACTAGAAGGGGTATGGGAAGGAGGAAGCATAGTAGTAACCTTCCAGAAACACTCTAAATAAAACCAAAAAAGATGCATGCTTACTATACAAGGAGTCTTGGAAACTTATTCCTGGTCTCTGAAAGTAAAAGATGAGATAAGATGAATTGGTGTTATCACTGACATCAACCAGTCACAATTCTCTCTAAAGAGAAACCCAGACCTCGCTAGCTCAACTATGGTTCAGAGGCAAGTGGTTGTGGTATAATAGTCAAGGGCCTTCTTCTTGCCTAAGTCTAATGAATACAAGCATGTGATGAGTAACCTCATTCCAAAAAAACCTGAAAAATGCCTCAACTGGTTTGTTCTCTGGCTCATTAGACAAAGATTGTTTTCAGCACCAAGAACGCTGGCATTTAACATCACTTATGGGGCCAAGTTGAAGAGTATACTCTTTTTCATGTTGCTTTCTACTTCATTTTTGTGTTAAAGATAGGAGTGGAATGTAAGCTTACAGTCCAAGAATAGGTGGATGAATGCAGATTGTGTCTGGTCTCCACATACTCTTACTTGATTCTCGGAGAATTTTATCTGACATTCACTGAAAGCTTCTCTTCAGCAGGTTTTCCCATTAGCTCATAGGAAAAAGTGGCAAAAAAAAAAAAAAAAGTTAAATATATGGTTACTGATTTCATAAAGGCAATGGTAGCTTTTGTGGTAGGGGGAAAAAAGCCCAGGAATGCATTTTACTTATAATCATTAGCCTGTGTTTTCTGTGAGTTCCAATATGATCATATATTTTACAGTGCTTCCCAGCAGGCACTAGTGGTAAAGAACCCACTTGCCAATGCAGGACTTGTAAGAGATGTGAGTTCAATCCCTGGTTCAGGAAGATCCCCTAGAGGACAGCATGGCAACCCACTGCAGTATTCTTGCCTGGAGAATCCCATGGACAGAGGAGCCTGGTAAGCTACAGTCCATAGGGTCACAAAGAGTTGGACGCCACTGAAGCTAGTTAGAACACACACATTCATTTATTTAATGAATATTGCTCATTTCCATTGTACCTACCATGTGCTTGGTATTGTGCTAAGTTTGGAGAATGCAGAAATCTGTGAGAAACTGTTTCTGCCCTCATAAAACTTATGATTAAGTGGCTATTGACAGCTTACCTTTGTATTGTGTTTTGAAGTTTTCAAGCGCACAAGCATTGTAACAAAATCTTTAAGAAAATCTCAAGGGAAGTAAGGTAGATAATAATAGTTCCATTTTAAAAATGAAGAAATTGAGGCTCACAGACTATTAAGCAACATATCTGATTGCACAGAAAGTTAGTAGCAAAGAGTGTTATTTGTTAATTCTTCTAAGTTTCACATTTTAATGGAAAGAGTTATTTTATATGTGAAATTTTCCTGTAAGAACCTTAGGTGAAATTGGATGTCTGTTTTTCACCTACTACAGTAATAACAATGTTCTGACTTAGATTCCTGAAATATAGGTATTTCATCCAGGTTGACTCACATATTGCAGATCTGTACTATTGATAAAATGTCGTGAAGAGAAATAGCAATTGAATTTGTCGGTTGTTGAACCTACTTTGCAGTCAAAATTCTAGTAGTCTCAGAATGACTGGAGTCTGCTGGTTAAGGTTTGACTCTTATCATATGGCAGCTGTGGTAAACTTGATAAAGACTCACAGTTAAGAAGTATGTAGTTCAAAGTGAATCATATTTAAAGGATTACTTAATAAATGGGATCATGTCTCCTATATCCCAAAGAAGTCAGACAACATGTTTTTTTTTTCTTTTTAAATCACCAAAAACAGACTTTCCCCGCTTTAACCTTCTTTCCACACAACTTTTGTTTCTTATTTCAGAGTAGTTTTTGTGATGGTTTCTCTCTCTCTTAATATAGCCTACTGTGAGAAAGTTTAATCTTTCCAGGATGGAAACCACAGAAAATACGGACATGGTCAGCAAATGTTATTACTTCTTTTTACAGGAGGCAGAGTGTCTGAACCAGTGATTCTCAAGCCTGGCACATACCAGGGCCAGCTGGGGTGCTTATAAAATGTGCTGCTGCCTAGGTCCTAGTTTACCCAGAACCACACAATCTCTGGGGGTGGGGCCCAGGCATTTGCATCATTTTCAGATATTCGTGGATGATTTTAAGTGTGCAGGCCAGGGCTGAGAATAGCTAGAAACTCCCATTTCTGTTGAAAAGGAAAGAAATCAAATCAAGCTAATTTATACTAAACAGCAAACAGCTTTTAGTGTCATTTGAATTTCTGAAATCAGTATCTAGTGGATATTTTGGTCAGTGTGATGAACTATAATGACAATATCCAGGCAAGGGCAGAAAATGTTTCAAGTAGGAGACCCTCTTGTATGTTTTGAATTTCACCAGGGTGATGGCTATCCCATCTTAGCTTAGACAATTGCTTTCCTTGTGTGGCCCTGGCTTTGAATTTAGCTTTAGCTTCCTAAAACCAAATGTGTTAAAACACTTATCTGGTGCCCAGATTTGAGTAGATTTTTCTTAAAACTGGAATTATAGGAAGAACCCTATGGACACGGGGGGCCTGTCAGACTACAGTTCATAGGGCTGCTGACTGTTGGACACGACTGAAGAGAGAGCACACACACACACAGATACACTGACTGCCCAGAGCCCTGTTGCCCACCAGCTTTATCCCTTTATCATTACAGCTCTATCTGTACACAGAAAGTAAAATGGACACCCTGAAATAGTCAGTGGGATAGCAGCGTATTTGAAACCTAATTTGCTTTTTTTTTTTTAAAAGGTATTTTAGCTAATAAGGAAGAGTGTGGGTATCAAATTATCAAAGTATTTCTCAGATCTTCTGGTCACCTAAAGTGTATTCACCTATTTATTTCATTTGCCTGTGAGTTAACCACTTCAGTATTCTTGCCTTGAGAACCCCATGAACAGTATGAAAAGGCAAAATAATAGGATACAGAATGGGGAACTCCCCAGGTCAGTAGGTGTCCCATATGCTACTGGAGATCAGTGGAGAAATAACTCCAGAATTGGATGGCTGGATGGCACCACTGACTCGATGGAGGTGAGTCTGAGTGAACTCTGGGAGCTGGTGATGGACAGGGAGGCCTGGCCTGCTGCGATTCATGGGGTTGCAAAGAGTCAGACATGACTGAGCAACTGAATCGAACTGAACTGAACCTTAGCTTAGCATTTATACATTCAGATTAGAATGCCTATCAGTTCAGTTCAGTTCAGTTGCTCAGTCATGTCCGAGTCTCTGCAACCCCATGATTCACAGCATGCCAGGCCTTCCTGTCCAACACCATCTCCTGGAGTTCACTCACACTCATGTCCATCGAGTCGGTGATGCCATCCGGCCATCTCATCCTCTGTTGTCCCCTTCTCCTCCTGCCCCCAACCCTTCCCAGCATCAGAGTCTTTTCCAGTGAGTCAACTCTTTGCATGAGGTGGCCAAAGTACTGGAGTTTCAGCTTTAGCATCAGTCCTTCCAAAGAACACCCAGGGCTGATCTTTAGAATGGACTGGTTGGATCTCCTTGCAGTCCAAGTGACTCTCAAGAGTCTTCTCCAACACCACAGTTCAAAAAATCAGTTCTTTGGTGCTCAGCTTTCTTCATGGTCCAACTCTCACATCCATACATGACCACTGGAAAAACCATAGCCTTGACTAGACGGACCTTTGTTGGCAAAGTAATGTCTCTGCTTTTAAATCTCCTATCTAGATTGGTCATAACTTTTCTTCCAAGGAGTAGGCATCTTTTAATTTCATGGCTGCAGTCACCATCTGCAGTGATTTTGGAGCCCCAAAACATAAAGTCTGACACTGTTTCCACTGTTTCCCCATTTATTTCCCATGAAGTGGTGGGACCAGATGCCATGATCTTCATTTTCCGACTGTTGAGCTTTAAGCCAACTTTTTCACTCTCCTCTTTCACTTTCATCCAGAGGCTTTTTAGTTCCTCTTCACTTTCTGCCATAAGGGTGGTGTCATCTGCATATCTGAGGTTATTGATCTTTTTCCTGGCAATCTTGATTCCAGCTTGTGCTTCTTCCAGCCCACCATTTCTCATGATGTACTTTATGGGCAGGTGGTAATACCTATTACTTTTGTAAAATTCTTCAGTATAAGGGTATGGGCAGTGGGGTATGAGAGAGCAGAATTTATATCCTGGTTTAGCTTTCTTATGGATAAAGCTGTGTGAACTTAGGCAAATCAGTGATCTCTCCAAGCCTCAGTTTCCTTATCTGTAAAATGGGAATGATAAAAGTTCCTGTCTCTTGAACTTGTCATGGAGTTTAAAGAAGATAATGCATGTAAAGCACATAGCACTATACCTAATACATAATAGCTAAAAATTATCATTATTGCTTCTAGTGTAATTCAATTCTTTGGAGAAAAATGTTGAGGGAAAATGAATAACTGATTTGGATTAAGGATTTTTCAATGGAAACAATTGCATTTATCCCCTTGCAAGTATTTAAACTGTAATAATTTGAATGTCTAAAATCGAAAATCAAGCTTTGACAATGTATTTCAAAGGAATGCTGTAAAAGTTCATCTGCTTTGGTATAAGCTTTATCAAAGTCATTTTGCCTACCTGAACTTCCTGATGTTCAAGCTGGATTTAGAAAAGGCAGAGGAACCAGAGATCAAATTGCCAACATCCGCTGGATCACGGAAAAAGCAAGAGAGTTCCAGAAAAACATCTATTTCTGCTTTCTTGACTATGCCAAAGCCTTTGACTGTGTGGGTCACAAAAAACTGTGGAAAATTCTGAAAGAGATGGGAATACCAGACCCCCTGACCTGCGTCTTGAGAAATCTGTATGCAGGTCAGGAAGTAACAGTTAGAACTGGACATGGAAAAACAGACTGGTTTCAAATAGGAAAAGGAGTACGTCAAGGCTGTATATTGTCACCCTGCTTATTTAACTTCTATGCAGAATACATCATGAGAAATGCTGGGCTGGAAGAAGCACAAGCTGGAATCAAGATTGCTGGGAGAAATATCAATAACCTCAGCTATGCAGATGACACCACCCTTATGGCAGAAAGTGAAGAGGAACTAAAAAACCTCTGGATGAAAGTGAAAGAGGAGAGTGAAAAAGTTGGCTTAAAGCTCAACATTCAGAAAACGAAGATCATGGCATCTGGTCCCATCACTTCATGGGAAATAGATGGGGAAACAGTGGAAACAGTGTCAGACTTTATTTTTTGGGGCTCCAAAATCACCGCAGCTGGTGACTGCAGCCATGAAATTAAAAGACGCTTACTCCTTGGAAGGAAAGTTATGACCAACCTAGATAGCAGATTTAAAAACAGAAACACTAGTTTGCCGACTAAGGTCCATCTAGTCAAGGCTATGGTTTTTCCAGTGGTCATGTATGGATGTGAGAGTTGGACTGTGAAAAAGGCTGAGTGCCGAAGAATTGATGCGTTTGAACTGTGGTGTTGGAGAAGACTCTTGAGAGTCCCTTGGACTGCAAGGAGATCCAACCAGTCCATTCTGAAGGAGATCAGCCCTGGGATTTCTTTGGAAGGAATGAAGCTAAAGCTGAAACTCCAGTACTTTGGCCACCTCATGTGAAGACTTGACTCATTGGAAAAGACTCTGATGCTGGGAAGGGTGGGGGCAGGAGGAGAAGGGGACAACAGAGGATGAGATGGCTGGATGGCATCACCGACTCAATGGATGTGAGTCTGAGTGAACTCCGGGAGTTGCTGATGGACAGGGAGGCCTGGCGTGCTGCGATTCATGGAGTCACAAAGAGTTGGACATGACTGAGTGACTGAACTGAACATTTTATGGCAGTGGCTATGAAATATGCACCCTTTACAAAGAAGGAAAGAAATGCAGTTTTCTTCTGTCAAGTCACAGGAATTCCTTGGGATTGGGATGGGGTGGGGTGGGGTGGGATGTGATCAAATTAGGAAAGTGCTGCTATAAATTCTAATTCTTTCTTAAAAATACAGCTTCCAGTATTATTTGAATGTTAATAGATTGATTTATATAATTCAGGGTGAGAGACAAACTTTGGGAACAGAGTGTAAAATTAGTCACTGGGCTTCCAGTCCCTTTATGCAGGTGTATTCACTGACCCTTCTGATCACCTTCTCCAGAGCACAAAACTATTATATATTTTTCTCCTCTTTCAGTAGGTTTTAAGTGATATTACTTAAGTGACTTTATGTTATCAATCATTTCAGAAACAAAATACAAACAGACACAACAAGAGGCTTAATCTAAAGATGAAAGCAATTCACAAAGAGCCAGATGGAAACTAAATTCTGCACATTTTTTCCATTGTCTTTGAATTTTCTTTCCCTTGGGGTAGCTTTTCTTTCTCTCTTGTCACTGATACTAATAGGTTATTGCAACTTGTGCCTATCTTTACTGTGTTCCTCTCTTAATTCAGTTCAGTCGCTCGGTCATGTCTGACTCTTTGCAACCCCATGAATCGCAACACGCCAGGCCTCCCGGTCCATCATGAACTTCTGTAGTTCACTCAGACTCACATCCATTGAGTCGGTGATGCCATCCAGCCATCTCATCCTCTGTTGTCCCCTTCTCCTCCTGCCCTCAATCCCTCCTAGCATCAGGGTCTTTTCCAATGAGTCAACTCTTCGCATGAGGTGGCCAAAGTACTGGAGTTTCAGCTTTAGCATCAGTCCTTCCAAAGAACACCCAGGAATGATCTCCTTTAGAATGGACTGGTTGGATCTCCTTGCAGTCCAAGGGACTCTCAAGAGTCTTCTCCAACACCACAGTTCAAACGCATCAATTCTTCGGCACTCAGCCTTTTTCACAGTCCAACTCTCACATCCATACATGACCACTGGAAAAACCATAGCCTTGACTAGATGGACCTTAGTCAGCAAAGTAATGTCTCTGCTTTTGAATATGCTATCTAGGTTGGTCCTAGAGGAGCTATCCCACGTTGAAGGTCAGGAAGGGTGGCGGTGAGGAGATACCTCTCATCCAAGGTAAGGAACAGCGGCTGTGCTTTGCTGGAGCAGCCGTGAAGAGATACCCCACGCCCAAGGTAAGACAAACCCAAGCAAGATGGTAAGTTTTGCAAGAAGGCATCAGAGGGCAGACACACTGAAACCATACTCACAGAAAACTAGTCAATCTAATCACACTAGGACCACAGCCTTGGCTAACACAATGAAACCAAGCCATGCCTGCAGGGCAACCCAACACGGGCGGGTCATGGTGGCGAGGCCTGACAGAATGTGGTCCACTGGAGAAGGGAATGGCAAGCCACTTCAGTATTCTTGCCTTGAGAACCCCAAGAACAGTAGGAAAAGGCAAAATGATAGGATACTGAAAGAGGATACCCAGGTCATTAGGTGCCCAATATGCTACTGGAGGTCAGTGGAGAAATAACTCAAGAAAGAATGAATGGATGAGCCAAAGCAAAAACAATACCCAGTTGTGGATGTGACCGGTGATAGAAGCAAGATCTAATGCTGTAAAGAGCAATATTGCATAGGAACCTGGAATGTCAGGTCCATGAATCAAGGCAAATTGGAAATGGTCAAACAAGAAATGGCAAGGGTGAACGTCGACATTCTAGGAATCAGCGAACTAAAATGGACTGGAATGGGTGAATTTAACTCAGATGACCATTACATCTACTACTGTGGGCAGGAATCCCTCAGAAGAAATGAAGTAGCCATCGTGGTCAACAGAAGAGTTCGAAATGCAGTACTTGGATGCAGTCTCAAAAACGACAGAATGATCTCTGTTCGTCTCCAAGGCAAACCATTCAATATCACAGTTATTCAAGTTTATGCCCCAACCAGTAACACTGAGGAAACTGAAGTTGAACGGTTTTATGAAGACCTACAAGATCTTTTAGAACTACCACCCAAAAAAGATGTCCTTTTCATTATAGGGGACTGGAATTCAAAAGTAGGAAATCAAGAAACACCTGGAGTAACAGGCAAATTTGGCCTTGGAATGCAGAATGAAGCAAGGCAAAGACTAATAGAGTTTTGCCAAGAAAATGCACTGATCATAGCAAACACCCTCTTCCAACAACACAAGAGAAGACTCTACACATGGACATCACCAGATGGTAAACACCCAAATCAGATTGATTATATTCTCTGCAGCCAAAGATGGGGAAGCTCTATACAGTCAGCAAAAACAAGACCGGGAGCTGACTGTGGCTCAGATCATGAACTCCTTATTACCAAATTCAGACTTAAATTGAAGAAAGTAGGGAAAACCGCTAGACCATTCAGGTATGACCTAAATCAAATCCCTTATGATTATACAGTGGAAGTGAGAAATAGATTTAAGGGTCTAGATATGATAGATAGAGTGCCTGATGAACTATGGAATGAGGTTGGTGACATTGTACAGGAGACAGGGACCAAGACCATCCCCAGGAAAAGAAATACAAAAAAGCAAAATGGCTGTCTGGGGAGGCCTTGCAAATAGCTGTG
>SJYQ01003216.1:244186-270632 GCA_006410935.1 Redunca redunca
GTCTGAATTGTGGTGTTGGAGAAGACTCTTGAGAGTCCCTTGGACTGCAAGGAGATCCAACCAGTCCATTCTGAAGGAGATCAATCCTGGGATTTCTTTGGAAGGAATGATGCTGAAGCTGAAACTCCAGTACTTTGGCCACCTCATGCGAAGAGATGACTCATTGGAAAAGACTCTGATGGTGGGAGAGATTGGGGGCAGGAGGAGAAGGGGACGACCCAGGATGAGATGGCTGGATGGCATCACGGACACGATGGACGTGAGTCTGAGTGAACTCTGGGAGATGGTGATGGACAGGGAGGCCTGGTATGCTGCGATTCGTGGAGTCGCAAAGAGTGGGACACGACTGAGCGACTGAACTGAACTGAACTGACTGATCTAGGTTGGTATAACTTTCCTTCCAAGGAGTAAGCGTCTTTTAATTTCATGGCTGTAGTCACCATCTGCAGTGATTTTGGAGCCCAAAAAAATAAAGTCTGACACTGTTTTCACTGTTTCCCCATCTATTTCCCATGAAGTGATGGGACCAGATGCCATGATCTTCGTTTTCTGAATGTGGAGCTTTAAGCCAACTTTTTCACTCTCCTCTTTCACTTTCATCCAGAGGTTTTTTAGTTCCTCTTCACTTTCTGCCATAAGGGTGGTGTCATCTGCATAGCTGAGGTTATTGATATTTCTCCCAGCAATCTTGATTCCAGCTTGTGCTTCTTCCAGCCCAGCATTTCTCATGATGTATTCTGCATAGAAGTTAATGAAGCAGGGTGACAATATACAGCCTTGATGCACTCCTTTTCCTATTTGGAACCAGTCTGTTGTTCCATGTCCAGTTCTAACTGTTACTTCCTGACCTGCATATAGGTTTCTCAAGAGGCAGATCAGGTGGTCTGGTATTCACATCTCTTTTAGAATTTTGCACAGTTTATTGTGATCCACACAGTCAAAGGCTTTGGCATAGTCAAGAAAGCAGAAATAGATGTTTTTCTGGAACTCTCTTGCTTTTTCCATGAATCAGCGGATGTTGGCAATTTGATCTCTGGTTCCTCTGCCTTTTCTAAAACCAGCTTGAACATCTGGAAGTTCCTCTCTTAGCAGTTTCCAAATAGCAGTTTCCAAATTTGAGGATCATTACTTCTTCAGCTCTTGAGGGTAAAAGCCAACCTTGTTTCCATGTATAGATATGTGGTTGGAATCTTACTCAGTTATTCTGATAGTTACAAAAGTAGGCATTGATTGATGTGTGATAGGAGAAGAATGTCTAATTTCAGGAATATTTTCCTTTGGGAGCAGGTGAGAATTAAGGTTTTTGTTTTGTTTTGTTTTACTTTTTGCTTTTGTTTTACATCTCGACGAATTCACCATTAAATCACTAGTACATATTTTTATGGGGCTTCCCTGGTGGCTCAATTGGCCACTTCATTTTTGAAAGTCAGTATAGATGATTAAAATGTATATACTGCTTCAGTCGTGTCCAACTTTGTTCGACCCCATAGACAGCAGCCCACCAGGCTCTGCTGTCTCTGGGATTCTCCAGGCAAGAACACTGGAGTGGATTGCCATTTCCTTCTCAAATACATGAAAGTGAAAGTGAATCTTCACTTTCTGAATCTGCCTGCAGTGCAGGAGCTGCAGGTGATGTGGGTTCAATCCCTGGGTCAGGAATATCCCCTGGAGGATGGCATTGCAACCCACTCCAGTATTCTTGCCTGGAAAATCCCATGGACAGAGGAGCCTGGCACTCTACAGTTTATAGGGTTACGAAGAATCAGACACAACTGAATTGACTTAGCATGTACATACACATACCTTACATACAGACTATGATTTTTCTATTCCTGTAACTACTGGAGTTTATTCTCATGTTTCCTCTTCTATATTAGGCAAGTTTGGTTTGGGACTTCCCTTGTGGTCCAGGGGTTAAGACCCCAGTGTAGGTTCGATCCCTGGCTGGGGAGTTCCACATGCCTCTAGCGTGGTAAGGCCAAAAAATATTTAAAAAAAAAATGTATATATCAGGTATATTTGCTCATTGCTAAAACTTTTCAGTTATTCATGATATTAATTCAAATTTTTAGGTGAAATAAAATGCATTTCCTTTTAGATTATGTTGCAGACATCAAATGATTTTAAAAATTTAAAAAACACAACAAAGTAATTGTTCTACCATGATCTTAATGAGTCATGCTCTGGGGCAAAGTGGGGATTGGCAGAAGGAAGGAGTGAGGTGAAGAAAAGCAAAAAGTAAAAACCAGCATGTATCAGGAAAAACTCCAGCCAGGGCTGATGGGCTGAGCGCTATTGATGCTGCTTTATGATATGTGTCAAAATAAATGCAGGAAACAGCTTTTGCTTCAAAGTTTGGAATGCTGTGGTAACTGATATTTAAGTCAAGGAATGTTACAATTGGAAGAACTGACCTAAAACTCTTTCCAAAACCATCAATTTTATTTATTAAACTTACTGACGAAAAGAAAAGTGACAAGACATAGATCATTTATTTATTTGACAAGGTACTCAGAGTTCTTTTCCTTGGTAGAGCAGCAATTAAGATGGGTTTTATTATGCTCAGCATGTGCATTGCCCTGGTTTAAAATTGTTTACATATTTACTGGCAAGGCACTAATGAAAATAAATCAGCCCAAAGGACTTTTATCTCCCTGTCTGTGGAACACTGTGAAAATTGCATTTTTAATGGATGATGACCACAGTTGTTTTTAGGATTCCTGAACGAAGTCATGAAGTCTTAAGAATTTTGGAACCCAAATTTTTGACTCATGTTACAATTTGAGTAACTACTTTATAGAAAAGGGCCTGGTCTGATTTTGAGCTGTGGCTTCATTATCTCAAGTTGGAGGCTCATTAGCTAAGTCCCATAATTAAGGCAAATTTTTACTTTGAGGTATTTAAGTTATGAGCAAAGAGATATATAGAAGTCACTATTTCTCAAATCAGGTGTCCTGTGCTACACTTTGGAAGTTATGTGTGCCTCAAAATAGAGTGTGGGTCCCTCTGCAAAAAAGGCTTAAACTCTCTCTCTCTCTCTCTCTTTTTTTTTGGAGCAAGATTTCTAAGAGACTTTAACATGCAAGTGGACATTGTGAATAATCAGGAAAGGACATGGCATTCGGCATTTCCCAGACTATTATCAAGCAGTATCTATTGTCATCTCTTAGAACTCTGTTTCTCAGAACATAGTTAGGGGAAATCTGCCAGGAGCGATGGGGTTCCTCATAAGTACGCAGCTGGCAATGAGCCACTCCAGGTCTTTGTCTCCCTGATGGTCATTGGTACGCCTGATTCAAGAGCAGGGCGTCAGAGCCTCTTCTCTGTGCTACTTGTATTTGTACTTGAGAGCGCATCCAGAGAAGTCTACTGGCCACTATCCAATATGCTAAGTTGCTTCAGTCTTGTCCGACTCTGTGCAGCCCTATAGACTGCAGCCCGCCAGACTACTCTGTCCATGGGATTCTCCAGGCAAGAATACTGGAGTGGGTTGTCATTCCCTCCTCCAGGGGATCTTCCCAACCCAGGGATCAAACTCACATCTCTTATATCTCCTGTATCATTACCACTGGCATCACCTGGGAAATCACCATCCTATACGGTGCATTCCTTTTGATCTGTCTTTAACCATGGTGCCCCAAAGTACTTTGACCTTTATACATAATCTTTTGGCCTTAGCATGTATTTGTGAACCAGTTGGTGATGGACAGGGAGGCCTGGCATGCTGCAGTCCATGGGATTGCAAAGAGTTAGACACAACTGAGCGACTGAACTGAACTGACAACAGGTAATTAAGCATTAGGGACTCTTCTGTTCAGGTGGCATCCATCTTCATGTAAGATATTTGTTCAATCATTCTTTCAGCAGTATAAGATACCTATTATGTATTGAACACCACGTTAGGCTGCTGCTGCTGCTGCTAAGTCACTTCAGTCGTGTCCGACTCTGTGTGACGCAATAGACGGCAGCCCACCAGGCTTCCTCGTCCTTGGGATTTTCCAGGCAAGAACACTGGAGTGGGTTGCCATTTCCTTCTCCAATGCACAAAAGTGAAAAGTGAAAGTGAAGTTGCTTAGTTGTGTCAGACTCTTAGCGACCCAATGGACTGCAGCCCACCAGGCTCCTCCATCCATGGGGTTTTTCAGGCAAGAGTACTGGAGTGGGGTACCATTACTCATGTTAGACTATGGGGATACAAATATGAATAAGACACTTTCCTGGTTCTTAAGCAATGCATGGGTCATTTAAACCATTTATATAATGGTTGTTCTTGCTTGCTTCTTAAGATATTTGGATATACAATTGGCCACTTCATTTTTGAAAGTCAGTATAGATGATTAAAATGTATATACTGCTTCAGTCGTGTCCAAATTTGTGTGACCCCATAGACAGCAGCCCACCAGGCTCTGCTGTCTCTGGGATTCTCCAGGCAAGAACACTGGAGTGGATTGCCATTTCCTTCTCCAATACATGAAAGTGAAAGTGAAATCGCTCAGTTGTGTCCAACTCTTTGCAACCCCATGGACTGCAGCCCACCAGGCTCCTCAATCCATGGGATTTTCCAGGCAAGAATACTGGAGTGGGTTGCCATTTCCTTCTCCAGGAGATCTTCCCAACCTAGGGATTGAACCCGAGTCTCCCACATTGTAGGCAGATGTTTTACCATCTGAGTCACCAGGGAAGTCCATTGGCAGGTCGGTATAAACCCCCCACAATGGGGTTTCTGCCATAAGCTGTATGAGGTCACTGCTGAACTGCAGAGCAGGGCTTCTCACTTGCTTTGTGCAGAGCATGTCATTCATTCACACAAGCACACTGCAGAGTTAGTAAAGTATAGTGGAAAACATATTCACTAGAAGAACAAAGAACCAGAGCTCCAAGCATCCTTACTTTATCCTGAAGAATCCTGGATGAGCCCCCAAGATGAAAGGTTGCTGCTGAGCCACAAAAGATGCTGGGATTCCTGGCCTCTGGAGGAGAAGAATTCAATCCAGGGCCAGAGACAAGGCTTGATTGCTCAGAGCTTTTGTGTAATAAAGTTTTATTAAAGTATAAAAGAGATAGAGAAAGTTTCTGACATAGACATCAGAAGGGGGCAGACTGATATTGAGTCTAAATTTTCTGCAGTATTCCCCTACAGAAACCAGTACCAGGCAGTGTCAGCCCAGGCGTGGGTGACCAGGAATGCACTACTTGTTGGGTGTTTAATTGGTAACAAAGGTGGATTATGTTCTCTTCCCTCTGCAGGAGACATGGTGAAATCTGTATGATGCCATCTTTTTTCCCTTGTGCCTTCTCAGGCCAGGCAGCCCAGATGGCTCCTGACTGACTGTAGGACCGGAAAGGAACACGGCAGTAGCACCCAGAGCAAGGCCAGAAGGAACATTTCAGCAGCAATTGTGTGAATCTTTGCTACCTGGGGGCTCTCCATCCCTGTGCTTCAGTGCAGGCCTTGATGAAGAACAGAAGTCCAGGGCAAGAGAAAAATTAATTTGTTCTCTAATCTGAGTTTTAGAAGGATCCTGTGCTCAAAGCTTCTTGGGCTTTAGATTCAAACACTGCAGTGTAGAGGGATCCCTGCACCGTCGGGTTCTGATTAAATATGTTGTAAATTATATGCCGGAACATCAGCAGGTTACAGGTCTATGTGGGTTTAAAAAAGGAAAGATTTCCACCTGAAAAGTTTAGATATATCTATATAAATATACTTCACAGTTAAAGAAGAAGTTGGGTTATCTTGGGATAGAAAGGATACAAGGCAAAATGACTGAATTTACTACTGATATGACACCAGTTGCTAAAAAGATTGTTTTGGATTACTTTTCATTCATAGCCTGAGAGATAGTGAGTGGGGAAAGGTACACTTCCTGGGTCTTCTCCTCAGAACCCCATCACTCACCCTTCTCTTTGAATATTCTGCAAAGCAGCAAACTCATGCTTTATTCTTTATGGGTTCTTTAGGGTTTCCCCTTTGGCTCAGCTGGTAAGGAACACAACCACAATGCGGGAGACCTTGGTTTGATCCCTGGGTTGGGAAGATTCCCTGGTGAAGGGAAAGGCTACCCACTCCAGTATTCTGGCGTGGAGAATTCCAGGGACTGTGTAGTCCATGGGGTTGCAAAGAGTCAGACATGACTGAGTGACTTTCATTTTCATTTTCTCACTTAGGTAGCTACTGACCCCAGAACTAAGTTTTTCCTTCAATAGTTCTTTGCACATGTGTTTTTCACAGTCCTCTGAGGGCTTACTCACCATGCGGCAGACACTTGTGCAAGGCCCTTGGGGAAATACAGCAGCGCACAAGACACACTCCCTATTGAAACACACACGCAGGCAGATTCTAGCCCCTGATAGAGTGGTGTGGACTAGTGTGTGAACATGCTGCTCAGACTTCCCCACAATTGCACTCATCTCACATGCTAGTAAAGTAATGCTCAAAATTCTCCAAGCCAGGCTTCAGCAATACATGAATCGTGAAATTTCAGTTGTTCAAGCTGGTTTTAGAAAAGGCAGAGGAACCAGAGATCAAATTGCCTACATCTGCTGGATAATCAAAAAAGCAAGAGAGTTCCAGAAAAACATCTATTTCTGCTTTATTGACTATGCCAACGCCTCTGGCTGTGTGGATCACAGTAAACTGGAAAATTCTTCAAGAGATGGGAATACCAGACCACCTGACCTGCCTCTTGAGAAACCTATGTGCAGGTCAGGAAGCAACAGTGAGAACTGGACATGGAACAACAGACTGGTTCCAAGTAGGAAAAGGAGTACGTCAAGGCTGTATATTGTCACCCTGCTTATTTAACTTGTATGCAGAGTACATTATGAGAAATCCTGGGGTGGATGAAACACAAGCTGGAATCAAGATTTCCGGGAGAAATATTAATGACCTTAGATATGTAGATGACACCACCCTTATGGCAGAAAACGAAGAATTAAAGAGCCTGTTGGTGAAAGGGAAAGAGGAGAGTGAGAAAGTTGGCTTAAAGCTCAACATTCAGAAAACGAAGATCATGGCATCCGGTCCCATCACTTCATGACCAATAGATGGGGAAACAGTGGAAACAGTGGCTGACTTTATTTTTTTGGGCTCCCAAATCACTGCAGATGGTGACTGCAGCCATGAAACCAAAGACTTACTCCTTAGAAGGAAAGTTATGACCAACCTAGACAGCATATAAAAAAGCAGAGACATTACTTTGCCAACAAAGGTCCATCTAGCCAAGGCTATGGGTTTTCCAGTGGTCATGTATGGCTATGAGAGTTGGAGTATAAAGAAAGCTGAGCACCAAAGAACTGATGCTTTTGAACTGTGGTGTTGGAGAAGACTCTTGAGATTCCCTTGGACTTCAAGGAGATCCAACCAGTCCATCCTAAAAGAGATCAGTCCTGAGTGTTCATTGGAAGGACTGATGCTGAAGCTGAAACTAATACTTTGGCCACCTGATGTGAAGAGTTGACTCATTGGAAAAGACCCTGATGCTGGGAAAGATTGAGGGCAGGAGGAGAAGGGGAAAACAGAGGATGAGATGGCTGGATGGCATCACCGACTCAATTGACATGAGTTTGGGTAGGCTCCGGGAGTTGGTGATGCACCAGGAGGCCTGGCGTGCTGTGGTTCATGGGATCGCAGAGTCAGACACGACTGAGCGACTGAACTGAACTGAACTGATGCTGCTTAAGGAATCCAAGCAACAAAACAGCAACCTCCTTTTGTATAAACATGGAACTCATGTTCTTATGTTCTTTCAGAACTACACTTTGTGACTTCTGTGCACTCTTGAAGCAACAGGACACCATAGCTCTTGTTCCTTTTGAATATGTTCAGCTTCTGGGAACATAAGTGCATACTTGGTATATTCAGGCCATCACCAGCCTCCAGCATGGCTGGTGGTCTTGTCTGGCACTCCGTGTTCCAGGAGCAAGTCTACGATACATCTTTCTTTAAGATAGATTATTCTCTGATTTATGATAATATTTTAATATTTTAATGAAGGTGCTTTCTAACTCTTATTACATGTTGTGGCAGACTCATTTAAAAGATCATATTTAATTACCATATATCATTGATTTTAAAACCACATTTTTTCATATTTTAACAGCTTTTAGCAGGATGTGTTTTACAGTCAATGGCATGCCATCATCTAGTTACCAATATTCCTCCCTATTCTTTAAAAATATCTTCTTTCAAGACACATGTCTCAACTGGAGGAGCACTAGAGGCCCTTCACCCTGCCTATGTTTCTGGTACCTCACACACTAAAGGAATTCAGGCATCCATGCTGCTTGGGTACAACAGTTGTAAGAAAACCAGGGCACCTTATCTTGTATCCTGACATATTATTGTGTCTCCCTTTTGAGAGAGGGAACAATGGCATAGCTAATATGGGATAAAATTGATTCGTGAATTTAGACTATCTCATGGGCTTCCTGGTAGCTCAGTGGTAAGGAACCCACTGCCAGTGCAAGTTCAATTCCTGGGTCAGGAAGATACCCTGGAAAAGGAAATGGCAAACCACTCCAGTATTCTTGCCTGGGAAATCCCATGGACAGAGGAGCCTGATGACAGCCTACAGTCCATGGAGTCACAAGGAGTTGGGCACAACTTAGCGACCATTAAAAAAAGCAACAAACAACATAGAGACTGCATCTAACATTCAGTGAATGCTGCAAAGTGTGTATTTTTCTACTACACACACGGACATATTTGAAAACTATAACAGGTGGAAAAGTCACTTCCATATGATAAGCTAAATGACTATGGAGATGTGTAGCAATACAGTATATGGATAAAACCAAATGAGGGATCAGTTAATCAATATGAATCCTGAGCAGGAAGAGGCTATTTTGGGGTTGGGATCAGTTAATGGAAGATATGAGAAGTAGACTTGTTCTTGAAAGCAGTTAAGGATTTGGATAAGAAGAAATGGGGGTGAGGGAAAATATGTTCTTTTCCCTAAATTTTTTTACACATGTATCTCCGGTAGAAGAATTCAAAGTAAATGCATATTTTTAGGCTCTGAACATGCACTTGAAAATACAGCATACATTTATGAAATTGACTGTTTTACTAAGAACCAATTAGAATACTTCTGCTTTTCTGGGAATTTTGAATATTTTTCACTAACTCCGGGTGGCAGAGGAAGACAGCAAAGCACTGACTCATCTCTGAGATAGTGCAGAAAGGATTAGCTGGGTAGACTTAATTCCAGAGAGGTTTCAAGGGGCCTGGCTATCTCAGACCTGAATGTGAAATGAGTATAACCCATGACTCACAGAAAACTCTTGAAATGGGTAAAATGACTAAGCCATTCTCATCTGAAATGAGCTGGATTAGGCCACACTTGGATTATTTAGCAGGGAATCACAAGGTCTTCTCAATAAACAAGCCGCAGTTTGGGAAGATAGTGTTGGCTTTCCTTGTGGTTATGCCACTTAAATTCCATATCATCACAGTGAGCCCCTTCTTCCTCCCCTCACACTGTGAAATGCCATGCTACCTGCTGGGTTTAGCTGAGGGCTCATTTCTATTACTAAATGGACCTGCCTCCCGCCTTCCCTTTTCAGTCATTTCCTTCCTTCCTTGCTTCTTTTAACACTTTAAAGCTCAGTTTGAGCACTCCAGAACAGTTTTATCAGTAAAGTTTGATGTTACGTGTTTATATTTTTAGTATAATTCTAAACTTTAAAAACAAATGATGAAGACCCACTCTGCTCTCGTGAATACCAGATCACGTTGCTTAACGTTTTTGTTTACCTTTGGTTCTAATGATTAAAAGGGCCGTGCAACACATTTTAAAAGTCCGCTTCCATTTGGACAAGTTTTTCCCCAGACTTGGGGCATCAGGTTCCTCTTTTATCCATCTGTCTGTCCTGTTCTTTCTGTCTGCTGGAGGAGCAGTTATTTACCATGCTGGACTCTAGATACTTTTATAAAACACTGGTCTCCATGCCCTATCCAGAGTGATTTTAAGTTATTGCTCCAAACTGTGGTTCAGAATCAGAATTCTTTAAATTGAAGTATACATAATATATAGTGTTATGGTAGTTTCAGATGGATAACATAATGATCTAATATTTATATACATTGTGAAGTGTTCACCACAATAAGTCTAGTTAACATCTGTCATCACACATAGTTACAAATTTTGTGTGTGTGATGAGATCTTTTAAGACTTACCCTTGGTGCTGTGCTGTCCTTAGTTGCTCAGTCATGTCCATCTCTTCATGACCCCATGGACTGTAGTCCTCCAGGCTCCTCTGTCCATGGAATTCTCCAAGCCTCTGGAGAATACTGGAGTGGGTTGCCATGCCCTCCTCCAGGGGAACTTCCCAACCCAGAAGTGGAACTGAAGTCTCCTGCATTGTAGGCGGTTTCTTTACCAGCTGAGCTACCTGGGAAGCCCAAGATTTACCCTTAGCAGCTTTTAAATATACAATATGGCATTATAAACTATAGTCACCATGCTATGCATTACACTTCCATGACTGATTTATTTTACAACTGGAAGTTTGTATCTTTTGACCTCCTTATCCTTTTTGCCCACTCCTTACCATCTGCCACTGGAAATTACCAATCTACTTTCTTTATCTAAAGGGTTTTTTTTTTTTTTTAACTCCTCAAGGAATTGTAGAACCAGATTTGAGAAACACTGTGTTAGTCTTGAAACCTGGTCAGAACCAGTGAAGGTCTCTAGATCTGAGGTCAAGCCTAGTCCAGTTTAGTGAGCCATGAGGCAGAATTTCCCTGGCAGCTACTGAAACAAAGAATTGCTATGGATGTCCAGAACATTCTTGGGCCCCAGTGCTGAATTATCCCTAAGTTAAGGATTCTGAATTCCTTGTTTCTGGCCTCCAGCTACAGAGTGGCCCATGCAGTTGCGCTTGCAGCCAACATACACAGTACCTTTAAAAAGACAGAAACAGCTACTCCTTATTTAAGGCACCTTGCTCTTTTCTGGGAAGCTGTTGGAATAAGTATACAAATTTATGATGACTTTGTAAATGGTACCCCAAGGAGTTGTGCAGTGCACAGCCTGTACAACCACACCCTGTGACCCATCGCGTTCTTGTGTTTTTGTTTAAACAAGTCATGACCTGAACTAGTGACTTGGGGATGTAGACAATTGTTGGCACAGCAACTAAGATAAAAGGCAGATTTAAAGTCTGAGATAATGGGTTAAGATGTTCTGGAAAGTCTCCCTGCCTTATAGCTCTGTCATATTGCTTAATTTAGCCCAGGTTGCTAGGGAAATGAATTCAAAATTGACCAAGACAGTGTCTAGAAGCTGTGTGTGAATAACAAGTAAAATTCATGGCAAATATACCCTTTGCTTGACAACCCTGGATGGATTTATTTGCTTACCCAGAGCTGAACACTAACATAACCTGTTCAGCCTAGGCAAAATTGCTGAGTAAGTCATACTTCTTTTCAGGTTCCTCAGCATCTTCTTTTTTACTTAAATTTTTTTTCTGCAATGTGGGAGACCTGGGTTCGATCCCTGGGTTGGGAAGATCCCCTGGAGAAGGTAAAGACTACCCACTCCAATATTCTGGCTTGGAGAATTCCATGGACTGTACAGTCCATGGGGTTGCAAAGAGTTGGACACAACTGAGCAACTTTCATAACACACAATGAATAAAATATTCTGACAGAAGGATTTAGCCCTGAACCTCACTGCTGGCCAGTGGGTTACATGGATGGTTCCTGCCTTCACTGTAGTTGCAGTTAGGCAGGCCTGATGGTATAATTATGCTGTCCGTTAGAATATTCTGCAGTGACAGAGATGATCTATCAGTTCAGTTCAGTTCAGTCGCTCAGTCGTGACTGACTCTTGCGACCCCATGAATCGCAGCACACCAGCTCTCCCTGCCCATCACCATCTCCCGGAGATCACCCAGACTAACATCCATCGAGTCCGTGACGCCATCCAGCCATCTCATCCTCGGTCGTCCCCTTCTCCTCATGCCCCCAATCCCTCCCAGCATCAGAGTCTTTTCCAATGAGTCATCTCTTCGCGTGAGGTGGCCAAAGTACTGGAGTTTCAGCTTTACATCATTCCTTCCAAAGAAATCCCAGGGCTGATCTCCTTCAGAATGGACTGGTTGGATCTCCTTGCAGTCCAAGGGAGAGTCTTCTCCAACACCACAGTTCAAAAGCATCAATTCATCCAGTCAAGAAAGCAGAAATAGATGTTTTTCTGGAACTCTCTTGTTTTTTCCATGATCCAGCGGATGCTGGCAATTTGATCTCTGGTTCCTCTGCCTTTTCTAAGACCAGCTTGAACATCTGGAAGTTCACGGTTCACGTATTGCTGAAGTCTGGCTTAGAGAATTTTGAGCATTTACTTTACTAGCGTGTGAGATGAGTGCAATTGTGTGGTAGTTTGAGCATTCTTTGGCGTTGCCTTTCTTTGGGATTGGAATGAAAACTGACCTTTTCCAGTCCTGTGGCCACTGCTGAGTTTTCCAAATTTCCTGGCATATTGAGTGCAGCACTTTCACAGTATCATCTTTCAGATTTTGAAACAGCTCAACTGGAGTTCCATCACCTCCACTAGCTTTGTTCATAGTGTTGGTTTCCAAGGCCCACTTGACTTCACATTCCAAGATGTCTGGCTCTAGATTAGTGATCACATCATCATGATTATCTGGGTCGTGAAGATCTTTTTTGTACAGTTCTTCTGTGTATTCTTGCCACCTCTTCTGTATATCTTCTGCTTCTGTTAGGTCCATACCATTTCTGTCCTTTATCGAGCCCATCTTTGCATGAAATGTTCCCTTGGTATTTCTAATTTTCTTGAAGAGATCTCTAGTCTTTCCCATTCTGTTGTTTTCCTCTATTACTTTGCATTGATCACTGAAGAAGGCTTTCTTATCTCTTCTTGCTATTCTTTGGAACTCTGCATTCAGATGCTTATATCTTTCCTTTTCTCCTTTGCTTTTTGCCTCTCTTCTTTTCACAGCTATTTGTAAGGACTCCCCAGATAGCCATTTTGCTTTTTTGCATTTCTTTTCTGTAGGGATGGTCTTGATCCCTGTCTCCTGTACAATGTCACCAACCTCATTCCATAGTTCATCAGGCACTCTATCAGATCTAGCCTCTGAAATCTATTTCTCACTTCCACTGTATAATCATAAGGGATTTGATTGAGGTCATACCTGAATGGTCTAGCGGTTTTCCCTACTTTCTTCAATTTGAGTCTGAATTTGGCAATAAGGAGTTCATGATCTGAGCCACCATCATCTCCTGGTCTTGTTTTTGTTGACTGTATAGAGCTTCTCCATCTTTGGCTGCAAAGAATATAATCAATCTGATTTTGGTGTTGACTATCTGGTGATGTCCATGTGTAGAGTCTTCTCTTGTGTTGTTGGAAGAGGGTGTTTGCTATGACCAGTGCATTTCTTGGCAAAACTCTATTAGCCTTTGCCCTGCTTCATTCTGTATTCCAAGGCCAAATTTGCTTGTTACTCTAGGTGTTTCTTGACTTCCTACTTTTGCATTCCAGTCCCTTATAATGAAAAGCACATCTTTTTTGGGTGTTAGTTCTAAAAGGTCTTGTAGGTCTTCATAAAACCGTTCAACTTCATTACCGCTATCCAGTAATATATGGGTGTGTGTGTGTGTGTATGTGCACATCACTAACTGTGTGTGGCTATAGAGCACTTGAAATGTGACTAGAGAAACTAGGAATTGAACTTCTAATTTTAAATGCTTTTAATTAATTTCATTTAAAATTTAAATAGTTACAGGTGGCTAGTGGGGACCATACTGGACAGCGAAGGTCAGAGAGACGTCTTCTCTAGACAGTGAGAACACTCATGTTTACTATGCACCTTCCCATTGTCAGCAATGTTTTTTTAAGATCTTCTTTAATCCTCAGGAAACCTTCAAAGGTAGGTATTGTCTCTATCTCAAAGACTGAAAATAACTGAAGCTCAGGGAAGCAATGGCCCATATTTTAAGACTGATAAATGATCAAATCAGCATTCAAACTTTGGTCTGTTTTGTTCTAAAGCCTGTGCTTGAAGTTTACTTGGGGAGGGGGGATCTTCCCTGTGAAGAGTTATTATAGAATCTAAATTTAAAATTAAAGCAATAATGGCAACCACCAAGACACTCCCTTCAGATGTCACTGTGTGATAAAAAGAATTGTCCAGAGAGAGTGAGAAGGGAATGTGAGCCAGCGCTGAACAGACACAGCACGTGCAGTGGACAGGAGGGTGGTGCTGGAGGTGGGCAGTGGCAGGAAGAGAAGGGGCCAAAGGCACTGTGCTGCTGGAAGTTCTCCTTGGCATGGCCTCTTCAACTTGAATCACATACTCCGTCCCTACTCTTTCCTTTCTCCATCAGATTCAGTTCAGTTCAGTTCAGTTGCTCAGTCATGTCCGACTCTTTGTGACCCCATGAATTGTCCATCACTAACTCCCGGAGTTCACTCAGACTCATGTCCATTGAGTTGGTGATGCCATCCAGCCATCTCATCCTCTGTCGTCCCCTTCTCCTCCTGCCCCCACCCTTCCCAGCATCACAGTCTTTTTCATGAGTCACCTCTTCGCATGAGGTGGCCAAAGTACTGGATTTTCAGCTTTAGCATCAGTCCTTCCACAGAAATCCCAGGGCTGATCTCCTTTAGAAGGGACTGGTTGGATTTCCTTGCAGTCCAAGGGATTCTCAAGAGTCTTCTCCAACACCACAGTTCAAAAGCATCAATTCTTCAGCACTCAGCTTTCTTCACAGTCCAACTCTCACATCCATACATGACCACTGGAAAAACCATAGCCTTGACTAGACAGCTTTTGAATACGCTATCTAGGTTGGTCATAACTTTTCTTCCAAGGAGTATGTGTCTTTTAATTTCATGACTGCAGTCACCATCTGCAGTGATTTGGGAGCCCCCCCCCCAAAAAAAAAGTCTGACACTGTTTCCACTGTTTCCCCATCTATTTCCCATGAAGTGATGGGACCAGATGCCATGATCTTAGTTTTCTGCGTGTTGAGCTTTAAGCCAACTTTTTCACTCTCCTCTTTCACTTTCATCAAGAAGTTTTTTAGTTCCTCTTGACTTTCTGCCATAAGGGTGGTGTCATCTGCATATCTGAGGTTATTGATCTTTCTCCTGGCAATCTTGATTCCAGCTTGTGCTTCTTCCACACCAGCGTTTCTCATGATGTACTCTGCATCTAAGTTAAATAAGCAGGGTGACAATATACAGCCTTGATGTACTTCTTTTCCTGTTTGGAACCAGTCTGTTGTTCCATGTCCAGTTCTAACTGTTGCTTCCTGACCTGCATATAGGTTTCTCAAGAGGCAGGTCAGGTGGTCTGGTATCAGCCGTCAGAGGCTGACTGGTTGGCAGCTGCTTAGGACTGAGTAGAGGTGCATCTGGGAGTTGCCAGCTTCTTTTCATCGGAGCCCAAACCCTGCCAAGGGCAGGACCTCAGTTCTCCCCTCACTCCCACTTCCTTCCTGTATTTCTTAAGATGTCCAGAGTCCATTATTTACTGCCCTGTGTGTTCTGCTTCATTCACAGCTGTTCCCCACATCTAGGGAATATGCATTTATCCTCAAGGCCATGGTTCTCAAGATCTGGCTACATCAGAAATAACTGTTGCACTTTTAAAAGTCCAGCTACCAGGGATCTGCCCAAACAAACCAAGTTTGAATTTCTAGGAGTGGAGGCCCATCATCAGCACGTTCTGCTAGTTTCCCGAGTGACTCCAATGTGCAGGCAGGGCTGAGAGCACAGTCCTTGCCTATAAGCCATTTGCGCGTCTCCCAGAGTTGCACTGCAATCAGATGTTTTGAACCTAGAGCGCTTGGTAGGTGAGGGCTGTGGGTGGAGAGGGTGAGCGTTGCAGGGGGTAGGAAACAAGCAGTTCAAAAGGCCTCTGAAGGACCCTGCAGGTGAGGAAGACAGAAAGAGAGATGTGCAGGGACCCTTCGGGCGGCTTCTGTCGCAAACCCTTATGGGTGGAAAGCAGGAATCCCTGATGCAAGAGAGAGCTTCAGGGTGAATTATCAACAGTGACATTTCTTCCAGTTGTCATCATTTCTTGAGAACATTTTGTACCAGCCCCTGCTGTAGGGGCACAAAGATAGATCAGAGGGTCCATTTCATGGAGAAGGTTGTCAGGTCTGGAATCAACAAAAAGAAGAGAAAAATTAGCGGAAAAAACCCTCCTTTGACCAAGTAAGAATAACCTTTGTTTAACTTCATTTGTGTACATTTGCCTTGTATTCCCAACACAACTAGCTCCCAGACACATCATGTGTCAGATTCTCTTTGCTATGGTTGTGTTCAGTGGCAGCAGTATCCTCTTGTTTATATCTTCTTAGCCTTCATGTGGTCTGTTTGTGCACAGTTTAACCAAACTGCAAGGAACCTTAGTGCCTTATCCACCTGCAACTTCTCCTAAAAGGATTATGTGTGAAGTAAAAGTCTATAATGGTTTTTGGAAATGCATTAAATAAGTCCACTCCTCTTCTTTGACACCCCCTTGCCAACTCATTCCCTCTACCACATCACAACTAACAAGTTTCCATTTCTAACCATAGCCTAAATCAAAGTATTTTCTGTGCTTTAACGGGGCTGTGAGAATTAAAGACAAAGTTTCCTGTTGGTCTCAGGGGTCTGTGTTTGGAGGAGCAGTGCAATGTCCTTGTCTGCCCTGGAGGCTACACCAAGCATGTCTCCGTGGCTCTGTGCCTGCTTGCCATGTGCTTCAGCATCTGCATTCACTTGAAAAGCTGTCTTCATTTTATCGTGAGTGTAGTTCTAGGGGTGGGGGCCCTGCACAGGAGAAGGCGGGATCTTGGAGGATGACGAGTCCCTCCCATCCTCTTGGCACTTGTCTCCCTTTTTGCACCTTCATAAACACAAACAAGGCATCAGTTAGTTTCATCTGTCTTTGTATTTTATGTACATGGAATCGTGCATTATGTACCCTTTTGTGTCTGGCTTCTTTTGTTTAACACTCTGCTTGTGAGAGTCATTGATGTTGCTGTGTGTGGTTGTAGATCATTTACCATCATCATGGTAGAGTTTTCCACTGTGTGAATATTTATCCACTCAACCATTGATGTGTATTTTTTAATTTGAGTTTTTTAATTTGAGGTTATTGCAATTGCTGCTATGAACAATCTGGTAAAAGTAATCCAGCAAATGTATATACAAATTTCAGTTGGGAGTATACCTAAAATTGGAATTGTCAGTCAATAGGGAATGTGTATATTCAGTTTAAATAGGTACTGCCGGACAAATTTCCAAAATGGCTGTACTAATTTTCCTGTCCACGAACAGTGTATAAGAACTCTGGTACTTCCACTTGGCCTTTTATATCTTTTCATTTTAGACAACCTGGTATGTGTGTAGGATCACACTGTGATTTTAATTTGCAATTTCTTGGTGACTATTGAAGTTGAGCATCTGTCATGCTTATTGGAGGCTTCCCCTGTGTCCCAGTGGTAAAAAATCTGCAATGTAGGAGATGCAAGAGACATGGGTTTGATCCCTAGGTTGGAAAGATCCCCTGGAGTAGGAGATGGCAACTCACTACAATATTCTAGCCCAGAAAATTCCGTGGTTAGAGGAGCCTGGTGGCCTACAGTCCAGGGGGTCACAAAGAGTCAGACACACCTAAGTGACTGAGCAGGCACACACATGTTTATTGGCCATCTATAAATAATTTCTGTTGCTCATTTTATTATGGTTATTTTAATAGCATAGAGACAAATTTCGTATGCTACTTTTTCACTAACAGTTTTCACAACATTTTTGCTGCTTAATGTCATGGAGAAATCAAATTCCTTTTTCTTAGGCTAACTTAATACAATTGTTTTCTTAAATTGTTCATAAATACCTGGTCATAAAAGGAACAACTCAAAGTAAAGAGGAGGATTTCACTGAAATTAAATGACTTAATATAAATGTGAACAGATTGAAGGAAAATTATGCAGTTATTTTGGAATGTATGATTGACATGTCTTTAGATATTTTGCATGATTTATATCTTCCTCAGCCTTAGTGCTGAGAGAAAGAGCAAGCTAGAGAGACCTTATCCTGATGAAGTTTGCTTTCTGAACGAAATTACTGTTCTAGAGTTGATATGTCATTGATAAAATTTGGTTCAAATCAAATGAGCTATTGTTTTAGAGGCCTCTTCTGTTATTGGAAATCAAGGCTGCCAAGCTATTCTGTGAAGTGCAGTGATGGAACTTCAGAGAAGGCTTCCACAGTTATGTAAATTGGATAAATTCATTAAGCCAACAGATTTGATCATTTGGGGCTTTGCTCAAGACCACATGGGCAGTGTGACGGTTGAGAATAGAAAAGCCAGAGAATAGCAAGAATCACAGAAATCTAACAAGCAAGATTATCTGGCCTTATCTTCATTTTTCTGTTCTAAGAAAATGTCAGACGGATTTATTGCCTGCCAGTCAGTGACAACAGTATATAGAAAGGACTGGCTCTACTTGTTGGAGAAAAACATTTTAGTTAGTCATATATTGCTGACTGAACCTCTTTATCCTTTGAAGCATCAGTGGGATTTAAAATGATCCTACATCTTTCCAAATGGCTTGCTGGGATATTTTTCTAGACAGGGAACATTCTTAAGAAAATGTCTAAATTAAGGACAGCTTTCTCGGAACTTTAATTCCTTTGACCTCTACTCCCTGGGTCAAGAGTACACACAGTGGAGATCTCTCTCTTCACCTGTTGGTTCTTGCTCCTGTGTGTTCAGGGTTGGACTGAGCAGGAAATGGACTGTGCTGTGCTGAGAGGGCCCTGAGGCCTGACCATCTACCCTCTCATCCTGGTCCCTGCCATTCTAGAAGTGCTGTACTCCTTTCAGTTTTGGAGGCTTTGGAGTTTTGGAATGAACTTTTAAAAATACATGTAAACTTGAGAGAGGACCCACTTGAAATAGTTCTCATTTAACATCTTGGTAAGGTTTTGCTAAAATAAATCCTGCAGAGGAAAAAGGAGGAGATGAGAGGGAAGGTATGAGAGAGTAAGTGGATGAGAAAGCCAGTTTTACAGTTCAGTCGTGACTATGTCCACAAAATTTACCAAAAAATAACACTTCTAAAAGTATGCATACATACAGTTCTCATCCCAGAAGCATCACAGATTTGAGGGTAGAATGTATTTTGGGACAGACATCAAGAACTGTGATCAAATATAGTTTCTGCCATTATTGAATTGGCCCTTAGGTCAAACATAGATTTTTTTGTGTGTGTGTCTCCATTTTTTCCCATTTCCCTCCTAGAGATAATGGGTTTGACAACAAATTGGAAGGGAGGCAATTAATTATTTCTCTTTGTTACTGGCCTTTGCTTCTAAAATTTCTTCTGGCTCGTCAAATTGGCACATTCCCTGTGCCTCTAAACACCTCATGTTTAAAAAATATTTTGAGAGAATTGTTTCAAGGCTTTTTCCATTCTGTCTTGAAGAGCCCTGGTTATATGTTCTAGAGAAATTTGATACAAATAATAATCAGGAAAAAAGAGTCCGCCAAAAAGACTACCTTAGAGAGCTCACCTTGAGCTCCAGATTGGCTCTCTGACATCCTTTTTTTCTCCTTCCTTCCTTTCTGTAAATGCCTAAATTATACCTTTATGGATGGTAAACTCTTTGTGTTTCAAGGAGGGAGAGACTAGGATATGCTTGACTTTTGCTGAAGGCTGATAGCAGATGTTATTACCTGGAAGCTATGTTGACATTTGGTTTGAAAGAAATCAGGGATTTTGTTTCAGATAATCTTGTCTTAGATAATTCACAGCTGATCCAGGGCCTTTGGCTCTTTCATTGACAGTAAGCCATATTTTAAGTCATCCCCAGATGTACAAAGTCTATTCAACTCAGTGAGTCACTAATTGCCTTTAAGGTTTCATTAAAAGCAAAGACATCACTAAAGAGCTTGTATTAGTCACAATTTGATCCAGGTTCACATAGACATTTGAGGGAAGAATGGACAATGTAACCAGTGTCAAAAAAAGAGAGGCTAGTGCAGCTATTGGATTCTCAACTCTACATGTCCAGTAAACATGGAAAATGTGAAGGACCTGTTGGAATGGCATCTGGTTAGCCAGGGTGATGGCTGCAGGGGAGTGGGATGTTACATTACTGAAGATGATAATTTGTGTAAACTCTCATGTTGGCCATTTCAGCCTCCTTTCCTTGTCTTCACTTCTACTACAACATTCTTTGCTGTCATTCTTTCCAGGTGAACAGCACATCTGTTTTGGCCAGAGTTTCTTTTGAAGGACACAGCTCATTCAAAAGCTATTAATGTTCAGATATGACTTAACTATTTTAAATAGCCCAACCATGATGAAATACTAGCATGGCAGAATCTAAAGTAGTTTGGGCCAGCTTATTAAGTTGTTATGATGCACATTACAGGCTCATTTGCTGTAATTAATTAGTGGAGCAAGGATAGAGCCTCAGCATTAATTGCTTCTATCTAACAAATATTTTCAAAGAGAGTTCATTTATTAAGAAGAGCACAACTGGAAAGAGTACATATGCAAGATGCTCCTTATGTTCCCCCTTCACTTTGCATTCTTTCCAATGTTATCTAGAACTAACACCAAAGAAAAGATGTCCTTTTTGTCACAGGGGACTGGAATGCAAAAGTAGGAAATCAAGAGATACCTGGAGTAACAGGCAAGTTTGGCCTTGGAGTATAAAATGAAGCAAGGAAAAGGCTAACAGAGTTTTGCCAAGAGAATGCACTGGTCATAGAATAACACCTCTTCCAACAACATATGAGACAACTCTACACATGCACATCACCAGATGATGAACACCGAAATCAGACTGAGTATATTCTTTGCAGCCGAAAGTGGAGAAGCTCTATACAGTCAGCAAAAACAAGACAGGGAGCTGACTGTGGCTCAGGTCATGAACTCCTTGTTGCCAAATTCAGACTTAAATTGAAGAAAATAGGGAAAACCACTAGACCATTCAGGTATGACCTAAATCAAATCATTTACAATTATACAGTGGAAGTGAGAAATAGATTCAAGGAATTAGATCTGATAGACAGAGTGCCTGAAGAACTATGGATGGAGGTTTATGATATTGTATAGGAGACAGTGATCAAGACCATCCCCAAGAAAAAGAAGTGCAAAAAGGCAAAATGGTTGTCTGAGGAGGCCTTACAAGTAGCTGAGAAAAGAAGAGAAGCTAAAGGCAAAGGAGAAAAGGAAAGAGAGCTATCTGAATGCAGTGTCAGACTTTATTTTTGGGGGCTCCAAAATCACTGCAGATGGTGGTGGCAGCCATGAAATTAAAAGATGCTTGCACCTTGGAATAAAGGCTATGACCAACCGAGACAGCATATTAAAAAGCAGAGATATTACTTTGCTGACAAATATCCATCAAAGCTATGATTTTTCCAGTAGTCATGTATGGATATGAGAGTTGGACTACAAAGAAAGCTGAGTGCAGACGAATTGATGCTTTTGAACTGTGGTGTTAGAGAAGACTCTTGAGAGTCCCTTGGACTGCAAGTAGATCCAAACAGTCAATCCTAAAGGAAATCAGTTCTGAATAGTCATTGGAAGGACTGATTCTGAGGCTGAAGCTCCAATACTTTGGTTACTTGATGCAAAGAACTGACTCATTTGAAAAGACCCTGATGCTGGCAAGATTGAAGGCAGGAGGAGAAGGCGATGACAGAGGATGAGATGGCTGGATCGCATCACTGACTCGATGGACATGAGTTTGAGTAAACTCCAGGAGTTGGTGATGGACAGGGAGGCCTGGCGTGCTGCAGTCCATGAGGTCGCAAAGAGTCAGACACGACTGAGTGACTGAACTGAACTGACTATTTTAAAAAATATTTTTTAAAGTTCCAAATGGAAGCAAGCATTGTGTTCCTTTGCCAGTAGTCTTTTTAACTAAACTGACATATCCTAAATCACTATCTTTACATGTTTTTCTTTTTTTTCTTCCAGTGGTTCCTGGCTGACTTTTGTGCTTTTAAATCCTTCAAATCCTTAGAGTGTTTAGGGGACAGAGATGGAAGAAGGATGGGACTCAATTTTCTCCCTCTCTTTGTCAAGCCTCCAGAGTAGGATGAGATGACCAGTATAAGTTTGCAGTCAAAATAGCAGTACAAAACCCATAGTTAAAATATACACAGTATGCTGATGTTAGTTTCCCAATCTAGCATTAGTATTTTTTATGGATATCTGGTTTTTTTACATGTCAACACACAGTCACAATTATTTAATTATTTATCTCTTAATAGTTTTCAACAGGGCTATTTTTTTTTTTCATTTAGTCATCTCTCAAACACTGAAACAGACTAGGCAAAATGCTATTACCTTCCAGTTACAAATAAAGGAACTGAGATGACAATCTGCTAAGGGATTTGGCTAAAAGCATAAAACTGCCTTCAGAGGAAACCAGAAACAGGACTGGATATCTGATGGTTAGCTGGTGCATACTCTTCTACATAACTGTTGCCAAAAATTTTGAACATACAGAAAACTATTGTTTCAGATACCCATGTTTCTACTTCCATAGGTTCAACAAATGTTAGCCTTCTGTTTGTTTGCTTCAGATCATTTTTGTTTGGGGGTTTGTAACCAAGCTTTGCCAATGCATCTAATATTATCCTTTCTCCATCTTTTTTCATCCCTCTTACCCTCCCTTGTTGAATTGCTCAGTCATGGTCATCTCTTTGTGACCACATGGCCTGCAGCATGCCAAGCTTTCCTGTCCTTCAGTATCTCTTGGAATTTGCTCAAACTCATGTCCATTGAATCGATGATGCCACCCAACCATCTCATCCTCTGTCATCCCCTTCTCCTCCTGCCTTCAATCCTTTCCAATGAGTAGGTTCTTAGTATCAGGTGGCCAAAGTATTGGAGCTTCAGCTGCAGCATCAGTCCTTCCAGTGAATATTAAAGGCTGATATTTCCTTTAGGATTGACTGGTTTGATCTCCTTGAGGTCCAAGAGACTCTCAAGAGTCTTCTCCAGCACCGCAGTTTGAAAGTGTCAGTTTTTCATCACTCAGCCTTATTATGGTCCAACTCTCACATCTGTGCATGACTACTGGAAAAACCATAGCTTTGACTCTACAGAGCTTTGTTGGCAAAGTGATGTCTCTGCTTTTTCATTCACTGTCTAAGTTTGTCATAGCTTTTCTTCCATGGAGAAAGCATCTTTCAATTTCATAGCTGCAGTCACCATCCACAGTATTTGGGGCCTAAGAAAATAAAGTCTGTCTTTGTTTCCTTCTTTTCCCCATCTATTTGCCATGAAGTGATGGGACTGGGGATGCCATGATCTTAGATTTTTGAATGTTGGGTCTTAAGCCAGCATTTTCACTCTCCTCTTTCACCTTCATCAAGAGGCTTTTTAGTTCCTTTTTACTTTCTGTCAAAACCATGGTGTCTTTAGATGCTTTTCTGAAATTCCCTGCATATCTGAAATTATTGATATTTCTCCCAGAAATCTTGATTCCAGCTTGTGATTCATCCATTTCAGCATTTTGCATGATGTACTCTGCATGTAAGTTAAAACAGCAGGGTGACAGTATACAGCCTTGATGTACTCCTTTCTCAATTTTGTACCAGTTTGTTGTTCCATGTCTAGTTCTAACTGTTGCTTCTTGTCCTGCATACAGGTTTCTCAGGAGGCAGGTAAGGTGGTCTGGTATTCCCATCTCTTGAAGAATTTTCCACAGTTGTGATCCACACAGTCAAAGGTTTCAGCACAGTCAATGAAGCAGAAGTAAATGTTTTCCTGAAATTCCTTTGCTTTTTCTATGATGCAGCAGATGTTGGCAATTTGATCTCTGGTTCCTGTGCCTTTTCTAAATCCAGCTTGCACATCTGGAAGTTCTCAGTTCATGTACTATTGATGCTTACTTTGAAGGATTTTGCACACTACCTTGCTAACAAGTGAGATGAGTGCAATTGTGCAGTATTTTGAACATCCTTTGTCATTGCCCTCTTTTGGGTTTGGAATGAAAACTGACCTTTTCCAGTCCTTTGACAACCGCTCAGTTTTCCAAATTTCCTGGCACATTGAGTGCAGCACTTTCACAGCATCATTTCTTAGGATTTGAAATAGCTCAGCTGGAATTCCATCACCTCCACTCATTTTGTTTGTAGTAATGCTTTCTAAAGCCCACTTGACTTCAGACTCCAGGGTGTCTGGCTCTAGATGAGTGACCACACCTTTGCGGCTATTTTGGTCATTAAGACCTTTTTTGTATAGTTCCTCTGTGTATTCTTGCCACCTCTTCTTAATCTCTTCTGCTTCTGTTAGGTTGTTGCTGTTTCTGCTCTTTATTGTGCCCATATTTGCATAGAAGTTCCCTTGGTATCTCTGATTTTCTTGAAGAGATCTCTAGTCTTTCCCATTCTATTGTTTTCCTCTATTTCTTTGCATTGATCACTGAGGAAGGCTTTCTATTCTCTGGAATTCTGCATTCAGATAGCTCCATCTTTCCTTTTCTCCTTTGCCTTTAGCTTCTCTTCTTTTCTCAGCTATTTCTTACTCCTCCTCAAACAACCGTTTTTACTTTTTGCATTTCTTTCTCTTGGGAATGGTTTTGATCACCCCCTCCTATGCCATATTACAAACCTCCACCCATAGTTATTCAGGCACTCTGTCTATCGGGTCTAACCCCTTGAATCTATTTGTCATTTCCACTATATAATCATAAGGGATTTGATTTAGGTCATACCTGAATGGTCTAGTGGTTTTCCCTACTTTCTTCAATTTGAGTCTGAGTTTTGCAATAAGCAGTTCATGATCTAAGCCACTGTCAGACCCAAGTCTTGTTTTTGCTGATTGTATTGAGCTTCTCCATCTTTGTCTGCAAATAATGCAATCAGTCTGATTTTGGTATTGACCATCTGGCTATGTCCATGTGTAGAATCATCTTTTGTGTTCTTAGATAAGGTTCTTTGCTATGACCAGTTTGTTCTCTTGGCAAAACTCTGTTAGCCTTTCTCTGCTTCATTTTGTACTCCAAGGTCAAACTTGCCTGTTGCTCCTGGTTGGGAAGTATTCCCATAAGTATTTTGAGAGTGTTACTCTATATATCTGTGTCTATGAACATAAATAGAATTGTTGTGTTTTTAAATTTCACATATGTAGAATTATATGTACCATTTCCAATTGCACATTGGTCCTGTCTCTTTGGTAACATTTATGAAAATTTCCCACATACCTCCCATTCATTCTTTTCAGCAGTTTCATAGTATTCCATTCTATGAATAAAGTGAAGTTAAGTTAGTGAAGTTAAGTTGCTCAGTCGTGTCCGACTCTTTGCAACCCCATAGACTGTAGCGTACCAGGCTCTTCTGTCCATGGGATTTTCCAGGCAACAGTGCTGGAGTGGATTGCCATTTCCTTCTCCAGGGAATTTTCCCAACCCAGGGCTCGAACCCAGGTCTCCTGCATTGTAGACAGACGCTTTACCGTCTGAGCCACCAGGGAACTGTCTAATTCATCTAGTTCTTATTTATGGACATTTAAGTTATTGTCTACTTCTTCCTGTTTCAAGCAATGTAAGAAAAAACATCTTTGTGTAGTTCTCCTTGGCCACAAGTATAGTAATTTCTCTAGGTTTGAAGGTTATACCTGGATGTTTAATTAATGTCCTGTGTCCATTTTAAGCTTTTCTAGGTATTATCATAGTTTTTCTTCAAGGTAATTTACCAATTTGTTCTCTCATAAGCAATACATAAATTCTCTTTTTCCACAAACTCTCCAACTATTGTTATTATCAACTTTTATTTGTTCTTCCCCCCATCCTATACCACTGGTGTGTGATGATTTCTCCTTATTTTAGTTTAATCCTGGTAAGTTTGCTTATCTTTTCTGATATTTATTGATCATTGAGATATCTCCTCCCACAAATTAACTGATTATATTGTTTGCTTGATTTTTTTTTTCTTATTGTTTTTAGGAATTCCATATATACTATAGATACTTGAGCAGTTGTATACTTTGCAAATATCTTCTGTTTCTCAACCTTGTCTCTTGTCTCAGCTTTGCTTATGTTGACTTTTTTTGATACAGATTTTGATTGTAATGTGCCAGATGATTTATCAGTATTTTCTCTTACATTTTATAGTGTTCTGCCTTTTAAGAATTCTGCCCTAGACTGATATCATAAGTATACTCACCCATATATTTTTCTAAAAAATGTAAAGCCTTGCATTTCACAGACAGGTCTTACATTTATTTTGAGCTTACTTTTGTAGATGATGAGAAATATAGAGATTTATTTTTATCTTTTCCTTATGGATAGCCAGTTGTCCCAGTGCCATCTACAAAATAATCCACATTTAAGCCTTTGATTTTTAAGAATTTGCTTTTAATTTTCTATCGAATTTGTATATGTACAAAATATAGGTATTCAAGAAATCTATAGTCTTTTTTAAAAATGAAAAATGAAAGTTCCTT
>SJYQ01003216.1:280327-314453 GCA_006410935.1 Redunca redunca
ATAGTGGGTACTAGTTAGGATTGATAATGATTTTTTTCCCTTTCTGTGTTGTACATATGATATTTTTATGATGTTTCTATTGTAAATATTTTCCTCAATGTATTTGAAATTTGCTTCTGTTCAAAGAAGGAGACCACTGTACTAGAGACAGTGTGCTTAGCGGAATGAAAATAGGTTTTGGAGTCAGGAATTCCAACCTGGCTTTAATAAATATCCTTGGATAAGTTATTTAAACTTTCTGACTCTCAGATTTCTCATCTGAAAATTGGAAATAATAACGCACAATTCTCAGTTTTGTCAGGAGACAAATGAGATGAAAAAAGATGCCTAGTGTGGTTCTTGGCTTACAAATGATTTATTTTATAATTTCTGTTTTTAATAGAGGTAAAACTCTGCTATCTACTTTCATTTAAAACTTTCTTTGAAGATTTTTTGGAAAAATTGAGTTGACTAAATGGTATGATCAAAATGGGTTAAGTTACCCTTTTTTTTTTTTAATGTAGATAGCGTTAGGGATTTTTTTTCATCTCTCAAGCGTTGGTTTCATTTTTATCAGAATACTTGGTATTTTAGACATGTGTGAAAGAAATATAACCTACATTTTTTTTCTGCATCTTAATTTTAGCTCATGCCTTCATTGCGCTGTTTGAGCTTCTGCCCACCTTTCCAGGGTTACATACAGGTTTGGGGGGCTTATACAATACCAGGGCACAAGAATGGGGGTGGATAGATCCTCCCTTAGTTTTTGGTACACACCAGTCACTGCTGGAAATTCTTGGACAAAGATTGGGAAAAACGCCCTTTTCCTTGCCAAGTCCTAAGTTAGTTGGATGTTTTCATAGAGCAATAAGTGAAACTTTCAGGGTTTTAAGAAACAGACATTAATCTGAAGAGATTTTATAGCAATGCCCCTTTTATTTTCCATTCAAAATAATATTAAATAAAAATCAGATATTATCCATGCTGGTTTCTCAATGCTTTACTCATGAGGTTTCACTTTTATTTCTTTGGTCTAAGCCAAAAACTTGAAGCTTCCCATATGCACCTGATGCCTTCTATTCAGAAGACAGACCGAAAGAGGTTTATTCAGAGTCAAGTTCAAAGAGTGCAACCTAACCCATTGTTTCCTTTTGAAAATAAGGTGAACTGCCTGCCTTTTTTATCTCTGAGATGACTGACAGGGATGGCATTTAATTAGAATGCTTTCTTTTTCATTTGAGGCAAGCCTTTTTTATTCCCTAGTAGAAATATTACAAAGTAGCAAGCTGTAGTAGCCAGCCTCCAAGATGGTTCCTAATGAGCCGTGTGTGTCCTATTTTTCAATTTGGATAATCCTCGACCGCAATCAGTAGGCTTGACCTGTGTAACCGATGGGATCCTAGAGTGAATGACAAGTGTGCAGCTTCTGAAGCCTGGTCAGAAAAGCCACATTGCGGTTTCTACCTTGTCTGCTCTCAGTCTCTCTCTTGAGAGAAGTCAGCTTCCTCACTCTGGAAGAATCCTCAAGCAACTCTGTGGGGACTAGTTAGGCCCTCCTGCCAAGAGCCAAGGTGAGCCTGCTAGTCTTGTGAGTGAGCCGTGTGGAAGAAGATCTTTCAGCCTCAGTTCAGCCATCAGATGAGTATAGTTGCAGCTGACATTTTGATTCATCAGAGAGCCTGAGCCAAAAATGACACAGTTGAGTCACTCTCAAATTTGTGACCAACAGAAGCTGTATGAGATAATACAGAGTCACTGTAATTTAAGCCATTCAATTTTGGAGTAATTTGTTACTCAGCAATAGAAAACTAATACACACAGTGTGTTAGTATACTAACATGTTTTGTATCTGAATGGATACGAAGACTTTGTTGATAGTCCCTGAATTCTTTCCTGTCCCTTGGTAAAATATATACATTATCTTTTGCAAATGAATGGCTCAAGTTTTGTGGTCCTGTACTCTCCAAACAGTAATCCATAATGGCAAGTGCATTATTTCCCCCCAGAAGAGAGCGCGTATCAAATGACTAAAAGTTTTAGTCAGCTGAGGCAAGATAGTCCAAAATTATCCTGTTTGTATCCACATGTCTCTCTCAATTCCTCCAAGTACCACTTTTGGTGGAAGTGGGTAAGTGGGACTCAGGAGAATTTTAACTGTTTCTGTGTGGGGGTGGGAATAAGTATGGGGGATTCTGAACTTTCTATGTTCTCATCTACTTATGTCCACCATAGTGTTGCTTTATTGCCAAGAGCCATATGATAGTGTCATCCTTATAGAACCTTCCAAAATCTCTACTATTATCATGAACTAGGGGACTCATTTCTGTTTTTATCTGTGTGTGTAAATGTGTGTGTGTGTGTGTGTGGTGGGGGTGAATGGAGGTGATAAGTGTTACATCTTCCTGTTTCTTTCAAATATTTTTCTCTATCCCAGATATTTTCTATTTAAATTTTTAAACATTTGAAAACAAAAGTCAGAAAGACTCTTAGATTTTTTTCTGCTTTTTTCCTTTATTTCACTACCCCTCTTAGGCATCCTCTTTCTTCGAATGAAGTGAAGGAAAGAAGGGAACACTGGAAGAAAAAAAGAAACATATCAATATTTCAAAAAATCCCAACATATTTAAAATAAAGCAGGAGTTTCAAGTTTCCTCTGGATATTACCCTAAAATTATATGTGAATAAAAGTTATCTGAAGGTGGGAATAGACATTAAGAGTGAAATTTAAGGAAAGCTTAGAGAGTTCTGTGGGTCCTAGGTGTTTCTGAAAACTTGAAATATCTATTCTTCAGTTCAGTTCAGTTCAGTCGCTCAGTCGTGTCTGACTCTTTGTGACCCCATGAATTCATCACGCCAGGCCTCCCTGTCTATCACCAACTCCCAGAGTTCACTCAGACTCGCATCCATCGATTTGGTGATGCCATCCAGCCATCTCATCCTCTGTCGTCCCCTTTTCCTCCTGCCCCCAATCCCTCCCAGCATCAGAGTCTTTTCCAATGAGCCAACTCTTCACATGAGGTGGCCAAAGTACTGGAGTTTCAGCTTTATCATCATTCCTTCCAAAGAACACTCAGGGCTGATCTCCTTTAGGATGGACTGGTTGGATCTCCTTGCAGTCCAAGGGACTCTCAAGAGTCTTCTCCAACACCACAGTTCAAAAGCATCAATTCTTCGGCACTCAGCTTTCTTCACAGTCCGACTCTCACATCCATACATGACCACTGGAAACACTATAACCTTGACTAGACGGACCTTTGTTAGGACTCTTCAAATAAAAAGTTTTACAATAGTCTAATTTAGATACATTTTTAATATCACAGTAACTATTGAATTGTTTTAAGCATTCCATAACCTCAGGCAAGTCAGTTCTCAGTGCTGTTTGTTAACTATGCAGGCTAGTGATCTTACTCAGAAGTATCATCTAGAGAGCTGCTAAAAATGCTCAAGCTCCACCCCAGTGACTCTGATTCAGACTAAATTGCCTCCATTTCATTTAAGGGTGTGGTCATTTTTATTCCTCAAGATACTTATATACCTATTGACTAATAGGTTAATGTTCTTGCAAGATGATTGTGTTGAGTTTAGAATTAATAATAACAGTAGGAGAAAATGATGACTATTAACTGGGAGAATTTTACCTTTTAGTAGTTTGTTTAGTACTAAACGATTCACAAATTACTGTCAAAAGTCAACACAGAGGAAGTGAAGGCAAGGGGTGGGAGACATACAGGATTCTGATGATCCGAGCAGTTCACCCAAAGCCACTATACTCCTGGACTGTTCAGTTACAGGAAAAAGCAAGTTTCTTTTTTTGAGTAAGCCAGTTTGAGTCAGGTTGTCTGATATTGCTTACTGAGACTTGATGGGTACAATTCTCTACAAATGGTTGTTGAATTAATGCTTTAGTGAAAGATTCAAGTGTGCGTGGAGGGAGGAGAGCAAACAGTAGCCAACTCCTCGTGACTTTTTCCTTTGTCTGGGAGACATCTCTGCCATGCTGCCCAGGTCCAGTGGCCATTGGTCACGTGGAATATATAGGCATACCGTCTCAATTTATTGTTTTCCCTTTATTGCATGCACTTCACCGATACTATGCTTCTTACAAACTCAAGGTTTGTGGTAAGCCTGCATTGTCAGATGATGGTTGGCAATTTTTTTTTAAGCAATAAAGGTGTAGTGGTAAGCACAGGAGACGCAAGAGATGTGGGTTCAGTCCCTAGGTTGGGAAAGTCCTCTGGAGGAGGAAATGGCAATCCATTCCAATATTCTTGCTTGGAAAATCTCATAGAAGAACCTGGAGGGCTATAGTCCTTGGGGTCGCTAAGAGTCAGACACAACTGAGCACACATACACATTTTTTAAATTAAGGTGTGCATGTTTTTTTAAAAGATATAATGCTGTTGCACACTTAAAAGACTACAGTATAGTGTAAACATAACTATTGTAGGCATGAGGATACCCCCCAAAATTCATGTGACTTGCTTTATGGCAGTATTCATTTTACTGCAGTGGTTTGGAACCGAACCTCTCCAAGGTATGCCTGTCACATGAATGTTGCTCCCCAGAGGTGTGCAGAAATGTAGCCTTGAGGGAAGGTGACTGTGGTATAGGAGAGAGTATCTGTGGGTTCTTAGTTCTTGGACATATAGTCCCTGGAGTCCCATTTTCCCAAAGCGAGCAGGCCCAGTTCTGTAGATTCCCGTGTGTAACGGATCCAGTACTCTTCACTAGTTCCATTCAGTTGTTTCTTCTTCTTCCAGAAAACTCCAGAAGCATATAATTTGGCTATGCTGTTATGACCAACCTGGACAGCATATGAAAAAGCAGAGACATTGCTTTGCCAACAAAGGTCCCTCTAGTCAAGGCTATGGTTTTTCTAGTAGTCATGTATGGATGTGAGAGTGGGATTATAAAGAAAGCTGAGTGCCAAAGAATTGATGCTTTTGAACTGTGGTGCTGGAGAAGACTCTTGAGAGTCCCTTGGACTGCAAAGAGATCCAACCAGTCCATCCTAAAGGAAATCAGTCCTGAATATTCATTGGAAGGACTGATGCTGAAGCTGAAACTCCAATGCTTTGGCCACCTGATGCAAAGACCTAACTCCTTGGAAAAGACCCTGATGCTGGGAAAGATTGAAGGTGGGAGGAGAAGGGGACAACAGAAGATGAGATGGTTGGGTGGTATTACTCAGTGGACTCAATGGACATGAGTTTGAGTAAACTCCAGGAGTTGGTGATGGACAGGGAGGCCTGGCATGCTGCAGTCCATGGGGTTGAAAGAGTTGGACACAACTGAGCGACTGAACTGAACTGAAATAGTATTTAGAATATGTGTATTTCTGAAGTTTAGGCATCATTACCACCTACTTGATGCATAATTTAAGTAAATGTCAGATTATTTTTATTTTAAGTTTCATTCTATTAAAATACTCTTTTTATTGAATCAATTCATAGTGACTCAGGATTCATACTGTACTGTTCCCTGAAATGTTCAATTGGCTACAACTTTAAAAAATTGGGGAATTCTTGCTTTATATCCATGCTTGACTTGGGTTAAGTCTTTTTCTATTTTGGAGGGGTTGTTCTGTTTTGTTTCATTTCTGTATCTTGCTCCTTTGTATACTTACTGAGTGGTTTGAAGAGACACAGGGAGGAAATCTAGGAGAAAAAAACTGGCCTCTTATTACAGTTTAAAATTTAGCAGTATTCTTCCTCAACATAACTCACTTCAGAAGTTTTCTCCTGGAATTCTGCAAACCCTATTACTTTTGGTTTTAAAGTGAATGCTTTTGTTTGACTGGTATTGGTCCAGTTGAACCAGTTCTCATCACAGTGCCCAGGAAGTTGAAAAATATGATTTCTTTTCCCCTATTTACAGAGAATGAGCACATATTGCTATGCACAAGAGGAAATTGCCAGTCTGAAAATTTCCCTTTGTGGTGTCTAATGGAGTAATCCAGGCAAGCAATTTTTGTGGGGTCTGAAAATACTTCGTCTTGTAATACTTTTGCAAGTGGCCTGTATAAGCAATATGTTCTGTACATTTTACAATGAAAAATCTAAATCGTTTGCCAAGACTGTTAGCTTTTCATTGAACATTTCTAGTCACCAAGTTTGGAAGGGGCATTCTGCTCTGTATGGTAGAGGAAGGTACCCACTTCTGCCTCATGGCCAGCATAGATACCATCTCTCCTGGACTTAATCTTCATTGAAATGCTCCATCTCCTTAACATTGCCCCAAGTTTCCAGAAACAGGAGAACCAGGCATAAAATATTTGTCTACTCATGACATTTTGCCAAAGGCCGCTGGATGCATGAGCATCTCCAGGGGAAAGCTTCATCAGTTAATAGGGAAACATTCTTCAATGCTACCTTTTTTTATTTGTGAAACACTCACTACAAAATGATAAGGTAGTTCTCTAAGTCTGTTTCTATGGTGAATACTGAAGTAAGCAAGCTATAGATAGAACTTTCGAATAAGACTCAACTGCACAAATGGATAGAACTTCCTTTTCAGGAAGAAAAAGAATTGTTATCTTGAATAGCCAGATGGAACATAGTAGTGCTTTTTAAATCTCTCTGTTGAATCGTATGCCCGCCCCCCCAAACACCCATGGTACTGTAGTAAAACTGAACTACTGCTTTTGTGTGTGAGCAGGATAAGCTGATTTTGGAAGGGGCCTGCTGGACTTTGGTCCATGTCGCAATACTTAGGGAGCAATGGAAGAGTGGCCTAGTGCAGCATTTTGAATCCGTGGGCTCACTGGGAACTTTATGCCCTTGGTGTGATTCAGTTCATTCATATGAGATTTGATAATGACATTGACAATGGGAAAGAAAAGTATCTTCTCATTAATTTAAAAACAAGACTTCTAGTTTCCAAAGTGAAACAGGAACACTATAGAAGCCCAGAAGAAATTTGGAACAAATAATAAAGGGTTAGTCTTTTGTCAGGATGCTTCAACTATTTCAGTTCAGTTCAGTTGCTCAGTCGTGTCCCACTCTTTGCGACTCCATGGACTGCAGCACGCCAGGCCTCCCTGTCCATCACAAACTCCCGGAGTTTACTCAAACTCATGTCCATCGAGTCGGTGATGCCATCCAACCATCTGTAAAAATTTATCTCTGAATATCTTAGTCTTGGAAACCAAAATGTGCCAGTATGAAGATAAGAGATTAATTCAGCTAAGGGATATTACTTTCAGACTATAAAACTAGGGATTTTATTTTGTAATTGCTCTTACTTGCCAAACATAATGGGAATTGGAAAAAAAAAATTAATGAAATCAGAACAACAGAAAAAGTCCTATAGAGCAGATGTTAGTTTTAAAATATTGAAAGTGAAAAATATACAAAAATGTGTGCAGCAAGATATCCAATTTTATGTTATAGTAAGGAGGAGAAGGGGACAACAGAGGATGAGATGGCTGGATGGCATCACTGACTCAATGGACATGAATCTGAGTGAACTCCGGGAGTTGGTGATGGACAGGGAGGCCTGGCGTGCGGCGATTCATGGGGTTGCAAAGAGTTGGACACGACTGAGCGACTGAACTGAACTGAACTGAAGACATATTATTGATACACATTCACGGTAAAATAATGAAAAAGCGGTCAGTGTTAACAGTGTGCGCATGCTCAGCCGTGTCCGACGTTTTGGGACTCTGTGAACTGTAGCCCGCCAGGCTCTCTGTCCATGAAATTGCTTCCAGGCAAGAATACTGTAGTAGGTTACCATTTCCTCCTCCAGGGGATCTTCCCGACCCAGGGATCAAACCCATGTCTCCTGTGTCTCCTGCATTAGCAGGCAAATTCTTTACCATGGGGCCACCCGGGATGCCCTAACAGTGGTTATGTCTAAATAATGATATTATGGAGGATTTTAAGCCTCTTTTTTGTATACAAATTTTCTGCTATGAGCAGTTGTTACTTTTACAACTAGAGGGAAAGTAAATGCTGTAAAATAGCTAAAGTTTTATACAATTTTTTTAAATAGTATTTTTTACATAAGAACTATATTGTTTCAAGGGTAAAATCACCCAACATACAAAACTCAAGTTGGATTACAGATTCTTCATTACACTATTTCCTTCTATAGGATTTGTACATTTTCTGGTTTGGGTAAATCCTCTTTTATTGCTCCACACCCAAGTTTTCCACTAGAAAAAATTACATTATCTTTGCTTTTGCTGGTACTTTTCGCTTTTCTCTCTGAAAATTGCTGTCTTCAAGTCCCTTTAAAATGTGTCCAAAAGCTATTTTCCTTTAGTAGTTCTTTTCTGATTCTACCTATCTCAGTTTGATTTTTTTTTTTTTTATGAAAATCTTTGGCTTTTGTGTGTTTAATTTTTAAGGTAACTTCATGGTTGTTGTTATGTTGTTTTATAATTCTTTATCCTGTTTGTTTATTACTTTATCATCTTTTCATTTGATTTTCTACTAAAAATCATTCTGTATCTATAGGATAAATTCTCAGAGTACAGAGGCCAGAGCTTTGTGATTTTTGTTTCCCATTAAACAACTGAAAGAGTGAATCTGTACTAATTAAGTGGCTGAAAATATGTAGCAACAGATGAACTGAGAACCCTGTGAGAAAAACTGAGCAAAGGTATTTTGGTCAGCTTCGAAACTCTTGGCTGTTGGTTGAATCAAGTCTCTCCTGCGAATATCTGCTCAGTTGTATTGATTACATCCAATCTATTGCAATACTGTGGGTTTGGAGGACATGATATATTGGCTATCTGCTTCTCATTTTTTATCATAGACTGACTGGTTTGCAGAGACAGGAACCTAAAACGTTGCCCCATCTTCAGATTTCATAATGGCTTGCTGACCACCTTCTCAGGGCTCTTACACCCTGATTAATAATTTTCTATTGCTCTTCTATATTAGATAGTGTTTGGCAATTGGATATTGTGTTCTTTTGAATTATTTTTATGTCTTCCCATGTCAGCTATAGACTCAGAGTCATAGGGTTAGAGGACATTTTCACTGTGAACAATGACTTATGGTCTCTTAGAAAGTCTTGTAATGTATAGGTTAGAAATTATTTTTTTTTCTATTATTTAAGAACCTCTCTCTTTTTTAATAGGTCCTTTACTCACTGAAATGTGGCATTTGACAAAGGGTCAGTGTCAGCCAGAAAGTTTTCAGCAGTGAGTTAATATGGTGCTGGTTGCTTGTCCTCTCCTGGAATGTTAGTTTTGAAAGAGAAATTCAGGTAACAGTTGCTCTATACAAAAGAATAATCTGAGGGGGGAAATTGGGGGTTAGAGAGGGAACTTACCTAATAGATAATTTCTTATTTCTACCCTGATTGAAATTAAAAGATGCTTATTCCTTGGAAGGAAAGTTATGACCAACCTAGATAGCATATTAAAAAGCAGAGACATTATTTTGCCGACTAAGGTCCATCTAGTCAAGGCTATGGTTTTTCCAGTAGTCATGTATGGATGTGAGAGTTGGACTGTGAAGAAGGCTGAGCACCAAAGAATTGATACTTTTGAACTGTGGTGTTGGAGAAGACTCTTGAGAGTCCCTTGGACTTCAAGGAGATCCAACCAGTCCATTCTAAAGGAGATCAGTCCTGGGTGTTCATTGGAAGGACTGATGCTAAAGCTGAAACTCCAGTACTTTGGCCACCTCATGTGAAGAATTGACTCACTGGAAAAGATCCTAATGCTGGGAGGGATTGGGGGCAGGAGGAGAAGGGGATGACAGAGGATGAGATGGCTGGATGGCGTCACCAATGCGATGGACATGAGTGTGGGTAAACTCAGGGAGTTGGTGATGGACAGGGAGGCCTGGAGTGATACGATCCATGGGGTCGCAAAGAGTCAGACACGACTGAGCGACTGAACTGAAGGTTTTTCTCCATGTCAAGCCAGATGTACGCATGTTTGTGTCTCATGGGTCTGCTCTTGCCATGGCATTCTTCTGGTGGTCAGGGAGCTCCTGTATAATGCCTGCGTTTCTCTGATCCAGCAGAGGTTTTTGATGTGAAACACGGCTCTTCGGGTGGCAGTTTGCAGGAGCCGCATCAGCTGGCAGCATATTTTTTACCCTCTCTTCATGTCCTGCATTTGACTAAGTAGGAAGATAATTCAGAGCAGTGGGAATTGGAATCGTGTGCTTTGCTTGTGACAGAGGAGCCAAGGATGGACCAGGCTCAGGTGGTTTGAAATAGCTATCTTGTTTCCGTTTAATTTTATTCTGTCTTCCCTTTTTCTTGGGTAGTGATACAGCCGTGCCTATCTTCCAAGGTCTCAAAATCCTAGTAGCCACAGGAAGATGTTTCTTCTCAGCTCACTGTATCTCTCATGTCATTGACAGCACTGGAAACAGTTTTCAAATGTAAAGCTCACGAGCAAGTTAGAAATGACTGGAGCTCATCGCCTGTGGTCCTTTCTGTAGTGAGTGTGCTCGTGCCCTCAGAGAACAGGAAGACGTGGAGGCATCTGACTCGCGTACCTCTCACTCCAGCAGACTCCTGTCTGAGCACAGCATACAGCTGCCTTGCTGCCCCGTGCTATCTGCTGGACAGGTGATAGAAATCTGACTACACTTTAAACTTATGTTTGCTGGGTGACCCTAGGCCCATTGAAATATTTTTATACTTCTTTAGATATTTTTGGGAACCAGGATTCTCTGTATTATCCTTGACATAAAACCTGCAAGTGACATTTGCAAAGAAGGGATAGAAGCAATCTGCAGTGTTGGGGCCTGGCCTCAGAATGATGCCTTTCTCTTCTTTGGCTCTAAATCCAATCCATCTAGTTGCTGCTTGGTGAGAACTGATTGCATCAAAGTAGAGCAGGCTCTTCTTGCCAGGCACTTCAGTCCACTCATCTTTGTTTCAAATTGCTATTTGGCAGCTTTTGTTTCTCACTGTCTAACATGGGATAAGTGTAACTGGTCACCTAGATGGCAGAGACATGTTTATGTACAAGGATGTGTGACTTCCATTCCCATCCCATCTCAAAGTAATTGTACCAACTTCAGTGGACTGTTGCGAAGACCATAGAGGTTAGTATCTAAGTCAGTGCTTAGGACAGAGCCTGACATGTGGTTAGCTATTATTATTAATTAATTTTATAATTTAGGAATATTAATGTCACTTTCCAGTATCTGAAGGCAAATCCAAACAGACTTCTGGAAACTACTGGCTATGAATTGAATGATGTGGGTCTTTAATCTGTAAATTAATGTTTACGCCTTGAAAACTTAAAATTAATACAAAGGTTATAATGACAAAGTTTTAAATAATGGGTCCAGATATTAACTGCTTTAAGCAGTTTCAGTAAGGGGGAAGATTGATGAAAACTACAAAGCTCTCAGGATCTTAAGTGAGGTGCATGCGTGTGTGTGTGTGTGTGTGTGTATGTCAAAGATTAAAGACAGAACAGAGGAATTCTTTATTTATAGGAAGGACTATTCATTTATTAATTGATTCAGTGCCTGGGATCAAAATCAACAGGGCACCAAAAGAGAAAGCAGAGTAAAAAGACTGAAATATTCTAGCAAATTCACTTTGGGGTGGTGGCTTCCAGTAGCTAACTGAAATGGTTGGGAGAGCAAGTCACAGTGCTGCTGCTGCTAAGTCGCTTCAGTCGTGTCCGACCCTGTGCGACCCCATAGACGGCAGCCCACCAGGCTCCCCCGTCCCTGGGATTCTCCAGGCAAGAACACTGGAGTGGGTTGCCATTTCCTTCTCCAATGCATGAAACTGAAAAGTGAAAGTGAAGTCGCTCAGTCATGTCTGACTCTTTGCGATCCCATGGACTGCAGCCCACCAGGCTCCTCCGTCCATGGGATTTTCCAGGCAAGAGTATGGAGTGGGTTGCCATCGCCTTCTCCGAATCACAGTGCTAGGAGACATCAAAATGTTCTACTCTTTGGCAAAGCTGTGTTCCACGCCTCACGTTGCCTGTGACCCTCTTGCCTGCTCCCCCACACACTGCCTTCTGCTCTGCTGGAGCTTGCACAGCTCCTGAGAGCCCTACTACCAGAGTCACTGGGTGGAAAAAGGAAGTGAAAGTGAAGTCACTCAGTTCTGTCCAGCTCTTTGTGACCCCATGGACTGTAGCTTGCCAGGCTCCTCCGTCCATGGAATTTTCCAGGCCAGAATACTGGAGTCAGTTGCCATTTCCTTCTCCAGAGGATCTTCCTGACCCAGGGACTGAACCAGGGTCTCCTGCATTGCAGGCAGACACTTTATCATCTGAGCCACCAGGGAAGTCACTGGGTGGAAGATCAGTATAATATAAATGATAAGTGATGTAAAGTAATATTTATAACCAGTGGCTCACAAACACATCCACAGCACCACAAGTCAAAATTTTGCCTCAATAAGATTCTGCTTTATAACTTCCATGCTACATGGATTTTAAGGTTAATTTTCTCCCTGCCTCTCATTTGATGAGTATGTGGTTGTAAACTTAGTGCCAGATGCCTCCTGACTGGCCTCAGATGTTGCCGGAGGATATTAGTCTAAAGGTTACTCCTTCATTGTATTTGTCAAGACTGATAAGTTTTTTTCTGCTCCTTTGATGAGCATTTTATGGATTTAGATTAGCTATTCATAAAAGAAGCACGGCCCAGTCCACTGGAGGAACACCGCGGGAATTGTACATCCCACCACCAGGACTAACAAAGCAGAGGAGATAAGAAACCTGTTTTTGAAGGGAAAGGTTGGCTGCCCTGGTGAATTAGTTTGGGTTTTGTGCTTTGAGACTTGTTTTTGTTCTTACTAAGTAAGCAAAAGGACTGGTGCAGAGAAAAAGTAGTAAAAGAATTCTTTCCATGTTTCCCCTCTATGGTACTCCAAACTACTTCATGAAATGAAGACGTGCTTAAAATACATGACTTACTCGGGCTACCACTGTATGAATATCCCCAAGTAGTCTCTTTTTTGCTGCTTTAATCTCTCTAAGCTATAGGTTCGGTTGTAGTTCCTCCTCTTAACCATAAAACAGAAAATGATATAAATGACTATATCCTCTGTCTGTTCAAAGATGCATCGGAGAGAAGTTTGTTCATTACATACAGTGGGTACCATAGCCAGTAGGGCTTAATTCTCTCAAAATTGTCTAACTATCACTAAGAGACATTCATGTCTACTTGAATGTTGGATAAGAACTATAGGGTACAAGTTATGGTCAATAAAAGCTAAAGATCAAAAGCCTTCAAAGCTGGAAATAGTCAAACAAAAATTCAAGATAATGCCTCCGTCACCTCTCAAAGATTTTTGGTGTTTGTCTGTTTGTTTTAGATATACAAGTTAATTTAGTTGATGTTTATTACAGATGGTAAAATTCACACTTTTTTAGGTATAAAGTTTGAGGAATTTTGACAATCTTATGCAATCATGTGCGTGCTTAGTTGCTGAGCTGTGCTTGACTCTATGCCAAAGCCTTTGACTGTGTGGATCACAATAAACTGTGGAAAATTCTGAAAGAGATGGGAATACCTGACCACCTGACCTGCCTCTTGAGAAATCTGTATGCAGGCCAGGAAGCAACAGTTAGAACTGGACATGGAACAACAGACTGGTTCCAAATAGGAAAAGGAGTACGTCAAGGCTGTATATTGTCCCCCTACTTATTTAACTTATAGGCAGAGTACATCATTAGAAATGCTGGACTGGAAGAAGTACAAGCTGGAATCAAGATTGCCGGGAGAAATATCAATAACCTCAGCTATGCAGATGATACCACCCTTATGGCAGAAAGTAAAGAGGAACTAAAAGCCTCTTGATGAAAGTAAAAGAGGAGAGTGAAAAAGTTGGCTTAAAGCCCAACATTCAGAACACTAAGATCATGGCATCCGGTCCCATCACTTCATGGGAAATAGAGGGGAAAACAGTGGAAACAGTGTCAGACTTTTTTTGCGGGGCTCCAAAATCACTGCAGATGGTGACTGCAGCCATGAAATCAAAAGATGCTTACTCCTTGGAAGAAAAGTTATGAGCAACCTGGATAGTATATTCAAAAGCAGAGACATTACTTTGCCAACTAAGGTCCGTCTAGTCAAGGCTATGGTTTTTCCAGTAGTCATGTATGGATGTGAGAGTTGGACTGTGAAGAAGGCTGAGGGCTGAAGAATTGATGCTTTTGAACTGTGGTGTTGGAGAAGACTCTTGAGAGTCCCTTGAACTTCAAGGAGATCCAACCAGTCCATTCTGAAGGAGATCAACCCCGGGATTTCTTTGGAAGGACTGATGCTGAGGCTGAAACTCCAGTACTTTGGCCACCTCATGTGAAGAGTTGACTCATTGGAAAAGACTCTGATGCTGGGAGGGATTGGCGGCAGGAGAAGAAGGGCACGACCAAGGATGAGATGGCTGGATGGCATCACTGACTCGATGGACACGAGTCTGAGTGAACTCCAGGAGTTGGTGATGGACAGGGAGGCCTGGCGTGCTGCAATTCATGGGGTCACAAAGAGTCGGACATGACTGAGCGACTGAACTGAACTGACTGTAGTCTGCCAGCTCCTCTGTCCATGGAATTCTCCAGGCAAGAATGCTGGAGTGGGTTGCTATTTCCTTCTCCAGAGGATCTTCCCGACCCAGAGATAGAACCCATGTCTCCTGCATTGCAGGCAGATTCTTTACCACTGAGCCACCAGGAAAGCTGGTATGCAATCATGTAACTACCACCAAAATCAAGATAAAGGATACTTCCTCATGATCCTTTATAGTAAATTCCCTTCCCTCACCTCCAGCTATCAGCAACTACTAATCTGATTTTCTTCCTAGATTTTTCCTCTTCTATAATGTCACATAAATGATATGACTTTGTGTGGGTTTTCTCTAGAGACTTCCCTGGTGGCTTAGACGGTAAAGCATCTGCCTGCAATGCAGCAGATTCGATCCCTGGGTTGGGAAGATACCCTGGAGAAGGAAATGGCAGCCCACTCCAGTCCTCTTGCCTGGAAAATCCCATGGACTGAGGAGCCTGGTAGGCTACAGTCCATGGGGTCGCAAAGAGTCGGGCACGATTGAGCAACTTCGCTTTCACTTTTTCTAGTTGCAGTGAATGGCCTATGTTCATTGCAGCGCATGGGCTTCTCATTTAGGCAGATCTCTTGTTGCAGAGCACAGGCTCTAGGCATGTGAACTTCAGTAGTTGAAGCACACAGGCTCAGTAGTTGTGGCACACGGGCTTTAGTTGCTACGGGACATGTGGAATCTTCCTGGACCAGGGATCGAACCCAGGTCCCAGGTTTGGCAGGCAGATTCTTATCCACTGAACCACCAGGGAAGCCCCATGTGTAGTTACCTGAGTCTGACTTTTTTTTTCTATTAGCATAATGCTTTTGAGACTCATCCATATTGTTTTGTGTATCTTTAGACCTTTTTTCTAAATTGGTATATATCAGCTGATAATTTATCTACTTATCAGTTGATGGACATTTGGTTTGTTTTAGCTTTTAATATTTAATTCAGCTGCTATAAACACTCATATGCAGATTTATGTGTGGATATAGGTATTCATGTCTTTAGGAAAAATACCTACCTGTAAGTTTAACTTTTAAAGAAACTGCCAAGTTTTTTTCCAAAGTAGAATTCCCACCAGCAAAATTTAAATGTTCTAGCTACTTTTCATCCTTATCAACGTTTTTTAATTTGAGCCATCGTAAGAGGTGTGCAATGGTATCTCATTGTGTTTTTCAAGTTTTCATAGTTAAGTTTATAAGATAGGTTTTGGATTACACACTAAATAATTGAAAGCATGTCAGACATCAGAAAGACAGATTCTGTTAGCCTTGGACATTGGCTGTTCACCGTCTCCTACCAGCGCTGCACCTCTGGGCTGTCACTAATCATATATTATAGCTATTCAGTACCCAAGCGTACATATTAATAGATTCAGCAGGCACAGTGTCTTTACTTTCTAGCCAGTTTCGGATCCTTGTATCAGAGGATTTATAACAGAATCACTAGAAGCTTTTTGCTCCCTTTTTTTTTCCCACATAGTATATCAGGGAAATGCCTACCAGGGGAACATTTCTGCTTATCATCTCCAAAACAGAAAAGCAGCCAATTCTTTTCTGCTGCTCTCCAAGCTAGCCTCACATAGAAAACTGGCTCTTGCCACAGGGAGAGGGGAATGAAATAAAAGTTGCTGGAGCTACAACAGCACGTTACTGTTCATTCTTGTAGGAGTTGCACATCTTTTGTCTTGTCTTTATTTTGGTTATGTGTTCAGCCCTGTGTTCACTTGCTCCTATTTCTCTTTCTCAACTAATACCAAGTTTTGACTTGGATAGAGGTCCCCCCAACCCTTCTTATGCTATTGTGATATGAGTGAGATTCAGTGAATAGAACTCTGGTCCTTTCTTTCCAGATTTGACTAGATCAGAACCTTCTCTGTTACATAAGCATGGCGGGTCCTTTGCTTCCCCTCTGTCCCTTGCCCCCACACACCTACACACTGTTTAAAATGGTTTTGTTCTCCTTCTCTGCCTGCAAAATCCTACAAGCCTTTCAAGATCAGATAAAATGTCACCTCCTCTATGATGCCAAATCCCTTGAGTCCTGTTAGCCACATCCACTGAACTTTGAGCTTGTTTTGTTTGAAGACTTATCACATTGCCTTGTGATTATTTGTTAACATTTCTGTATCTCTCCTAGACTCTGAACTCCTTTCAGTCAAGAACCACGTGTTAATTTCATGGGCTTATGCATAATACACGCTCAATAAATAATTTTTGACTGATTCTTTAAATTTGCAATGAAGCTTTTTTAAATGCAGAGATTTTCTTCAGCTTAGAAAAGGAATGATAGAAGCATCTGCTCAACAGATATTTTTGTTGAGTAAAAGCCATTCATATATATCAATACGTTGGCAAAATGGCAGTTCTAAGATGAGATTGATTTCAGTTAGAACTAGATTCCTTTCACCCTCATCTAATCAATGTAATTATAAACCTCTTCTAATAGGAAAGAAAAATCAAAACATTAAAAGAATTCTTTGATTCCTTTCTCCATTATCAGATTATGATATGTATGTAATCGCTTTAGTCACATCAGCAAAATGTTAGGCCTTGGGACTAAACAAACAATTGTTTAGTGTGAGTATATCCCATGCAATATTTGGAATATACTTATACTGAAAAGCAGTCTCCTGTTTATCTGAAATTTAAATTTAATTAGGTGTCCTGTATACTATCTGGCAACCCTAGCCAAACAAATCTCTTTACACAGTGTAATGAATAGTAGGAAATAGTGCTCTTGGAAGTTAGTTCTGGAATATATAGTGGACAATGCTATTATTGACCCAGGTTTGCCAGTAAGGAAAATTTAGTTGGATTGATCATCTTAGCCAGTACAGGATGCAAGACCAAAAAGAGAACTGAGATCAGAAATCAGTGAAGTCACTGACCCTGTGGCCTTTTGGGTCATGTAAAGGTCTGTATCTACAGTGGATTAGAGAAGTCCGCATATTCCATGCTACTTTTCTCATTGAGAGGAGAGGCCTATTGCCTTCCTTTTGAAGGTAGGCAGCTTTAACTAATGGAATAATAGAAATAACACTGTTTCCGTTTCTGAGCTTAGACCCTACTTGTCTCTACTTGGTTTCTACTTCCTGTCTCTTAGAATCCTCTTCTGGGAGCTGAGAGTCTTTATACAAGAAGTCCATCTTCTCTGACACTGCCATCCTAGAGAGGCCTTGAGTGGAAACTTGTTGACAGATCCTGCTAAGCTTACCCTTCTTGCCATCCCTATCAAGTAACATGAGTGAGCTGTTGTGGACCCTCCAGACCCTGAGAGTTGAATGTCACCAAGTGAATCCTTCAATGGCACTTGGAACAAAAGAATCACCCAGTTGAACCTTGTCTGAATTTCTGACCCATGACATCTGGAGATTTGACAATAGGGTGTCTTTTTAAGCTGCTGCATCTTAGAAGCGTTTGTCACCCAGCAGTAGATAATCAGAACAGTGAACATAAATAGTAAGTTTCCTGACCTGGGAGTGACGTAGTTAAGAAAGGAGTGCCTTTGATCACTGAGTATTCAAACCTCTCCGTTTGCTTGTTTGCCAAGGAAATCATACTTGCAGTAGAATCTTAACCTGTAGCATTACATGTGCTAGAGCTCAAAGCAGTCATAGCTAGGAGTCCAGAGTGATATCTTCTCTGTCTTTCTGTTGTCCCCAACTCCCCAGAGGCCCGGAGACCTTCTGCAGTCCAGCTGAGAATACGTCTCCAGCTAAAATATGTCTGAGAGCTAACCCAAGCTAACAATTTTCTTGTTAACAACAAGAAAATGTACAAACCTGGGATGAGATGCAGAGAAGAGCACAGCAAGGGAGCAGAACTGTTTGTGAGAGAAAGCCGAGCATCAGCGTGCAGGGGGTAGCAAGACTCCAGCTGAAATCACAACAGCTGCATTTGCTGTCTCCAGGAAACTTTCTGCAGGTAGACAGGAAGGCTGAGAAACTGCAGAGAGAGTGTGAGAATTCCCCATGGGAGATGTAATGGGAATCCCAAAGGCGAATGATTCAAGAAGGGAACTGATGCTCCGATCCAAGCCACCCAGGGCCAGAAGACTTTAGTAATTCCTTAGTGAGGAGAGAGGAAATAAGACCACACCTGGGTTATAGAAAGTGAAGAGCAACTAAAAAGCCTCTTGATGAAACTGAAAGAGGAGAGTGAAAAAGTTGGCTTCAAGCTCAACATTCAGAAAACGAAGATCATGGCATCTGGTCCCATCACTTCATGGGAAATAGATGGGGAAACAGTGGAAACAGTGGCAGACTTTGTTTTTTTTGGGCTCTAAAATCACTGCAGATGGTGATTGCAGCCATGAAATTAAAAGACGCTTACTCCTTGGAAGAAAAGTTATGACCAACCTAGATAGCATATTCAAAAGCAGAGACATTACTTTGCTGACTAAGGTCCATCTAGTCAACGCTATGGTTTTTCCAGTAGTCATGTATGGATGTGAGAGTTGGACTGGGAAGAAGGCTGAGTGCCGAAGAATTGCTTTTGAACTGTGGTGTTGGAGAAGACTCTTGAGAGTCCCTTGGACTGCAAGGAGATCCAACCAGTCCATTCTGAAGGAGATCAGCCCTGGGATTTCTTTGGAAGGAATGCTGCTAAAGCTTAAACTCCAATACTTTGGCCACCTCATGTGAAGAGTTGACTCATTGGAAAAGACTCTGATGCTGGGAAGGATTGGGGGCAGAAGAAGAAGGGGATGATAGAGGATGAGATGGCTGGATGGCATCAAGGACTCAATGGACGTGAGTCTGAGTGAACTCCGGGAGATGGTGATGGACAGGGAGGCCTGGCGTGCTGCGATTCATGGGGTTGCAAAGAGTCGGACACGACTGAGTGACTGAACTGAACTGAACTGAACCGGGTTATAGATGCTGTAATATGTATGTGATATGTGTCTAATTAAATTGTCAAGTAAATCTGTTTCTGGTTTTGCGTAGGCTCTTTTTAAGTAAGGTGTTTTGTTTTTTTTTTCTATTACACACAAGGTCTCTGTTTTACATATGGTTGAATGGGAAGTACCGAAACTTGGGTGGTCTCAAAAGATTACCTAATTATGTTCTTGATACCAAGGGAGGGACTAAGTTTGAGTCATTAAGGGCCCTGAATATGAGATGCCTAAGGAAAAGCTTGGGGCTTCCCAGCTGGGGCTGGTGGTAAAGGACCCGCCTGCCAATGCAGGATATGTGAGAGGTGGGGGTTTGATCCCGGGGTTGGGAAGATCCCCTGGAGCATGGCAACCCACTCCAGTATTTTTGCCTGGAGAATCCCGTGGACAGAGAAGCCTGGCGGGCTACAGTTCATGGGGTCACAAAAAGTTGGACATGAGTGAAGCAGCTGAACACACACACACATACACGGATGGCCATGCACACACACACGTGCAGAGAGACTTGCCCAGTTGGGCATTGCCAGGTAAACTTTTCACACATTCAGCTGTTCTGAAAAACCACTGGTTTATTTTAACTGAGGAGCACTGCATTAGAAAAATGCTGTTCTATTTTACAATTAAAATCTAGGATACTCTATTCTGTATGTACTTGACAAAATAATCTTATTTAATGAATATGTATGACAATGATTATAATAATTATTTAGTCCTATTACATGAAACCCTCTCCCAAGGAAGAGCAGAGCCTTTTAAATAAGCCACTTCTAAAAACCGTCACATCCCATCGCTCCATTGCATGCAGCAGCACTCGGGAAGATTTGACTGGGCAGGTTGCTATATTAACTTAATAGGTGGAGTGAATTCCTGGGTCAGCTGAGGTGGGCCCCTTTGGGGGGAACGCCTTAAAGAGTTTTGTCAGGGAACAAAGAGCACAAAGAAAGCACGTAGAGAGGTTTGGTAATATCCGTACTCTGGCATCATTCATGATGTACATTTATAGCCTGCAGAGCTAATGCTTGCTTCAGAGCCAGTCATGCTGCGTGTTGGAAGGCAGATCAGCAGTCGCTCAGATTTATTCTAAATCTATAATGCTGACCGCATAACAACAGAAAAACAGTCCTGAAATGCTCTCATGGCATGATCAGTTATCATCACAATAGCTCAGTGGCTTGACATTTTCAGCAGTAAAATATCCAGGCATCAGAACTCAAAAAAAAAAAAGAAAAAGAAAAAATCACAGCAATCTTTAGTCATAGCAGCAAAAACATTAGTAACCATAAGATGATTCTTTTTTTTTTTTCGCCTGTTAACCTTCCTGCCAAAGCGTTTGTTCCCCTGGCTGGCTTGCTTGATGATGAAGTGATCAATTTCAGGACATCTAGCAAGTCACTGTGTCTTTGAAAATCTCCAGGGCAGGAGTGGGCAATTATTCTGACTTAAAACGTACTTAGTATGTTTGGCTGAACTTAAAGAACTTCCTGTGGGGGATCAGCCCTTCTTTGCTCATGTCAGAACACACATATCCAAGCTAACAGTGCTAATAGCTTGATGAGTGTACAGAGAGCTGTGCTTCTGGACTGGTGGACTCTCCTCCTCCTCCTGCTGGTCCTGCCTGCAGAGGGCTGTGCCTTTCTGGGACATCAGTCCTTCATCAAGACACTCAGCTCTGTTCACAGTGAGAGGGGACCAGCTGCTCTGTGGTCCACATCTTTTCACTTTCATCACCTGTTCTCTCCCACATGCTGTGATACCCAAGGGCTATCTTCATTGAGCCCCAGTGAAGTGATTGCAAACCCTGTACTCAGATCACCTGGGTCTCTGTTTGCTTCCGTCGCTTCATCTGGAGAATGATGATAGTAACAGCTAACACAGTGCTTACTTTGTCCCAGGCCATTCCCTAAGTGCTTTACATGTTCATCAACTCATTTAATTCTCGTGACAACTCTGAGGTAGAGTATGATACTACTATTCTTATTTTTCAAATATGGAAATTTGAGGCACAGGGAAATACAGTGATTTGTGCAGGCTTGTACAGCTGATGTGAGTCAATGTCAGAGTTTAAACCCAGGTAGTCTGGCTCCAGAGCCCATGCCCCACTACCCGCCCCTAGAGGGTGTTACAGGGATCAAAGTTTGGCTAGTCTATCTGCGAAATGGGTGTAATAAGACCACACCTACTGTCGTCATAGGATGTTCTGTGTATCACAGTCCCAGTAGATGTGACAACATGAGAGCTGCTTAAAGTGTTTAAAAACAAATAGTACAGTGTTACCATCCATGCAGTGCCGTTAGCAAACAACTGTCACCTTTGGGTTCCATATCTTATCAGATGATGTTACGTGCTAGAAAAATGAATCACTGCATCAGTATTAAGTCACTCAAGAAAGGAAATGTTAGGTGCTCCAAAGTGCAAATAGCTGGTATCAGAGTCAGATGACTGAAGCCAGAGAAGGCCAGATGAAGTTCCCCTCAAGTGCAGGGAAACGCCTATGGCCAGCCTAGTGGGTTTTGATTTATGATACAGATAGAGAGCCTTCTCAGGTAGGAAGAGGTGTCCACGCCTTTCTTCTTCACTAGATGTGTCCAAGATCCTCTGGGGCTCATCCTGCTGAAAAAGCTTCTGGAGTCTCCAGCTTTCAAGTCCTGGTGAAGCAGGAAGGGTGAGCCTGTACCCCTTCTCCCGAGCAAGCCACAGCATCTGTTGCGTAGCATTCCGTTGCAGCTCCTCGTCATTTGCTGTGTGTTTCTCCTGGTTATGCAATTAGGTCGTCCCCTGCCCCACTCCTGTCTAAACCAATCTTGTAGTACAGTGGCTCAGGTGGCTGCATTTCTTCTGAACATTTTTTTTTTAAGGCAAGGGAATGCTGGAAGTTAGTTTTTGCCATGTAAGATGAGGGCGTGGCAAAACTAGCGGCCTGCAGCCTGAACCTGATCTCCCCTTTCTCCTGCATAGGGAAGTCTGGCATTTTCAGTTCAGTTCAGTCCAGTCACTTAGTCGTGTCCAACTCTTTGTGACCCCATGGATTGCAGCACGCCAGGCCTCCCTGTCTATCACCAAATCCTAGAGCATACTCAAACTCATGTCCATTGAGTCAGTGATACCATCCAGCCATCTCATCCTCTGTCATCTCCTTCTCCTCCCGCCTTCAATCTTTCCCAGCATCAGGGTCTTTTCCAATGAGTTAGTTCTCATATCAGGTGGCCAAAGTATTGGAGTTTCAGCTTCAGCATCAGTCCTTCCGATGAATATTCAGGACTGATTTTCTTTAGGATGGACTGGTTGGATCTCTTTGCAGTCCAAGGGACTCTCAAGAGTCTTCTCCAACACCACAGTTCAAAAGCACCAATTCTTCAGTGCTCAACTTTCTTTATAGTCCAACTCTCACATCCATACATGACTACTGGAAAAACCATAGCTTTGACTAGACTGACCTTTTTTGGCAAAGTAATGTCTCTGTTTTTTAACATGCTGTCTAGGTTGGTCATAGCTTTTCTTCCAAGGAGCAAGAGTCTTTTAATTTCATGGCTGCAGTCACCATCCACAGTGATTTTGGAGCCCTGGTATTGTGGAGTTGTGGTATTTTGGAAGAACTGAATTAGTCATCATCAGTATTGAAAACCAGATGAGTTCAGCAAAAGTCTAGATTTATGACGTTGGAGGAACGGGAAGGCTTGGCAACAGGAGGCCCTCATCTCCACATGGCCACAACCTGGTTGAGGTGAGAGGTCACAACCTGCCTCTCCAAGTTACCTCCCAGTCTCCCAGCTCAGCTACCTGCCCTGAATTGTATTCACAGAGCCCCACCTCCGTATTCAAGCATTTGCAACCAGATCATCCTTTTTTGGGGTGAGGGCTGTCCTGTCAGTAGTATCCCTCATCCTTCACCACCCACTTCACCCCAGAGGAGACAATCAAAAATGTCCCCAGACATTGTCCAATGCCTATGGCTTCAGTAGATAACAGCCGACTATGTTAGCATCTGCAAGCTAATGAAACAGTATTGTAAGTTCTTACACATTAGTCTTGTTCCTTTCTTATGCTCAGAATGTCACACTGGGGAGTACTTTGCAGAGACTGCCCAGACTGTGTGCTTGTTTTGAAATTCCTGACCAGGCTGGGACATCCAGCCCTCCAGCCCTCTTAAAATCTCAGTCCAAGATTATTTGGGCCATTAATTGACACTAGGAGGAATTTTAAAGATCACAGTGTCCTCACTTTACAGGTAAGAAAAGTGAGTCCCAATGAGGTGAACTGCCCACCTCGTGCAAGTGGCTAATGGCTTGAACTACAACCTAGATCCAAACCCCCAGCTTAACTATTCTCTCCACAACATCAAACACTTGAGCCATAAAGAAAAATCTACGCATGAGATAGAGATGTCCTGCTGACTGAATTTAGCTACATTTATCTTGGCTGCTTTTCTCAGTGCCTTCAGGTCGATTATAATTATTTCTGTGTGCTGAGATGATATGATGTCTCACCTCTCCAAATAAACTGCCAAAATGACCTTTTCATTGCCTGGGGACCTGAAAGAATAGGCTCCCGTCTGGAGTGCAGGCGCCTTAGAAGGAAGTCAGAGGGGGACTTTTCTGCCCTGTTTTATTTGGGTGTCTGCTCTTGGAATGTACATCACCATGCAAAGCATGCCCCAGTGCTCTGCTTGGAAAAGAAAGATGGAAGTAGGACTTTGGACTTGGGTTAGCATACTTCAGTGGCATATTTGAGAGGCCCCTGGTTGACCTTGAGGGTGCTACAGAGGCAGGCAGGCTGTGTGGGGAGTCTGGGAGAGGAGGCAGCCTTGACAGATGGTACCCAAAACCGTTTGCATGGGTGTGAACAGTCAGCTTCCCCCCACCTCACAGCCTGTCCCTCATCCCTCTCAACCCTAACTTGGGCCCTTCTTTGCATACACGTGCTTTGCAAGGTGCCTGGTGCCATCTGCAAAGTGACTCATTTCGCCTAAGAAAACTGACCTTGCTACTCATCCTTACCAAGTTCTACTGGCACCTGGGTGCTTTCTGAGAAGAGCAAACACTGAAGCTATTGAGCTTTCTGAGAAGTGCAAGCTATTGAAGACCCTGGTATTGAGATGTTTGATTTCTTCCCATCTCCCCACATGTGCAGCAGCCTCCAGCCTGGGGGATAACAAGGGACTTAGCATGCACGCACAGGAGATATACTTCGGTCCAGGCAGACAGGCAGCCATCTGTTTTCTTGCTTTCTCTGTATTCAAGAGATGTTTTACACCCATCTTCAAAGAAGTGTTCACCTAACTGAGGAGTATCTGGTTAGCAAAGACTCTGTAGTTGAAAAAGTTCCTGGATTTTTAAGTTTTGGTTTCCAGAGAACCTTGTCACGGAGCAGATTGAACTTTGAGGTGAATGCTTTATGTTATTTTTCATAACAAGGGGCATTTCGTTGATAGCTAGACCCCTTACAGCAGTAAATTATCTGCTTACGAGTATTAGGAGTTGCAAAGAGAAATAAGCCACAGTCCCACACTTTATTTCTCATGCTTGTTTTCAAACACATGACTTAAGAAAATGGGACTATTTTTATATTTTCCTTTTCAAATTTTTTCCTTTTTCTTTAAAATCTGGGTCTTCAGTACCTCTTGGTGCCTATTCAACACCCTCAGCCAACAATTACCACCCCTGGTTCTGGCCTGAGTGTTCATATTTCAGCTTTTTGTGGCTGTCATTGTTAAGGAGCTGTGTTTATAATTCAGGTTTCAGAGCTGCAAGAAATTGCCGAGGTCATAGAGTTCAGTCACCCCGGTTGGCTAATGAAGTGCAGACCTGAACGGGAAGTACTTTGTTTCAGATTGTGCAGCTAATCTCTAGCAGAGATGAGAGTAGAACCCAGACCCTCACTCTAGGCCAGGTGTTATTTTCATGTAGGACATTATGCCCCCCTTTCCTTCTCCTTATTTCTGACCCCCATTATTTGGGCTCTCTAGAATGTAAAATTATTGGACATAAAATTATAAGCCATAAAATTCCAAGAAGCCCTGTTTAATCTGAGTTTTATTTTTTTAAGCAGATGGCAGCAGATACTAACCCCAGCTGCCTTAAACAATAGCCCATATCTTATTGATGGAAATTCTCCATGCCAATCTTTATTTAATTCACTGTTTCCTAGGATCCTCATCCTTTCCAGCTGGTTATTAATTATCAGGCAATATCCTCTTGAGCTGTCTCTACTACTTAATTACCTTATTAATTGTATTCACATAAATTGATCTCTCTGACATTCTAACTCTGACTCACTGAGGAAATAAGTCTAATATTCACAAGAGACTCCAACAATCTCATGACCTTAACTTATTATTTCCATTATGCAGACTGATATCAGTAGAAGCCAGACGAGACTGCTTTGCTGAACGGGCCTTTATCCTAATCATAATTGGAATGTCCTTTAACAGTTCTCTCTTGCACACCTTTCTTGCTTATTCAGATACACATGAGACTTATCAGTTCATTTCCACCCTACCTGCACTCTTAAATCTTTAACAAAGAAGGAATTTCCTCCCTCATATTACCTTGCAATAATCCTTTATTTGCAATTCAAGGCAATTATAGGAGAGTAAACATGACTGTGTTTTAGCTCTTGGGTTTTTACTTTCACACTGCACACTAAGGACCTGATGCCAATTAAACATTTAAAAACAATTTTTAAGTCAAGTTTTTGTATATAAAGATAGTCTCTTAATGTGTGCTACTTCTGAACTCATTTTTTCCTTCATGATCAGTTACATTACTGTTAACCCCACCCTTTGGCCCTGGTGCCATTTAACTTCTATGAAGTGACAAGAGTAAACAGGTCCTTATGTAAAAGTTGGTCATTATGCCATACAATTCCTTGGGTATTTGCATTAGAAATGCTTGATTAGCAGGTATTAGAACTGAACATGACAATCTCTATGAAAAAAACAAACCTATGGAAAGAAGTTAGAGAATTCCTGTGCATGTTTATTTGCAGTTGTGGGAAAAGTCAGCTCCAAAATCTTAGAAGGAAGGATAATATAAATTCAAAATGCCAGTATTTTTCATGATGAGAAAAATGGGTCATCTGGATGCCATAAATGGACAGATTTTATTTTGGCTGGGGATTCAAGGATCCAGTTGAATGGTCTACATGAGTGAGTCTCTCCATGTATCTACGCACTGCAGAACATTCACCAGAGATTCTCTCAGTTCAGTTGTTCAGTTGTGTCTGACTCTTTGTGACCCCATGGACTACAGCACGCCAGGGCTCCCTGTCCATCACTAACTCCTGGAGACTACTCAAACTCATGTCCGTCAAGCCGGTGATACCATCCAACCATCTCATCCTCTGTTGGCCCCTTCTCCTTCTGCCTTCATTCTTTCCCGGCATCAGGATCTTTTCCAATCAGTCAGCTCTTCTCATCAGGGGGCCAAAGTATTGGAGCTTCAGCTTCAACATCAGTCTTTCCAACAAATATTCAGGTCTAATTTTCTTTAGGATGGACTGATTTGATCTCCATTCAGTCCAAGGGACTCTCAAGAGTCTTCTCCAACACCACAGTTCAAAAGCATCAATTTTTCAGCACTCAGCTTTCTTTATGGTCCAACTCTCACATCCATACATGACAGCTGGAAAGACCATAGCTTTGAATATATGGACCTTTGTCAGCAAAGTAATGTCTCAACTTTTTAATATGCTGTCTAAGTTTGTCATAGCCTTTCTTCCAAGGAGCAAGCATCTTTTAATTTCACGGCTACAATAACAATCTGCAGTGATTTTGGAGCCCAATAAAATATAGTCTGTCACTGTTTCCATTGTTTCCCCATTTATTTACCATGAAGTGAAAGTTACGACCAACCTAGATAGCATATTGAAAAGCAGAGATGTTACTTTGCCAGCAAAGGTCCATCTAGTCAAGGCTATGGTTTTTCCAGTAGTCATGTATGAATATGAGAGTTGGACTGTGAAGAAAGCTGAGCGCCAAAGAATTGATGCTTTTGAACTGTGGTGCTGGAGAAGACTCTTGAGAGTCCCTTGGACTGCAAGGAGATCCAACCAGTCCATTCTAAAGGAGATCAGCCCTGGGTGTTCTTTGGAAGGAATGATGCTAAAGCTGAAACTCCAATACTTTGGCCAGCTCATGCGAAGAGTTGACTCATCAGAAAAGACTCTGATGCTGGGAGGGATTGGGGGCAGGAGGACAAGGGGACAACAGACAATGAGATGGCTGGATGGCATCACTGACTCGATGAATGTGAGTTTGAGTGAACTCTGGGACATGGTGATGGACAGGGAGGCCTGGCATGCTGAGATTCTTGGGGTTGCAAAGAGTAGGACTTGACTGAGTGAATCAACTGAAGTGAACTGAACTGATGGGACCAGATACCATGATCTTTGTTGTTTTATTTTTTTTCTATAAAAAATCCCCTAATTTATAGACAAGCACATGTTAAAACTTATACAGAAAACCAAAGGAAAAATTGACATGGGAAGCTAAATCAATTTTAAAAACTATTAAGAAAATAGAAGTACTTTATCCATTGAAGAAGTACTTTAATGATAGCTACAGTATTCAAGATAATGTGGTATTAGCAGAGGTTTAAATACACAGATCAATAGGATAACATAAAGAACTCAGAAACAAACCAAAAATTAATATGCCCAACAGATTTTTTTTCAACTAAGTTCAGTTTAATAGAGGCATGATAGTCTTCAACTATTCAAATGGTGCCAGAACAACCGAACATCCCTAGGCAAAAAAAGAACCCAAAAAAACAAACACCTACTACCTAAACTGCAAATGGTTAATACAAAAGGTAACTCAACATGTATCAGAGATTTAAGAACCCAGAGCTTGCTGAAGACTTCTTAGACAAGACATGAAAAACCATGAAGAGGAGCCTTCACAACAATGCCATCAGTTAACACAACAGAAATGACATGGCCAACAATGGCCATACAAAACTAGGCATGTAATCATTGTAAGACCCCAAGAAGGGTTCAGAGTGAATACATGATTATTCTTATGTCTTTCTGTACAGTATATTTCTTAACGTGAGGTAATGCTATCACATGTTGCTTAAAAAAATAAAAGGAAGGAATCTCAAAATACCCTGGCAAATGATATTAGTTAGTAGTCCTTATACTGGGACTAAGCCAATGGCGACACTTGTGAAACTTACCTGTACCTGTACTGACACACGCATTTCCACCATTAAAATTGTAGTCACTTTACTTGGCAGGGAATCTTCACACAATCTTTTGTTTTATCAATGAGATTCCTTCTCTGAAGGTATTGTTATCATTTAGCTTAATTTAGCTGTGTGTTTTGTTGTGGCTGCAATTCAACCTCGAGAAAATCACTGAAGTGTTCCTGAAGCCTCTAAGGAGGAATCAGAGAGAAGAACTGGGATTCATCTGGGAAGTCACAGTGTCCTCCTCACCCAACAGACAAATAAAAAAATAAGTAGATTAAGTGTGAGTGTTGGCTGGTTAAAGACACATGACACATGATATTTCAAAAATATCAGTTATTTTAGTAAAATGGGTTCATTCATACATTTATCTTTATCTCCTTAAATATGAAAGTGTATTGTAAGCCAAGCCTTCCTATTTCTCATAAAGACACATGCTACTCAAGGGTAGAGACAATGATGTGGTTAGTCGCTCAGTCGTGTCCAACTCTTTGCGACCCCCATGGACTGTAGCCCGCCAGGCTCCTCTGTCCATGATATTCTCCAGGCAAGAATACTGGAGTGGGTTCCCAGTTTCTGCTTCATATCTTTGTTTTTGGAATGTTTAAAGCCACCTTTTTTTATGCTTTTCTTTCACGTTCATCAAGAGACTCTTTAGTTCCTCTTCACTTTCTGCCATAAGGGTGGTGTCATCTGCATATCTGAGGTTATTGATATTTCTCACGGCAATCTTGATTTCAGCTTGTGCTTCCTCCAGCCCAGCGTTTCTCATGATGTACTCTGCATATAAGTTAAAGCCTTGGCATATACCTTTCCCAATTTGGAACCAGTCCTTTGTTCCATGTTGGGTTCTAACTGTTGCTTCTTGACCTGCATATGTATTTCTCAGGAGGCAGCCTTTTCTAACTCAATGAAACTGTGAGCCATGTCGTGTAGGGCCACTCAAGATGGACAAGGTCATGGTGGAGAGTTCTTACAAAATGTGGAGAAGGGAATGGCAAACCATGTCTGTATTCTTGCCTTGAGAACCCCATGAACAGTATGAAAAGGCAAAAAGACACTGAAAGAGATTCTATAGATACCACGGTCTCAAATTACTCCCATTGAATTCCTCATCTTTTTCCTGCCTTACCCATTCACTCATCCAACCCAAACGCAGAACCTGAGGGTCCTCCTTCCGACCCTTCCCTTCTCCCTATCACCTGGCAAACCCCTTCTTTTGTTCAGTCATTCAGTTCACTTCTCTTGATCTGGCTTCCTTATTACTTTTCTTCCTTAACTGGTTTCTTCTGGTCCTGCTGCCTCAGCCCGGATCCTCATCCTCTCTTTCCTGATCTATTGCAATAGTCTCTCTTCCGGCATCTCATCTCCCATTGGATGACTTGCTCACAAAGCTTTCCATAAGTCTCACTAGTCTTCTATTTCTATGCCAACACATTAGCCAGGTTGAACTACTCGCATGTCCCCAAAACTCCAGTGTGATTTTATATCCCATCCCTTTGAATCTTTTCTTTCTCTTTTCTTGGAGTATCATTCCCACCAAGTGTTATCTGTCAGACTCATACTCATACTTCCAGACCCAGTTCAAGCATCCAGACTGGGACTGGGACCCCAAACAGAGTGGGTCATTCTCATCTTTGAGCCCCCTCTTTAATTTGTACACACTTATTAGCTGTATGGCAACCGTTTGTGTGCCTGTATTTCCTTTGAGAATGTAAGTCCTCAGAGGCAGGAAGGATGAATTTTCTTTTTTCCATCTTTCACTTCTGGTGCATTATGGAGCACACGGTAGGTTCCCAGTGAGGATTATTGGAATGAATGAGTCTATAATCTCTTGAGATTCCTTCAAGTTCCACTCTTATATTATTCATGACTTTGTACTTATTTTTGGTTTCAACATTGATTCAGATGTCAGGGGCTAGCTTGTTGCCCAGCCATTTGTTTTTGCTAGCTTGCTTGCAAGTCTGCTCTTTCTCTGCAGTAGTTGAGGGTGGGCTGGAGGAGAAGCAGTCAAGTCGTGCAATGAGAACGGGAGAATGTACCTTCCGATGCAGTGTACTGTAAGGGGCAAGGGGATGGCTTTGGAGTAAAATTGATCTCAGCTTAAATTTCACTTCTGCCCCTTGTTCCATGTGTAACTTAGGACAAGGTTAATGGACTTCTCTGAGCTTCAGATTTGTTATCCATAAGATGGTAATAACACCTGCCTCCCAGTTTTCTTCTGAAGATGAAATGAGACATGTGGACGGCATGTATACTAGTCCTTGGCGTGTCATAAATTATCAATAAATGACAGTTGTGATCATTACCATCATATTGTAAAATCCTCCATAGCACATAGGTAGGTCGAAGTGCTATAGTTCCTTCTGGCCACCAAGGGATTCCTCTTCAAAAACAAGTGTACTGCCAGGATCCTCATCCAAACCATAGAACAACAGAAATAGTTGAGAAGCAGTTTTGTCAGCTCTCCTAAGGATGACTAGTGTCATTCTTTGCATAGGGGAGTTGTTAGTTAATCCCATATGTATAAAGAGTGCCTTTAGGTGTTAATTCTCTCCCTTTTAAAAAAGGCACGGTGACCCCCTCTCCCCCCCCCCCNCGCCCCCCCCACACACACACACTGGCCTAAATTTGGCAGGATATTAGGCTTGCTGTTGTTATTGTTCAGTCGCTCAGTTGTGTCTGACTCTTTGTGACCCCATGGACTGCAGCACGCCAGGCCTCCCTGTCCATCACCATCTCCCCGAGCTTGCTCAAACTCAATGTCCATTGAGTCGGTAATGCCACCCAACCATCTCATCCTCTGTTGTCCCCCTTCTCCTTCTGCCTTCAATCTTTCTCAGCATCAGGGTCTTTTCTAATGAGTCGGCTATTAGGCTGGGAATGTATTTTTTAGAATCAGTAATGAAGTCTTCAAGACACTTAAGAACAATCTTTGATTAGCCAAAATTAAAGACAAAGTTTTCTTTATATTCATTCTTTTAGCTGTTTTGTGCCTCTAAGGTAGAGGAAAACAATTCTGTAGTCAAAGAAACCACTGGACCAGAAGTTGAAAGACCAGGCTCGTGAATAACTCTGGGAATAACTTAGGATGGTTACTTACACAGGCACTGAGAGCGTCCACATCTCTAGAATGGGGATAAGAACCATCCCATTGACCTCACCAGTTCTTGTGAGTTTTAAATTGCATCATGTGTTATGAAAGTGTTTGACGATTTATAAGTGACATGCAGATCCTAGTTACTTTGATGATGGTTTTTCTGCTTTACTGCCATCCTACTCCCTTCACCAGATGGCACTAATCAGCCCAGGTGTCTAACAGCAGTACAGCTGGTTCAGAAATGAGGAAGTGAGTGGCTTTGCTTAGAATTGCCCAACTTTTGTCTGTTCTCTGTCTTCTGTTCTTGTACTTTGGGGTTTCCCAAGGTCTTTTCATTGACTACTGCAGATTTATTCATATGATCCCAGCTACTATTTCTAACTACCTTTCTGAAAAATGTTAAAATCTCAAAGCATCTGTCAGCTCTGTCAGACCAATACCAAGCTATGAGACCAAACAGAATACCCCAGGAGGCCCAGATGAGTCTTTTAAATGTGCTGAATGGAGTTATCTTTTTCACTTGTCTTTGCAGGTTAGAAACATGAGTGAACTTAGTATCATTTTCCTTTGTGGATGCGAGCTGAACTGCTTTACAAAACTGAGTATTTGGTACTAACCCATTGCTGGGACAAAAGTTACATTGCCTCTAACTCTGACTTATGACTAGAGTTATGTCTTACCTACTCTCAGAAAAAATCTGGCCCTTTATTCCAGCCAAACTGATCTATATTCACTAACTTCCAAGATGCCATTTCCTGCTTTTTCATTTTTGCTTGTCTTGGCTTTCCACTTGGTAACCCCTACATTTCCTCTCACCATGGAAAAATGGAACTCAGCGTGAAGCTGTCAATTGATGCTCTGCCTCATCAGTGCTTCTCAACTCCTCCAGCCCCCACTGAATTTCTCTCCCCCCCATACTGTTCACTGGCCCTATTATACATTTTAGGAATTATTGCTCTAAGTCCTGTTGATAGCTCATTTGGCAACTCTAAAAATAACTTTATGAGTTCTTTTTCTCTAACCCACATGGCAAGAATCATATCTTAAATTTTACTTCTCATTATAGAATTCTAGCTAGTCTTGTATTATTAGTTTATTATGAAATAATTAATACTGTATACTATTACTATCATTATTATTACCTGTAGATTCACTGTTACTAACTGAGGATCTGATGGGGACTATATATATGTGTATGGATATGGATATATGTATATGCATATGCATGTGTATATGTGTATGTACATGCATGTGTATATGTGGGGCTGCAGTTGGCTTCACTATTGCATTAGGGAAAGAAATGCTCAGAACACAATGTGACAATGTGTGTGCTTTTAAATCAGTATAAGTGGTGAATTTAAAAATTGTATGCATGTCAGCATATTATCTGTTTTAATATTTTGACTCAACCGCAAAGCTTGCTCTTATTAGAGTTTAACATATTACTGTTAAACTCTCTAATAAACTGTCCCTTTCTGGCTCCCTCAGGATAATGCTGAACAAACAAATGGGACTTCCTTGGACAAGAGCCCTGCTCCTGCTGGCAGAGGTTGTAAGTTTTCCTGGCGACCCCGCGAGAATCTAGGCTCCACCGCCCCGTTTCCCCGCGTGCCTCTACTTAGGAATGATAACAGGAAGTCTGTCTTTGTTACCCGCCTTTGGATGCCCAATAACCAGCGGCACCGGCACAGTGAGTTCGGGCCTCTCTCCATGCTCCTAAAGTCTCCTCCTAGCAGGGCTTCAGGGGCCATTGGCCTGACCTAACCATTTCAGCTATGCCACACTAAAACGCTTCTGTGCAGCAATAAACCCGCCAACAACACGAGAAGGTGACCCACAGCATGGGAGAAAATATCTCAACTTTTACTATCTGACAAGGGGTTAACGTCTAAAATATGTAAATATATATATAAAAGGTGTATGAATATACAAGGAACTCATCCAACTTGGTAACAGTAACAAAAAACCCCAACACTCCAATTAAAAAAAGTGGGCAAAAAAACTGAATAGACAGTTTTTTAAAAAAAGACACACGGATGACTAACAAGTAGATGAAAAGGTACTAATCGTTAGGGAAATACAAATCAAGACCACAGTGAGGTATTACCTCACACTTGGAGGACATTAGGCTGACTGCAATAAGGCAGAGAAAGACAAATACTGTATGATCTCACTTATATGTATAATGTAAAATATCAGACTTATAAATATACAGAGTAGATTGCTGGTTGCCAGAGGCAGGGAGTAGTGGTTGAGGGAAGTGGATGAAGGTGATCAAAAGGTACAAACTTTTAGTTGTAAGATGAAGAAGTTCTGGAAATATGATATACAGCATGGTGACTATAGCTAACAGTAATATATTGTATATTTGAAAGGTGCTAAGGGAGTAGATCTTAAAAGTTTTCATATAGGAAAAAAATTATACCTAGGTGAGGTTATAGATTTTAAAATATATATATATAAAATCATT
>SJYQ01003216.1:314461-345584 GCA_006410935.1 Redunca redunca
TGTTGTATGCCATACACTTATACAATGCTATGAGTCAGTTATATATATCAGTAAAACTGGAAAAAAAAAAAGATACCCAATGCTTTAAATTAGCTGTTAGAAAAATGATCTTTTTTATTTATTTGTTTTCAGGTCTCTTGAATCATTTGGTTCTTGCTGTTAGTAAAATATCAGTTCATAATACATTAATTGAGTACCTGTTAAATGCAAGATATTTTGCTGAAAGAATATTAGATTTGAAGTCAGAGACAAATTACTTAAAGCTGCCACACTAAAAGTTTTGCTTTTTTGAGAAACTCTATGCAGGTCAGAAAGCAACAGTTAGAACTGGACATGGAACAACAGACTGGTTCTAAATAGGAAAAGGAGTACATCAAGGCTGTATATTGTCACCCTGCTTATTTAACTTATATGCAGAGCACATCATGAGAAACGCTGGACTGGAAGAAGCACAAGCTGGAATCAAGATTGCCAGGAGAAATATCAATAACCTCAGATATGCAGATGACACCACCCTTATGGCAGAAAGTGAAGAGGAACTAAAAAGCCTCTGGATGAAAGTGAAAGAGGAGAGTGAAAAAGTTGGCTTAAAGCTCAACATTCAGAAAACGAAGATCATGACATCCAGTCCCATCACTTAATCGGAAATAGATGGGGAAACAGTGGAAACAGTGTCAGACTTCATTTTTTTTTGGGCTCCCAAATCACTGCAGATGGTGATTGCAGCCATGAAATTAAAAGATACTTACTCCTTGGAAGAAAAGTTATGACCACCCTAGATAGCATATTCAATAGCAGAGACATTACTTTGCCAACAAAGGTCCGTCTGGTCAAAGCTATGGTTTTTCCAGTGGTCACGTATGGATGTGAGTTGGACTATGACGAAAGCTGAATGCTGAAGAATTGATGCTTTTGAACTGTGGTGTTGGAGAAGACTCTTGAGAGTCCCTTGGACTGCAAGGAGATCCAACCAGTCCATCCAATCCCAGAGATCAACCCTGGGATTTCTTTGGAAGGAATGCTGCTAAAGCTTAAACTCCAGTACTTTAGCCACCTCATGTGAAGAGTTGACTCACTGGAAAAGACTCAGATGCTGGGAGGGATTGGGGGCAGGAGGAGAAGGGGATGACAGAGGATGAGATGGCTGGATGGCATCACTGACTCGATGGATGTGAGTTTGAGTGAACTCCGGGAGTTGGTGATGGACAGGGAGGCCTGGCGTGCTGTGATTCATGGGGTTGCAAAGGGTCAGACACGACTGAGTGACTGAACTGAACTGAACTGATTCATATTGTTTGTTTCCTCATCTTATAATGTACCTAGTATTAATTCTTAACCCTGTTATCAACACTGTTGAAAATAATTATATCAAAACATTGTGTGTGCTCGGTCATGTCTGACTCTTTGCAACCCCATGGACTATAGCCTACCAGGCCACTGGTAAAACATAAATTGCTGATTAGGTTGCTAGCTTATTCAAGGTAAATTCAAATCACAAGTATGGCATACTGGAACCTCCATTATCTAATACTAAAAAATATGTTAAATACCATCCTTACCCAAATTCCTATCTTTACCTGTTCCTCTAGTTATAACCAATTGCTTTCAGTGGCTTCAATATGCTTACACTTTGTTTTAATTTTTCTTTTTTATTCTGACGAATTTTTTCTTTGGTGTATAGTTGATTTGCAATGTTGTGTTTGCTTCTGCTGTAGAGCAAAGTGAGTCAGTAATACACACACATTATCCACTCTTTTCTAGACTCTGTTCCCATACAGGTCATCACAGAGTGTTGAACAGGGTTCCCTGTGATATTCAATAGGCTCTTATTAGGGGAAATGATCTTGTAAATTGGTGTATTCTCTAGGAAAAGCCTGGGAACTTTGAATTGAAAAATAATTTAAATAAAAATGTTATAAAGCTGGTGAAATCAGAGTTTCCCTTGGGTTTGTGGGGATAAGGACCTTCCATAGTCTCAGAGCCTTGGCTGAAATTCACTTGAGAGTAACTGCTAGACTCTGTCCTTGTGAGAGGCTGAGCAGCTGACATGAATGCTTCTTCCATCCACTCCTAAACTCATAGGAAATTTTAAAGTTTAACATTTAAACCCTTTACCTTATGAGCCACCAGGGAAGCCCATTTAAACTCTAGTAGTTGTCAAACTTCCTGACACAAAATAGCCTTTGCCAAACTGTACTATTTTTAATATATGAGTATTATTTACAGAAAAATTAATAATATAAAAAGATTAGAAATAACCTAAATATCCAGCAATTGGGAATTGGTTAAATTATGATATTAATATATCCAGACTGATGACTATTGTGATTATATGCACAAAAGATTTCTTTTTAAAAAATCTAATAATTTTGAAGATGATGGTGACAGTCCAGAAAACTTTCTTTGTTAGCAAATAATTCCTGAGGTATTAGCTCTTCCCATTCATGAAAGGGTTTCTTTTTCCCTTCCTCTAAGATTAATCCCAAGTGGTTATATAGCCAGCAGCCTGTGCTTTGTACAATAGGTTCTGCACAGAGGTTTGTTCAATTGAATACTAGAAGACACATAACTATTTCTGAGTTGGCTTCAGAGATGTCTTGGTGTTTGAACATTTCTTTTTTTTTTTTTTTTGTCAGAAAAGGGTTTTTAATTCCTTTCTACATATCAGAATAAAAGTCAAATGCTAATAGAAAATAGTGTCAGTGACTTTCTTAAATTTCTTTAATATCTTTATCATGTTTTAATTTTGCTGGTAGTCGTTACTATAAAAAAGCTTTTTCATATGTGTTTAAATTATGACACTATGCTGTTAAATGATTTATCAATGTTTGATATTTCTAGCATAAAATAGTATGCTCTGTGAAATGATATGCTAGTAATTTCTAAATATTTGCATAGTTAAATATCTCAATTAGTTTATCAGTTTCATACTTTGAAAAACATTTCCTTAAGCATTTTTTATACACAAAGTAAATTTCAGATTTAGCTTATAGGCCTTAATAAAAATACTCTTAAAAGTTGGGGCAAATTTAATTCTTTTGTCAGATATCACATGTACTTAAATAACTGCATATGCATATTTAACATCTTGTAAGAAGGCAATAGTGAAGTTGAGCCATATTGCTATATCCCCCAGCAGTCTCTAATATTGTTTTCAGTGCCATCCACCATAAATTCTAGGCATGCCCTCCTAATCATCTTTCATAGGGTAATATCCTCCCTATTGAAAATATAGAAGTTGTGTGTTGCCATACCAGTGATAAGAATCACTTTTTGGTCAAATATTCCATATAAAGTGAAATTTATCTATGACTGGCACTTCTCATAATCAAAATGAACCCAGTAAGACATTTTGCCCACATTTCTTTTTAAACATTGTTACGATCATTGAGGATGGACCGACTTGATTTCACAGTGAGTTAACCATCTCTTGTCTTTTTCTCCAGAGTCTCAATTATTTTTGCCAATGAAAGATGAGTCAGGAGCACCTTGCTAATGCCAAATTGGCTAGAATGTCCCCTTTGGAGGTATTCTGCATACTAGGTTGAGCCGTATGACATTGCCAATGTTTGACCAGTGTTTATTTACAAAAATAGTAGTTTATATGGTTCACCCTAGGACATCTTTTCCCTCTGTGTCTGGTGAGTGTTAGCTGGGCCCTCAGAGGTGGACACAAAAGAGACGAATCTGCTGGCTTCCTCCCAATTATCTCTCTGTGCCAACAGGAAGTGGGGGAGGGGTGATGCCAGCTAGCTTTCTCATTAGCTTATTAAGGACAGAGTGACTGTGGTGGTGTCTCCAAGGGGATTCATTCTTTTTTTTAGACAACCGTGCCAGTTTGGGGTTTTTAATTATGGTATCTTTTTTTTTTTAATTACGGTATTTTATTATTGCTTCTTCCCACCCCTGTCCTCCTCAATTCCCATTCAGATTACCAACCCCTGTAGTTTTAGACAGTGATCAAAACTGTTTGGAAGAAGCCCCAGCCATCAGCATGGTGGTTTGTGTCATTCTGGAGTTTCACTTGAAGCTGTCATGAGGATTTTCTTTTCTGTCAAAGCTAATGAAAAGAATATGTGTTAAGAATTGTGCAAATCTAGTTTGTGAAGGACCAAGAATTCTTTTATGAATTATTGACATAAAACTAGTACACTTTTGCATTCTGCACACAAGATTCCTTTCTTTTGAGAAGATAGCTCATGACTTATGGATATGTAGATGCTGGAGTGACTTTGGGGAAAGGTGAACAAGCACCCTTAGGTGCTCAGGATTGGTGGTAGAAGGAAAACAATAACTTCCCTGACTTCTGTGTTTTCTGTCATTCTGATCCATGGCTGTCTACTGCTTCCTCTGATTCTCTGCCTATTGCAGCAATACGATACAAGATCAGAAAGTGACCATATAGATCATCTAGGACAGTGGTTGTTAACAGTTTTTATTCAAATAAAAACTATAGATTCTTCTCTACCCAGAAAAAGTAAATTGTATACTCACTATATTTTGAACTCGTTTTAAGAACGTTTATATTCATGCTTGGAAAATCCCATGGACCGATGAGCCTGGTGGGTTATAGACCATGGGGTTGCAAAGAGTCGGACACGACTGAGCGACTTCACACACATCACATGTCATTCTTATAGAATCTGTGATTTCTAGATTAAGAATTCGTGACTAAGGAGTCCTACTACCTTATTTACATGTGATAAAACTGAGCGCCAGGCAGGTGCAGGAATAGAATAGAAAACTTTCAGTCATAAGTTGGAGAGAGGCTCAAGTTCTGTTCTATTTTCTCCACTTCTATTTCTCTTCTCTTTCTTTGAGTGTCAGGCTAGGTCTCATTCTCCTTCCCTTGGGCTTCCCAGGTGGCAGTGGTAAAGAATCCACCTGCCAATGCAGGAGATGTGGGTTTGACCCCTGGGTTGGGAAGATCCCCTGGAGGAGGGCATGGCAACCCACTCTAGTATTCTTGCCTGGAGAATTCCATGGACAGAGGAGCCTGGCAGGTTACAGTCCATGGGGTCACACAGAGTCAGACACGACTTGGCGACTAAAACAACAACAACTCCTTCCCTTCTTTACAGGCAGAGCCTCATAAAACCAAACTGGAGGAGGAGGGAGGAAACACTGACAGACGGGGAGCTCTGTGGGGTCTTCCACATCCAAACTAGGAGATGCAGGCAGAGTCTACACCAAAAGTGGTAGAGAACTTGGTCAATTTTTTGAAAAAAATTCAGTTCTTTTAGCCAAAAAATCAAATTATTCATGCTTTTATTTCTCAGCTGGATCAACCAACTCGTGCTCCATTGTAGCCATTTTCCTTATTTCTGCATATTCATCAGCACTAACATAGTTTTAGCGCTTCTTGCTTTTATTTATCTTCTCTTGAAAGAAACCAGCTGAAACAGAGGTCAGAGTTTAAGGAAATTATTTCCTTGACAACATTCAACATTTACTACATTTCAACTTTATCCCAGCACTGAACCGAGTTACCATCTCCACCTGGTGGGTATGTAGACATAAATGTCGCTGATATGGAAGACTTTACGATGTGGAGGTTACTATGGACTAATTACTAATTACTATGGACTAATCCTTGTCTAACTGGTTTTGCTTTTCCACCCTTAAATAATGAAGAGATGACAAGGAAAGGCAGGGGTATAACCATTCATGGGCCATAATGTTTGTCTTATGTCACAAGTGAAAATTAACATGGCCTCCCTGTGTGGCATTCAACATGTTGGAAAAAGATGGAACAGTTACTCCTCATACTTTGCTATTCCTCTTGAAGGAGGGAGGCCTTTGGAACCAGAATTCCTTCACGGCTCTTCTGTCACTGATTCTGTTAAGTGATTTGGGACAAAGGAGGCCCCAGAGTCCCCCAGCTATAATATGGGAAAATGAAATGTTGCTATCTGGAAAGTTAAACAAGAGATCAATAAAGAGCCCCCTATAAGCACACACAACAGAAACAAACCTCTGGGGTGTCCACACCGAGTGGGCAAATTCACAGCATGTATTATCTTATGCTATTTCAAACCTTGCATTTCTCTGGCACTCTTACACAGAAGACTGTAGCTAACGTTAGTGCCTGCTTGGGAAGGTCCTGGGCAGTGTTTTCCAGATTCAGGGCTGTTGTATATAACCTTCTTTTTTTTTTTTGGTCAGAATAATGCTCTCTAAGTTGACTCAGACTTTTTTCCTTTTGAATAACTTTTCCCTTCATAAACTGAAAATTTAGTATTGATTCTTACAATTAATGGACTGAAAGGAGATCCAACCAGTCCATCCTAAAGGAAATCAGTCCTGAATATTCATTGGAAGGACTGATGCTGAAGCTGAAACTCCAATACTTTGGCCACCTGATGCAAAGAACTGACTCCTTGGGAAAGACCCCGAGGCTGGGAAAGATTGAAGGTGGGAGGAGAAGGGGACGACAGAGGATGAGATGGTTGGATGGCATCAGTGACTCAATGGGCATGAATGTGAGTAAACTCCGGGAGTTGGTGATGGACAGGGAGGCCTGGCGTGCTGCAGTCCTTGTGGTTGCAAAGAGTTGGACATGACTGAGCGGCTGAACTGAACTGATAGACATATAACTATTAAAATGAAAATCGTTGTGTACCCTTAAGATCATTTTGCATACAGAGCATGTTGACCCTCCTGTGAGATACCCTGGTTGTGGAGATCCTAGACACCGAGGTGTAGGTCCCGCCCGGGGATGGAGCAGTGGCAGGGAGTCTCTAGGAATGGTTTTATTTCTAGCTGCCAATAGGGAGAGGGTAATCAAAAAAAAAAAAAGCTGTCTTGCCTCACACAGCAAACTGACTTGGGTGCCTGCCAGTCCTGCCCAGCCTTTCTCCCTTCCCACCTAGCTCGGTCTCCAGGTTTGGGCCCCATCTGTGCCTTGAGCTTCAGCCGCCCGGCTTCCTTTTGGCCACCAGCACTCACAGTGTAGCTTTCCGCTTTAGTTCTTGTTGTTCGGCCTTTCTCTCCTGAAGGACCCGGGGCTTGGGGTGCCAGTTTTACTGGGGGAAGCCCTAGTCTTTTTCTAGCTTCTTTCCTCGCCGTTCCTTGATTCCATTCATATCGCAGCAGCTGAGCACAGAGTGCCGCTTTCCCCGGTCCTCTCTCAGCGTGGAGCGTGACCCAGTTAACTGGAGGCTCCTCTGGCCCTGTGAGCTCTCCCAGGACTCAGGGGGGCCTGAGTTAGGGTGACCTGGACAGTGCGTTCTCGTTAGGGAGTTTAACCCGGGACAGCTCCTGCTGTCCTCTGCACAGTCCGTTGAGGAGCTGTGTGTTTGGAAAAGAAGCTTGGAAAGAGAAAAGCCAGAATGAGCAGGCTTTTCCTGTTGATTTAAGGCTCCCTAGGTGTGTGGGCAAGTCCTGGCGCTGCTCAGAGGCCTCTGTTGCCTCCGGTGTGAAGTGAAAGCCACGGGAGGCTGAGGACTCAGGTGGTCGCCTTGCTCCCTTTCTGTGCAGCACGTAGCTGAGACTGGCGGGGGCTGGCCAGGGCTGTCAGGTGGGGCCAGAAACCAGGTCCAAAGCTGAGATGCCTTTGTCCTGTGGCTGGAGGGCAGCTGTGGGAAGGCAGCCGGACAGCCCAAGCTGGTGTCACTTTGTGTGGTAAGCCCTGAGGTCAGGGCAGCCTCGTGCAGGGGGACCATGGTGGGCGAAGGGGTGCACGCAGCATGCTGGTGCCAGGAGGTGGGTGCTGGAAGGGGCGGCTGCCCTGAGGATAGAATGGATGAGACTAAACCGCTGAAGCGCTGTGATGCTGGGTGGCCTTAGAATCCTTAGCCTCTCTGAACTCTATTCTCATTGGTAAAATATTATGTCTGCAAGAGACACAGCAGAACCTAGACTGAGCTCAGCAGATCTCTTCCAATATCAGCGTTCTTTGAACTGATTTTATGTGACTCAGAGCCTTCATTCAACATGTATTCCATGTTCTCCTCACTTTGAGCAAACTTTCTGTCTTGTCAAGAAAATAGCAATGTGTTGGGGATGAAGTTTCTCCATGATGCTCAGGTGCAAGAATGGTCATATTGCACTTAAAAAAAAAAAAAATTCAAGTTCCAAATTGTCCCTCAGGAGTGGTGATGCTCAGTAGGAGTCATTAATGGAGCACCTTCTCTTTAGGGACCGTCAGGCCTCTCTGGAGGATGGCTCAGCCCCAGAAAATTCAGAGAGAGAGATCTTCCCCCTCCAGCTTATCAGGGTCATTTACTATCTGGGAAGAATGGTCCCTGGTAAGGCTGGAGGCTCCGTTCCCCATGCCTACTCCCCCACTCTACCCCTGCCCAATGCAGGCACGGTGGCCAGGTTCTTGTGGCTGGGGAACTCAGCACCGCTCACAGCTACCCACCACTTCTCTAGAGAGCCTGCCATCTTCAAGGAACTGCTTCAGGGAACTTCATGGCTTTCAGCCTCTTGCACAACTTGCTACCTCATCTGGCCCCTTTCTTCATTCCAGGGAAGTCACCCCCAGGGTCTCACACTCACCTTCTTCAACTGCAGTACACCAACTCTGCCTCCTCTCACCTCAGCTGTGAACCCAGGCACACAGCAGGGTTCTTCACTCCTCATGACCATTTGGAGAAGCCCAGTATGTTTTTTCCATTGGTCATGTATGGATGTGAGAGTCAGACTATAAAGAAAGCTGAGGACTGAAGAATTGATGCTTTCGAACTGTGGTGTTGGAGAAGACTCTTGAGATTCCCCTGGACTGCAAGGAGATCCAACCAGTCCATCCTAGAGGAGATCAGTCCTGGGTGTTCATTGGAAGGACTGATGTTGAAGCTGAAATTCCAATACTTTGACCACTTGATGCGAAGAACTGACTCATTGGGAAAGACCCTGATGCTGGGAAGGATCGAAGGCAGGAGGAGAAGGGGACAACAGAGGATGAGATGGTTGGATGGCATCACCGACTCAATGGACATGAGTTTGAGTAAACTCCAGGAGTTGGTGATGGTCAGGGAGGCCTGGCGTGCTGCAGTCATGGGGTTGCAAAGAGTCGAACAAAACTGAGCAACTGAACTGAACTGAATTAAATAAACACTTGAAAGGAAAGGCTGGGAGGGAGTTGCCACCCTGGTATCCCAGAGACTCACTTGTAGCCCCAGAAGCACAAAAGTCATCCCAGTTCTTCGAGGTGGGACCAAGAAACACAACACAAAGGCTGACTCGTTTATTCACTAGAGATTACTACAGTAATGTGAGCAGTATCGAATGTGATATCTCAGTGGATTTTCCTGCCGCAGAAGCAGTGGGGCATGAATTCCCTCAGTCTCTTGCCTCCCCCACACCCAGATGCAAAGCTGCACTGACAGCTCTCAGACTTTTCCTCCAGTTTCCTAAGAGGTGGTCCCCCCATGGTGCCCCCTTTCGTTCTCAGCCCAGCTGGTTAGACTTGCCAGAATCAAGCTCCAAAGCCATTCTCCTTCTTGAAACTCCATCTTTGCCTCTTGCTGGTGTGTGTTCCCTTCAGCTGGTAAGCTTATTCGTTTCCCTGCCATTCATTAAAAAGGAAATCTGTGACCTCATGTTCCCTGGAATATATCCCATGTCCCCTTCCCCCTTATCCAAACTTCTTAGAAGAGGAACACGGTACTCAGTGTGACCACTTGAGGTGCCATTCATTCACTCTGCACCCCCTGCAGTCTGGCTTGTGCCCTTGTTAAGGCCCCCAGTGCTCTTCTAATGACAAACTCCAACGGGCGTTTTCCAGTCTTTGTTTTGCGATGCCTTTCTGGGGCATTTGGCAACGTGGATTGTGCGCACTGCTGCTCCCCCAAGGTAACAGCATCTTTCCCAGTTTGTCTCATTCATTTCTGTTTCTTCTTAATGACAGGCTCCTCTCTCTGCACCCACCACTCACATGCGTATGTTCCCTAGGTGTCTGTTTCCAGCTCACTGCTTCTCATTAGAGCTACTCTTCTTGGGTGAATTTATCTCCTCTCCGGAGTTCACCTACCAGAGTAGTTGAGCTACTACTACTACTGCTAATGACTCTCTAATTCGATCTCCTACTCAGATTCCTTCCCCAAGCTTCAGACTCACCAATTCCATTACCTGTCAGGTACCTTCCCTGGGGATTCATCAGACTTTTCAGACTGGAGTTTTCAAAAACCAAGTAGCACATCCCTCGAAACTCAGTCTCTCTCTGTTGTGTCACCACCTCTTTACCCGGTGATCCAGGTTATAAAATAATAGCCTTAACGCTTCTGTCTTTCTCACCCTCTTCATCCAACTGATCATTGCATTCTGCTGGTTTCCCTTCCCTTGGATTCCTTAAAATCCATCCTCCCACCTGCCAATGCTCCTGTTATCAAATGTGCCTTCTCTTCCTGGATTGGCACAGCCACCTCAACTGGCTTCCTGGTTTCTAGACTTGCTGCCCTCAATTCTGCTCAATTCAGAGCTACCTCAGTGATCCACATGAAACACAGTCTGACCCGGTCCCTCTCTGCTTCCTGGAATCTACATGAGCAAGTTCAGCTTCCCTTCCGGGCACACATGGCCCTCTGTGGCCGTCTCTTGCCTAATTCTCAGGCCTTGGCTCCTTCCACTTGGATTCCAGCAAGAGTCAACGGGCAGTGGTTCCTTGTACACATCTCATTTTCCCTCTATTCTTTGCTCTGCTTTTAAAATTAAGTGTCAGGCTGGTATTATAAGGGAAGTTTCAAGTTCATCTGCTATCAAACATTAGAGGCTCTGTGCTTGGGGAGGGAGGAAAGAGAAAAGACTCACAGTTACATTCTCATTTCAGCCCCCTTTCTCCCCCACACAGACAAAAAGTATACCGGGCTTGCTAGATTTGTGGGTTCTACTCATTTAAAGCTGCTAATAAGCATTTCAATCCCCGCTCGGTTTTCACGCCAGGCTGTTCTTCCAAACTGAGGAGACTCTTGTTTGTTACGAAGAGTGTGCTGCCCTCTAGAGGTGGCTTTCAGAGACAGAGCAGATACCCTCACAACGAACGTATCCTGCAGTTTCCCCTGTGAAGGGACTTCATAGTAAGACTTGTACTGTTACTGCTGTCTGTCCAAAATGTGCTTTCCCCAGTTGCATCATTTTGATTCACAGGATTTTTGTGTGCTTCCATAATAGGGTTTGGGGATAAAGCACAGGGTGTGCCTCCAGGGGCACTCAATTTGGAGTTAGAGAACTCAAGTTCCAGTTCAAGTTGTTCCACTAAAGCCTCCGAACTTAGATCTCTGACCTGTTAAACAAGGAGTGCAAGACCTCATCCAGGTAACTGAATTATCTGAAATTATATTTTGGCAAAAAACTGGGAACAGATTTACCAATAAATACTTGTTATACACTAAGTATATACAAGGCACTAGCCTAAGAGCTGCTTTGCAGAGGTTATATATTTACGTTTGATCTCTAGACAGTTAAATGAAAAATATTTGAAAAGAATCTGGAAGACATTCAAGGTTTCAATTTAAATGGAGGAGTTTAACCCTGACCCTGAAAATAAAACTGAGCTAAAACAAATGAAAACTTACTCTGAGGTTTCCAAGAGTCTATTACAATATGAAAGCAGAAGTTAATCACACAACCACACACACACACACACACACACACTTTAATTTGTCAGTAAGCTCTGGTGTAAACTACCTTTAGCCTGATCTTCCCTCCTCTGTTTTCAACCAAAAGAAGAAGAAGGAAGTCTTTCATTTAATGACTGAGCCAACTGTGATTTCTCTATATCTGTGTAATGATGACTGATGATGGGTTAAAATTATATTTATTACCTTACAATGGCAGTGGACTCCTGATAATTTCTTTGAAGTTTCCCCGAAAAAGGGAAAAATGATTAAGACACCATTTGTGTTCATAGTCAGATTGGGAAGAAGAGGCCACAAAGCCCAGCACACAGTAGCTGGGAGATGAGAGGTCTGTGTTCTTGTGAATCCCCTGGGGGTCTGGGCGCCAGGCGAGTCTTCTGTGTTGTGGGGAGCCACATCTGTATGCTGCGCCTACAGTCCTGCTTCTGTGCTGTGTGATTCCCATGCTCCCTTTGGCATCTGCCTCTTTAGGTGGGAGATGCTGCCAAGGTCAAAGCTGGCCTGCTGTGCCAGGAGACCGGTACGGCGGACTGAGTGGACGGAATCTTCTTCTCAGTTACATGTCTTGGTGTCTTTGGACATGATTTCTCACATCAAGCCCATCATTTTCCCTCTCTTCATCAGTTTTACTCTCTGTAAACTGCCGACGTCCTGTGGACAGTATCGGAGAGATGTACCTAAGAGAGTATCCCAAACATTTTGAACACATACAAGGCACTCTTACTTAAAATTATCTCTTTAGATTCCATAGCTAAGGAACCCTTTAAAAATCTTTTGGGGGCCTTGACCTACTCCACTCAGAATTCCTTGCTGGAGGCACAACTGGGAAGTAGGTCTTGGACTGAGAAATGAAGAGAGTGAATAGACTTGACTAATGGTGCCTATATTTTCCTTCCAGAAAATCATGGCACAACTGTTGGCTAGACCATGGTCGTTAAGAAATTCTCAGTGTCATCCTCCACGTGGCAGGCTGAAAACACCAAAACAAAGAAACAGAAACCAAAATGCAAGGACCGACTTTTATCCTGCTCTCACATTTCAAATGCATTTCAAAGTTCGGTTCCAAATCCTGTGAAGTAAGACCCTTTGCTTACTGTTCCATCGCTCTCTGATTTCTGACAGTCGCCGTAGGCTACTTCCTCCACCCTTGTCATGTTTTGCGCTACTTATTATTCTCCTCTTTCCTTTGTTTTTTCTTCGTAATGCTGATTTACCCTATTAATAGAACTTTAAGTTTGGTGGAGTGAGGTCACAGTATAGGTAGCTTGTAAGACCTATCAGTATATTTCAGTTCAGTTCAGTCGCTTAGTCGTGTCTGACTCTTTGTGACCCCATGAATCGCAGCACGCCAGGCCTCCCTGTCCATCACCACCTCCCGGAGTTCACTCAGACTCACGTCCATCAAGTCAGTGATGCCATCCAGCCATCTCATCCTCGGTCGTCCCCTTCTCCTCCTGCCCCCAATCCCTCCCAGCATCAGAGTCTTTTCCAATGAGTCAACTCTTTGCATGAGGTGGCCAGAGTACTGGAGTTTTAGCTTCAGCATCATTCCTTCCAAAGAAATCCCAGGACTGATCTCCTTCAGAATGGACTGGTTGGATCTCCTTGCAGTCCAAGGGACTCTCAAGAGTCTTCTCCAACACCACAGTTCAAAAGCATCAATTTTTTGGCGCTCAGCCTTCTTCACAGTCCAACTCTCACTGGATAATATGGAATGCTAAGTCTGGAGGAGGAAAAGTTATTTGCATCACTTCTCCCACAAAAACACACTTCTGTGTGATTCAGTCTATATTTCTGGTGGTGGTGGGGTGGAGCCACTTCACGTGTGCAGCATGTGGAATCTTAGATCCCCTGTCACAGGTCAAACCCATGCTCCCCGCGTTGGAAGGGCAGAGTCTTAACCACCAGACCACCAGGGCAATCCCATCAGTTCCGGTCTAAAGAGACTGCATCTTCAATGTCAGGACGGTGATTTGGTGGATGGTCTCGAAGCTCTTCTGAGGGAGATCCCATTGCTTTTCCTGGAGGGGGCGTGTGGTGAGCAGGAAGCGGATGCCCTGCTCAGAGGCCAGGGTAGTGGGAAATGCAGCAGAACATCCTGTTCCTGGGAGACCTTCCGCCTGGTTGTTTGTGCTCTGGAGACTTGGCTTCTGGTGTTTTTGCGCAGACCTTTGGACCTTGGCAAGGCCACCTGTGTTTCTGTCTTGATGGGTGTGCTAGCCTGGCTCTGGTTGTGTGTGTGGTGTGGCAGTGGAGACGGCCTGGACTCTCTCTGCTGAGTTTCCAAAGCACTTTTCTCAGAAATAGAAACTGTTACTTGAGCAAAAAAGTAACAAAGTTTCCTTCCTAATTCTTGCCTGAAGAATGAGGGGATAGGTTTCTGGTTTTAGTGGTGATTTTTAAAGTTTCTGCCTATTGTCAGATACCTACGCAGAATACTTTTAGCTGTGTAACTTGAATAATATATACCAGGAAAGCACCATCAGAGGCTTTTGATAACATAGTGCCAAGTGAGGATAATAGCTTAATGATCCCAAGAAAAATCTTTCCAACAGCTTGGTGCCTGGTATTTGTATCAGTAAAATGGAACCAAAATGTAAAAGCACTATGAATAACAAAACCTTCCTCACTAGGGCTTTGGGAAGGATGCCAGGTAGTCCTCATGAATTATTTTAAATCTCCTGGAAGGAGGGCCCATTTTAAACTCAAGTTATTGCAGTCACTCATTCTTTATCATGACATTGCACACTGTAAATGGGAAATGAAAGAGTGGACGAGTTAAGTGATGAAGCTAAAACCACACAATGAGCTGGGGAAAACCCCTAAAAGCAAAGAGGTACATTTGTTTCATCAAGAAACAGCCGTATCTGGGCAAAGCCCCAGAGTTTGAAGTGACAAGGACACTTAACATAGACCCTGAATTCACAGACATGTGGGCAAGTAACAGTTACACTGGTGCAGTGCCCGTGAAATCACCACGGTCCTTTTCTTCGGAGGAGACAGGAGGTGGGACTTGCTCAGGATGAGACTCTTCTGTGGTTGATTTGTAGGTGCAGGGAGCAGGTGACCTTGGGGAACCTTCCCCCGCGGCCCCAGGTTCCTGATGGAGACCAGGGGGAGAAGCTGCAGGTGGGAAGGGACAGATGCCTTGAGCTCTGCGAGGTGGGATCCTAAACTTCAACCCCCAAGACACTTGAAGTCTGGCTTGAACTCACGGCCTTTCAACCAGAAAAGCATTACAGAAAGACGTTATGACAACAGGCTGTGGAACGGAGAAAATGACAGGGTGAGACTTTGTGAGCAGTCAGTATGAAGAGAAAGAAGGAGATTCAGCCAAGTATTATCTTTATTGCTTGCCCCAAGGTTATTTTTTGCAACACATAATGACAACAGTTAAGGACACAATATTATCTAATTTGTGCTGCTGTCTCCCAGGACCTGGAACATATTCTGCAGGAGCCCACTTTTATCTCGAGGGTCCTCTGGCTAACAGTTCCCTTTCAACTCAGGTCTCTTTGTGGAAGGAGCTTGATGCAGAAAACCACTGGTTCCTTTTGCCCTTACCTCCCCCTGGTGGTTACCATGGTTTTCATCTTTGTTCCAAGTTATACCAGCCTGCTTCAATTTTTATTTCTGTTAATTTTTAATGGCTTAGTAACTCAATGATCCTGGCTTTGAATCTCTTGAATGTGGATTGTCAGTAAGGACTGAATCAGCCTGTTGGCTCCAAAGACTCTGAAATCCAGTAACACTCACGGTGTGTTTATTTACTCAGGTGGCTATCAGATCCCAGAAGGAGAAATGGCCAAAGAGTAGAATCCAGTCAAAGCATCTTTGGTTGCCAAGAGAGTTCTGGTTGCATAAGCTCTGCCCTCATGGAAGCATTCTCCCTTCCAAGGAGGATGTGACTGTCCTCTTTCCTTATCACTTACTTTATTTTACAGGAAGCTTTCATATCCTCCCAACCAGTAATCACATCAGATTTGGTTCCAAGCTCTATAAAGAAAATGCTATGATGATTTTCTGATTAGAAATTAACTTATATTACAGCTGTAACTCTTTATGCTGAGCCTTATGCAGAATAATGGAAATTAACTGAGTAGTCATTAATTTATATCTAAGTGTTACCATCACCACATATGCTGAGGGAAGCATTAGTGAGTGTACTTGAGATGTATTTACATGGAAAAAATTAAAACAGTAATAGAGAAATTCCGGCCCTAGGATTAATAAAATCGTATTTTGTTAAACTCTACTGCCTAAACCATTACGTACAAAAGGATACTTTGTTCATAGCGTGTAAATAATCATGATTCTCAGTGGGAATTATTTGCATTTTAATTGTCACCAGTAATGAAGAGTTTGTCTCTTACTCATCCCCTTGTCATTGGAAAGGATACGTTACCATAATTCACATTTTTATCATAAGAATGTTATCCTAAAAATTTTGGTTACAATCTCCTTTTGTAGAATGACTTTCTGACTCTGTTTTGTTTTATTTGTTTGTTTAAATCAACTGTTGTAACAGTTGATTAAGCTCAACGTGGCTTTTCTGAAAGCCAGCCTGAAGGTTGAATTAGGGATAACAACTTTCACTTTGAGGAGAGGAGCTGAATTTGAGTTCTCATTAGTGTAAGCGCCAGAATAACAACCCACAGTCTTCCTTAATATAGTGGTTCCATTTGCATACCATATCCTCAGACTACCTCCACTGTGACTTTCTTAATGTTGTTCTTTAAAATGATGCATCTCTCACTTAAATCAACTTTCCTTAAGTGAAACTTTTAGATAATGACTTCAGATGAAAAACCAGAATTTCCTGCCATAATAGAAGGTAATCATGAAAAGAAATAATGGTGAAAACAAGAAAATATTATTGAGTTCCAGCTAGAAACAGGAGCCTACCAAGGCACTTGAGCCTAAGGATTTCTATCTTTTGGTCTCTCTCTTATGTAGAGAGTTAAAGACACTAAATGGAGACTTTCTTTAGATGTAATGAAGAGTATAGAACAGCTGAGAAGAGTGTAGGAAAACATTCTCACAATGTGCTTGAGTGGTGTTGAAGCTGAAGCTCCAATACTTTGGCTACCTGGTGGGAAGAGCTGACTCATTGGAAAAGACCCTGATGCTGGGAAAGATTGAAGGCAGGAGGAAAAGAGGGCTGCAGAGGATGAGATGGTTGGATGGCATCACTGACTTCAACGGACATGCATTTGAACAAACTCTGAGAAATAGGGAAGGGCAGGGAAGCCTGGCGTGCTGTGGTCCATGGGGTCACAAAGTCAGACACAATTGAGTGACGGCGGAACAACAATACCTTTCCCTGGCTCCAAGTCACCTTCAGCTTAGAAAACAATACCTAGGTAAAAATGAATTAAACCCTATTAAAACCCCTATGTTTAACAACTGGGGGTTCAGTTCAGTTCAGTTTAGTCACTCAGTCGTGTCTGACTCTTTGCGACCCCATGGACCACAGCACTCCAGGCCTCCCTGTCCATCACCAACTCCTGGAGTTTACTCAAATTCATGTCCATTGAGTTGGTGATGCCATCCAACCATCTCATCCTCTGTCATCCCCTTTCTCCTCCCGCCTTCAATGTTTCTCAGCATTGGTGGTGTACAACTCTCCAAGTGAGATCACGCTGAACCTATGGCTCTTGTTCTCCAGAAGTCTCCTTCCTCTTGGGGATTCTCACTGCTGCTGCCGTTGCCACCAAGGTGGCCTTGGGATGTGTCCCCCTGGACATCTTGGCTGAAGTAGGAACAGAGCCTTCCTCCTTCACTCCTCTGGGGACATCTGAGAAGAGACTGGACATTTACATAAAACCACAAACCCATGGGATAACAGAAAGGAAATAAGCAGGAAAACTTCCTTTGCCTTTTTATCTTTGGAGTTCTCTTGAGGCAGTGGTTCTCAAACTTTTGCTTGCATGGAAATCACCTGGAAGGCTTGTTGAACCAACAGCATGCGGGGCCCACCCCAACATCTTCTGATTCAGCAGGTCTGTGCTGGGATGCGAGATGCTCACCAGAGCCCGAGGCTGCAGGTCTGGCAATCGCACTGCAGTGAACCCCTGTCCAGAGGAGAGGAGACGTGGTGTCCACCTGCCTTCAGCCCAGGCCCCTGCTGGAGGTTATGTGGGCATGGATCCTAGCTCCAAAGTGGAGAGGCAGCCTATCTCATAAATGAGTTTGAATTTAATTCTCTGTCTCAAGCTAGAACAGCTCTTCCCTCCTGGCTGCCCACATGCCTCCCTTGCACTGAGGTCAGGCCGCTGTGTTTCTCAATCCTAAGGTGCGCATTTCCCTCATTTTTGCATTTCTGAAACTGACATGTATTTCACAGGCGTTGTCGGTCATAGTGCAAATCCGGTCTTAGTTGTTCAAGTTATTTGCACGTGTTTTGGTCCTGCCCGAGTGGATTTCATCATGGCTTAAAATGTTTTTAAAATGATGGTCCTGTGCCTGAGTAAACAAAAAGCGGTTGTGTATGAAGAAAAGCATCAGAACAGGACACTGGGTCCTACGGTTGGTATTGAAGCAAATGTTTTGTCACGAGAAGAATGATAGCTATTCTATACTTCTAAAAAGCTATGACATTAAGATACTTTTAACTTACAATAGTAAGATTTATAACACAGCCATTTAAATGATGGTGAAAATGTTACTCTCAAAAATAAGGCATGCATAGAGATTTAAAGATTCCTTTAGGGGAATACATAAGCAAAAAAAATTGAAGACCTCAGTTCTACATTGCAGTTCTCTAAATGGTCCTCACAGAACTGACATCTGGCCAAAATCAATTCTTGATCCATGGAAAAATGTGAAAGTAAGGACAGTTTATTCATTTTTTTTTAAAATGAAGCTTTTCAGTTAAAAGTTCTGAATTCTGAATCAGGTCCTTTCTCCATTTTTTTTGGATTAGAGGGAGTTAAAATATTCTTAATTTCAAAATAGTGATGTTAATACAGAACAGCTCCCCGCTTTCCCGTATTTCCTTTTAAAGCAACAACCATGGGCTTCATAGAGCCTATATGAAGAGACTATATGAGTAAAACCAGATTTCATTTTGCTACTGTGACACACAAGTATGACCATAACTTGAAAAGTGTTGCAGTTGAAAGCAGAAAAAATTGCAAAATCCCCGAGAGTACATGGGATAAATGTCAGCAGTAGATGATTGTTTCAGGCATCGCAGCACAGCTCAATGGACATGACTTTTCTTAGTGGGGCAGAAAACAGTGGTGTGGCACACAGGTGATGATGCTTTAGGCTTGATTGGTCATCCCAGCACCTGGATGAACCCCGGTTCAATACATATGTGCCGAATGAATTGATTGCTGCAGAACTTGGATTAAAGCTCCTACATGGATTATCACTTTGTATTTACCCTTGTGAACTTGATAGAACTAATGCTGTTCAGTCACCATTTCCAGGGGCTCTTCCCAACCCAGGGATCGAACCCATGTCTCCTGCATTGGCAGGTGGGTTCTCTTTACTCCTTGAGGCACCTGGGAAGCTCCTCTTCTTGTATAGCCTGGTGTATAGTTAATGCTAAAATGTGTTGAATATATGAGCAATATGGAACAGTTGAGAATTTCTCCCAGTATGAATTTTTTTTTCTCATTAGCTAATAGTTTAGCTTTTTTGAGTATTAATCTCATTATTCATCCAGGGCCAAACACGAGTATCAATCAAATGGCGTGAGAAGGAAATCACTTATTAACTATGAAAGCAAGCAGTGGTTCATATGCCATGAAGAGAATTCATATTAGAATGAATGAGAATCAGGTAGATGGAATTAATATTCTGACAATTGGACCGTGATCTAATGAGAAATTAAACATAGTCTCCTTTTCCTTTATGTCCTCATTTATTTTTGTTGGGGTTTGTGGGGATATACTAGCTTAATTTGCTTTTGTTGAGTGTATTTTTCTTGGGACTGGAATAAGTGACTAATACCTGGAAAGTGGATGGCAGGCACGCTGAAGTGAGAGGCACAGCAGACAGAATTTCTGTGTCAAGCACAGTTTCTCAGGCTGGATTATATCTGAGATTTGTTTGTATTGGTTCTTTCCTTTTCTCTTAACACAAACCTCTGAAAAACCACATCAAGTGGTTAAGCGTGGAATCACAGGATGCAACGTCTCTTCAACACAAGAGGTCAGCATTTCAACACAGATGAATGGAGTGAGGGTTTGCCTTCAGTTCTGGGCTTTTCATGGGCTTGATGTGCTTACGTCGGAGAAGGCAATGGCACCCCACTCCAGTACTCTTGCCTGGAAAATCCCATGGACAGAGAAGCCTGGTAGGCTGCAGTCCATGGGGTCGCTAAGAGTTGGATACAACTGAGCGACTTCACTTTCACTTTTCACTTTCATGGATTGGAGAAGGAAATGGCAACCCACTCCAGTGTTCTTGCCTGGAGAATCCCAGGGATGGGGGAGCCTGGTGGGCTTCTGTCTATGGGGTCACACAGAGTCGGACATGACTGAAGTGACTTAGCAGCAGCAGATGTGCTTACGTGTGCAAGGGTGTAATTTGTCTTTTGCATACCACTTTCATTTCCAGTTTAGAATGTAGACGGCTCCCTTTTAATCAGTCTGCTAGTGCTGTGGGAAATGGTGTCTAACAGCGAGTCTTCCCAGTATTACTGCCCCCCCNCCCCCCCCCCCCGCCCCTGCCATGGTTTCAGAAAGCTTCAGTCACCTCTTGATTTATATTAATTTTCCTTTCCCTAAAATAGGTCCTTAAACTGAGAAGTCTTTAATCTGTGCTTGCTTAATACAAGTCTTGGATGATTTCCTAGACTGCACTATTTTATTGATGCCAATTTGCCAAGAAAAAGGGCCGTGGGATGAGTGAGACTGTATATTGATTCTGGGTTTATTTGGGACTTTTGACTTAGCATTGGGTTTCATGATCATGGCTCTTTTTTTTAAATTGAAGTACAGTTGGTTTACAGCACTGTGTTTCAAATGTACTGCAAAATCATTAAGTTATATATATATGTGTGTGTGTGTGTATTTACTTTTTCAGATTATTTTCCATTACAGGTTATTATTAGATATGAAATATGGTTCCTTATGCTATACAGTAGATCCTTACTGATTATATGTTTTATATATAGTAGTGTGTATCTGAGAATGTTAAACTCCTAATTTATCCCTCTTGGCCTTTCCCCTTTGGTAAGCATAAGTTTGTTTTCTATGTCTGTAAGTCTATTTCTGCTTTGCAGATAAGTTCATTTGAATCGTTTTTTAAGATTCCACTTACAGGTGATACCAGATGCTATCTGTCTTTGTTCCAGTTCCTTCACTTAGTATGATAATCTCTAGGTCCATCCATGTTGCTGCGAAATAGCGCTATTGCATTCTTTTTATGGCTGAGTAATATTCCATTGTGAACTTCCCAGGTAACTTGGTAGTAAAGAACTCACCTTTCAAAGCAGAAGACTTGAGTTCAATCCCTGGGTCAGGAAGATCCCCTGGAGGAGGAAATGCAGCCCACTCTTGTATTAAGGAAATCCTGGGATATCCCATGAGCAGGGGAGCCTGGCAGGAAGGGGTTGCAAAGAGTTGGCACAACTTAGTGACTAAGTAATGGAGAAGGCAATGGCACCCCACTCCAGTACTCTTGCCTGGAAAATTCCATGGATGGAGGAGCCTGGTAGGCTGCAGTCCCTGGGGTCGCTAAGAGTCAGACATGACTGAGCGACTTCCCTTTCATTTTTCACTTTCATGCACTGGAGAAGGAAATGGAAACCCACTCCAGTGTTCTTGCCTGGAGAATCCCAGGGGCAGGGGAGCCTGGCTGGAGGCCGTCTATGGGGTCTCACAGAGTCAGACACGACTGAAGCGACTTAGCAGCAGCAGCAGCAGCAGTGACTAAGTAGCAGTAGTGCACTCAATATTCCATTCTGTGTGTGTGTGTGTGTGTGTGTGTGTGTACGTGCATGTGTATGCGCTTCCCAGGTAGCTCAACTGGTAAAGAATCCACCTACAATGCAGGAGACACTGGTTCGACTCCTGGGTCAGGAAGTTCCCCTGGAGAAGGGAACAGCTACCCATTCCAGTATTCTGGCCTAGAGAATTCCATGGACAGTGGAGCCTGGCAGGCTGCAGTCCATAGGGTCACAAAGAGTCAGACACGACTGGGCGCCTTTCACATATATATGTGGGTGTGTACACCACATCTTCTTTATCTGTTCATCTGTCGATGGACAGTTAGGTACCTTTCCTGTCTTGGCTCTTATAAATAGTGCTGCTATGAATGTTAGGGTGCATGTATCTTTTCAAATTAGAGTTTTCATTTTTTTTCTAGGTATATGCCCAGGAGTGGGATTGCTGGATTATATGATAACTCCATTTTTAGTCTTTTAAAGAACTTTCAGACTGTTGTGCACAGTGGATGCACCAATTTACATTCCCACCAATGGTGCAGGAGGGTTACCTTTTCTCCATACCCTCTAACATTTATTCTTTGTAGACTTTTTGATGATGACCATTCTGATGGGGTGAAGTGAGACCTCATTGTAGTTTGGATCTGCATTTCTTTAATAGCACTTTGAGCATCTTTTCATGTACATATAAGAGCATCTGTATGTCTTCTTGGAGAAATGTCTATTTAGGTCTTTTGTTCATTTTTTTTGGACTGGGTTGTTTGTTTTTTAATATTGAGCTGAATGAGTTGTTTATATATTTTGGAAATTAATCCCATTTTGGTCACATCATTTGCAAATATTTTCTCTCCTTCCACGGATTGTCTTTAATTTTGTTTATGGTTTCCTTTATGCAAAAGCTTTTAAGTTTAATTAGATCCCATTTGTTTTTATTTCCATTACTCTAGGAGATGTATTCAAAAAATATTGCTGCAATTTATGTTAAAGAGTATTTGCCTATGTTTTCCTCTAGGAGTTTTATAGTATCCAGCTTTACATTTAGATCTTTGATCCAATTTGAGTTTATTTTCGTGTATAGTTTTAGGGTGTTCTAATTCTTTCTTTTACATGTGGTATCCAGTTTTCCCAACACCACTTTATTGAAAAGACTGTCTCTTCTCTTTTTATATTCTTGTCTCCTTTGTTGTAGATCAGTTGACCACAAGGTTGTGGGTTTATTTCTAGGCTGTCTATCCTGTTCCATTGGTCTATGTATCTGGTTTTGTGTGTGTGTGTGTGCCAGGACCATACTGTTTGATTACTATATGGTAATCAAGTCAAACTTTGTAATCCGTTATGAAGTCATGGACTACGATTCCTCCAGCTCTGTTCTTTTTCATGATTGTTTGACTGTTTGAGGTCTTCTGTGGTTGCATACAAATTTTAGTTATGTGAAAAACAGTGTTGATAATTTGATAGGCATTGCATTGAATCTATAGATTGCCTTGGGTAGCATAGTCATTTTAACAGCATGGATTCTTCCAGTCCAAGGATGTGGAAGTATCTTCCATCTCTTTATGTTATCTTCAGTTTCTTTCATCATTGTCCTAATACTTTTCAGAGTACAGCTGTTTTGTCTCTTTGGACAGGCTTATTCCTTGGATGATCATTGCTTTTGGATCTGCCCTTTCACTGCCATTCCTCAGTGTAAGTGCATGCTGTAGTATGTCTTGGGACATGCTATATGTTCCTCATAATTTAAAAAGAAATTGCAGGAGAGTTCACTTCATTTGGTGAAAATTTCTATTAATTTTGACAAGTGAATAGTCATGTAGTGAAAGTGAAAACAACAGTTAGAACTGAACATGGAACAACAGACTGGTTCCAAATAGGAAAAGGAGTACGTCAAAGCTGTATATTGTCACCCTGCCTATTTAACTTACATGCAGAGTACATCATGAGAAACGCTGGGCTGGAAGAAACACAAGCTGGAATCAAAATTGCCAGGAGAAATATTGATAACCTCAGATATGCAGATGACACCACGTTTATGGCAGAAAGTGAAGAGGAACTAAAAAGCCTCTGGGTGAAAGTGAAAGAGGAGAGTGAAAAAGTTGGCTTAAAGCTCAACAGTCAGAAAACTAAGATCATGGCATCTGATCCCATCACTTCATGGGAAATAGATGGGGAAACAGTAGAAACAGTGTCAGACTTTATTTTTTTGGGCTCCAAAATCACTGCAGATGGTGACTGCAGCCATGAAATTAAAAGACGCTTACTCCTTGGAAGGAAAGTTATGACCACCCTAGATAGCATATTAAAAAGCAGAGACATTACTTTGCCAACAAAGGTCTGTCTAGTCAAGGCTATGGTTTTTCCTGTGGTCATGTATGGATGTGAGAGTTGGACTGTGAAGAAAGCTGAGTGCTGAAGAATTGATGCTTTTGAACTGTGGTGTTGGAGAAGACTCTTGAGAGTCCCTTGGACTGCAAGGAGATCCAACCAGTCCATCGATCAGTCCTGGGTGTTCATTGGAAGGACTGATGCTGAAGCTGAAACTCTTAATACTTTGGCCACCTCATGCGAAGAGTTGACTCATTGGAAAAGACTCTGATGCTAGGAGGGATTGGGGGCAGGAGGAGAAGGGGACAACTGAGGATGAGATGGCTGGATGGCATCACTGACTCGATGGACGTGAGTCTGAGTGAACTCCGGGAGTTGGTGATGGACAGGGAGGCCTGGCATGCTGCGCTTCATGGGGTCACAAAGAGTCAGACATGACTGAGCGACTGAACTGAACTGAAGTTTTTATAATGCTTTTGATTCATTAAAAGAATTGTTACTTTTGTCATAACCTGTTCCTAGTTTTTCCCATCTTGGTTACCAACACCACCATTCATCCAATTACTCAGGCAAGAAACTTCATTACTGTCTCTGTTCTCAGCTTAGAAAATTTCCCAACACAAAGCAGACATTCAATAAACATTTGTGGAGACAAAGAGCACTTGGACAAACATATACACTTGAATGTCTAAAATCTGATTGATTCGCACTGCTTTCATATCATAGGCTGTAAAGGCTTTCGCATGAACAGTCAGTCTCAGACCTTTGGCACATACAGCACAGGGTGCTTTTTGCAGTGCTTCCTCGTGTTTAAGGTGGTTTGAAATAATCGACCATATTTTGTCATGCTGTAAGATGACATATTTTTCTCAATTCATTTGTCCATTGCTTCCCTTCACGAATAATCGATTTATGAGGTTGCTGTCATGTACCAGACCCTGTGTGAGCCCTGGTGATGAGGATGTGAACAACGGAGTTATCTCCTCTGCCCTCAGGGCGTTTGCAGTTTGGCAGGAGAAGCAGACAGAACAAATAATGACAAATGTCCCTTGTCATGTTGGTGTGATGTATTAAGGGAATGTGTCACGGGCAATGCTTGACTTAGCCTGAGATGGAATCAGTAAAGCCTTCTGGGGGAGGCGACGTCTGAGGTGATCTGAGAGCAGGGTGGCAGTGAGCAGGCGAAGAACAGGGGTGCATGTTTCAGATGGAGGGAACAGCGTACAGAAGGGAGGAAGAAACGTTGCTTGTTAAAGACAAAACAGCAACAACCCCAGCAATCTGGAAGAAGGCCTGAGGGATTGGATCAGGGTGAATGGATGGGAAAAGCGATGTGAAATGAGACCAAGAAAAAAAAAAAAAAGCAGCTAGAACCAGATCACGGGGGCCTCAAAGAGCAGAGTAAAGATTTTTGGCCTTAATCCCAACAGCAATAGGCAATTTGAGGGTTTATAAAGAAAGCAACACAATTGTAGTTTTCACTTGTAAAGTGAGACTTCAGCTTCAGTGGGGAGATCGATTAGAGAAGGTAAGAATGAATGCATAGGCGGAGACCAGTAAGATGACTGTGCTCAACCTGTTGAAAGTGAAAGTCACTCAGTCATGTCAGACTCTTTGCAACCCCGTGGACTGTATAAGAAAGCTCGTAAGAAAGCTATGGGTCAGATGATTGCTGCTGTTTAGTAGCTCAGTCATGTCCAGCTCTTTGTGGCCCCATGAACTGCAGCACGCCAGACTTCCCTGTCCTTCACTATCTCCTGGAGTCTGCTCAGACTCATGTCCATTGAGTCAGTGATGCCATCCAACCTCTGTTGCCCCCTTCTCCTCCTGCCCTCAATCTTTCCCAGCATCAGGGTCTTTTTCAGTGAGTCAGCTCTTCACATCAGGTGGCCAAAATATAGTATAGTATACTGTATAGTCCATGGAATTCTCCAGGCCAGAATACTGGAGTGGGTAGACTTTCCCTTCTCCAGGGGATCTTCCCAATCCAGGCATTGAACCCAGGTCTCCTGCATTGCAGGTGGATACTTTACCAGCTGAGCCACAAGGGAAGTCCAAGAATACTGGAGTGGGTAGCCTATCCCTTCTCCAGGGGCTCTTCCCGACCAAGGAATCCAACCAGGGTCTCCTGCATTGCAGACGGATTCTTTACCAACTGAGTTACTGTTACCACATCATAAATCCCTCCAAAGCTTAGCAGCTTACAGCAAACACCCTCATTGTTCATGCATAGGTTCCTGGTCTGGCTTGCCTAGAGACACTGGTTGAGACCTCACAGGGCTACAGCCCAGGTGTCTGCCAGGACAATGCCACATCTCAGGCCCACAGGAGGGAAGGCCACATCCATGCTCACTCATGTGGCTGTTGACCAGAATCAGTTCCTCTGGGACTGTTGGACTGGGGACTTCTGGTCCTTGTGTGATAGTTGTTGTTGGAGGCTTCTGTTCTGTGCCATCCAGGTCTCCATGGGGCAGCTCTCAGCACGGCGGCAGCTGGATTCCTTCAGAACCAGCAAGTGAGAGAATGAGAAGGAAATGAAAGCTCGAGTAATCTTGTCACCCTCTCAGCAGTCGCATTCCGTTGTGTTCACTGGGGCCATACCACAGTGTGAATAGCAGCGGGTGGGAGTCGCTGGGGGCCGTCGTAGAGGCTGCCACCATGTGGCTGTTCCTATGATCTGACTCAGAAAGATGCAGTTTGACCTTGGGGGGTAGGAGATAGAATTGGCAAAACTTGATAGTTGCTTTGGATATGGTGGATAAAGAAATGAGAGATTTTAAAGACTGCAGATTTCAGGCTTGAGCACCTGAGTTGATGCCAGCACTGTTCACTTGCAGTGACATCCTGCAGGAGCAGAGAGATAAGTTCAGTTCTGGACATATTAGGTTTCAGGTGACTCTGCAGTATCTAATTTGAAAATCAGGTGGTTCTGTATTCAGATTTGGAGCTCATAAGAAAGCTATGGGTCAGATGATTGTTGCTGTTTAGTAGCTCAGTCATGTCCAGCTCTTTGTGGCCCCATGAACTGCAGCACGCCAGGCTTCCTGTCCTTCACTATCTCCTGGAGTCTGCTCAGACTCAGACCCATGTCCATTGAGTCAGTGACACCATCCAACCATCTCATCCTCTGTTGCCCCCTTCTCCTCCTGCCCTCAATCTTTCCCAGCATCAGGGTCTTTTTCAGTGAGTCAGCTCTTCACATCAGATGGCCAAAATATTGGAGCTTCAGCTTTAGCATCAGTCCTTCCAGTGAATATTTAGGATTTATTTCCTTTAGGATTGACTGGTTTGATCTCCTTGCAGTCTAAGGGACTCTCAAGAGTCTTCTCCAGCACCACAGTGTGAAAGCATCAATTCTTCAGTGCTTAGCCCTCTTTATGGTCCAGCTCTCACATCCATACGTGACTACTGGAAAGATCATAGCTTTGACTATATGGACCTTTATCAGGAAAATGATGTCTCTGCTTTTTAATATGCTGTCTAGGTTTGTCATAGCTTTCTTCCAAGGAGCAAGTATCTTTTAATTTCATAGCTGCAGTCACCATCCACAGTGATTGGAACCCAAGAAAATAAAATATGTCCCTGTTTCCGCATCTATTTGCCATGAAGTGATAGGACCAGATGCCATGATCTTAGTTTTGGGATGTTGAGTTTTAAGCCAATGTTTTCATTCTTCTCTTTCACTCTCATCAAGAGGCTCTTTGGTTCTTCTTCTCTTTCTGCCATTAGAGTGGTATCCTATACATATCTGAGGTTGTTGATATTTCTCCCAGCAATCTTGATTCAAATGATAGAGCTTGCATTTGTCAGCATGGGGATGGTAATTAAAGTCTGTCTGGGTCCCTGGAAGCACAAATTTCCCAAGAGACAAGAGGTCACTGGGAATGGGGTGAGTAGACTCTAATTCTACCCTGGTTCCTGGATTCATCCATTCTACATATTGGAGACAGAATAACATGTAATGAACATTGGCATAAGGTACGTGTTACATGCTGAAAGCAACACCCTGACCTCACTGGGTGTCATCTCCAGGCTGTAGCCTTAGTTGTCCCTTCATGAAGCTATTCCAGCCTGTTTCAGGACAGCAGTGTCTGAGTTATGCAGAATGTGAGAGACTAGCAGCAGTCTGTGTTTAGTTTGTACCAGCGTACCAAGCTGACCCACCTATGAACCAGACCTAGCTACTTTCTTCCTCCATCATTAGATGGGTTCTCGGGTATTATATTATGTCCTAAGAGTCATCTCAGAAATGCATTAGAATCAGCTCCAAAGCTTGAAGGAAGCTAGAGGTGCCACTGAAAGAAAAAAGGTCCAAAACCAAGGGAGAGGCACACAGACTGGTGAAAGCGATTTGAGGGGACCAGCAGACCACCCTGATGTCTACTGCAAAGTCATGGGGCGGATGATGTGAAGAGAGTGTAGAGAGAGAAGAGCAAGGATTTCAGATAAAGCCCTCCCAACATGACCCCAGTAGTCAATGGTTACGAAGAGATTGCCAACAAATGAGACAGGAACAAAGTTGCATAAGAGATGATGCTCAGGTAGAAAAAAAGGATCATTCCATTGAATTGGCAGGTGCTAAGTCATTAAGTTAGCTGAGAGCTCAGATACCTTCAATGGATGTTGTGTCAAGCGATAATGATGATGTTGGTGAGAGCAATGTCAGTAGGACAGTGAGCCCAGGAACCAGATTTCAAATGAAGAGGGAAAGAGAAGAAAATGAAGCCAAATTAAAAAAAAAAAAAAAACAAACACCAGAAGGAAGGAAATAGGGTGGTGGATGGAAAGACTATGGGGTTATCTAGGGTTTTATTCTGTATTTGATTTTTAAAGAAAAAAATTTGCAGAGACATGAGCATGGCTAAATGTTAGTGGGAAGGAGCTAGGAGACACAGAGGGAGAGGGGGATTTGGGGTAGGGGGGAGAGAGAGAGGCAAACTGAGATTCTTTTGTACACAATTTTGGAGAAGAAAAATCTAGAAGAGAAGAATTGAAGCCTGAATGGAAGGATTGATTTTGATGGGAAGAGGCAACCTCTCCTTTGAAACAGGAGGGAGGAGGATGGGAGAGTTTAGGAATTTGGTGTGAGAAGCTGAAATTATATAATTTCAACCTGATGACTTAGTCTCCTTGAGTAGGAGTTAAGGCCATTTGAGAAGAGTCTCAGCGTCAGAGGAAGTAGGAGGTGTGAGGTTGGTGGACAGTGTCTAAGAGGAAGCTCAGCTAATGTGCAGAAGGTGGAGAGAGGACTTCAGCAATGAGAATTAGAGAATGGTCTTGCCAGGTAACAGCTCAGCAGGTCCAGGGTCAGTTCAGCAGGTCCAGGGTTGGCAGAGAGTAGACAATACGTGTCTGAAGCATGGACATGCTGCCAACCCTGAGGTACTTGGGAAACTAGAAAATAAGCAACTTTTATTAGAAAGGAAGTGGTATTAGCTTTAGTTAGAGGTTAGGTTAGAGGAAGTTGGTTTAGTTATGAACAGAAAGTAGAAAAGTGCTAAGTTTGAGGTTGTGGAGTTGTTTGTTGTAGAGCTGGGCCTTCTAGAGGTAAAACCCAAAGGGAGCAAAGATTAGAGCACATATAAGGTCTGGCAGAGGGCTTCCCTGGTGGCTCAGAAGGTAAAAAATCTCCCTGCAATGCAGGAGACCCAGGTTCTATCCCTGGGTTAGAAAGATCCCCTGGAGAAGGGAATAGCAATCCACTCCAGTATTCTTGCCTACAAAATCCCATGGACAGAAGAGCCTGGTGGGCTAAAGTCCATGGGGTGGCAAAGAGTCAGACACGACTGAGCCACTGATACCCAAGGTGAGGGAGAAGAAAACAGAACATTATACAAATAAGCTAACAAACAAAATACTCTAATTTCTTTTTTCTGGTGTTTTTTAACCAGTGAAGACACTGTTGTTTTCTACTCAACAGTATAAACTGTTTCTTAGCCAGTGTAACCAATTGGGATGATCTGAAAAATTGAATTAAAATAAATCTTACCAGGAACTAAAGTTTATTAGTTGCTCAGGTCTTAACTAAGCTATTGGTTTTAAGGCTACATTCATGTTTGGGTATTAAAATACACCATTTTTGCTGTGATGATAACTAAATATAATCATTTCTTCTTTCTATCCTTGACTTTACTCTGATATGACTGTTTTAAGATATTTTTTAAGTGATCTACTTTTTATTTTTTAATGCAACATACATAACTGTTCATCAAAAACTGGCTGCAGATATTCCATTTCTATCTGGAGGCCTGTTATCATGAGTCTTTCAAAGACCATTTGGGTCAGTGAAAAGTGAAAGTCACTCAGTTGAGTCCCACTCTTCGTGACCCTCTGGGCTACAGCCTGCCAGGTTCCTCTGTCCATGGAGTTCTCCAGGCAAGAATACTGGAGTGTGCTGCCTTTCCTTCTTCAGGGGATCTTCTCAACCCTGGATTGAACCCAGAGAGACATACAAGTTTATAGAGAAGAGCAGCTATACCTTTATCTTTCAAAATCAGGGCATGTTTGCAGCTGAGAAGTGTTCACTATTGTCAATTTCATACTGCATGAAACATGGGTGTTTTGGAAAATAAAGAATGAAAAGTAGGTTGGATTGGAACTGTTGGTAGAATGCTGTGCTTAGGGTCTCTGTAAGTAACTCTGTATTGCATTCTGTAAGCAAGAAGTTGCCACTAAACTCCTTGCTGATGGCGACTTTCACCATCAGAACTGAACTCCAGTAGGATAACTCTTGGCTGCTTTGTGGAAGTTGGAGTGAAAAGCGAAAGGCAGAGAGACTAGAGGGAAAAGAAAAGTGACATAGTCTAGGTAAGAAATATCGAATCGAGTCTATACCAATGACCACTATACAAAGGTGGTTGGCAGGCAAGCTTTTTTTTTTACCACCAGTGCCACCTGGGAAGATACCACACAAAGATGGTAAAAGAACAAAACCCTTTTCTGTTTCTCCTCTAAACATTTCTGATACCTAGTGTCTTTTTTTTTTTTCCCCCACACCAACTAATTTTCCAACTTCCTGGATACCAATCAGATAGGTGCCCTACAATGCAGTTATAACACTGTCTGGAGTCAGCTTAGACCCTACAAGTTAAGAGCTCAGTCCCCAAAGGCTGCCCTCCCCAGAAGGTCAGACATCGGTCACCGCTCCATGCTGTCATCTGTGCTCTGGCTGACCAGCTATGAATCAAAGGTTTCTGTGACCCCCGCTCCCCTTCAGTTTGACAATTTGCTGGAATGGCTCACAGGACAGGACTCAGAAACAACAATTTATTTACTGTATATCTATATGTATATCTACTATATATACTATTTATTTACTATA